>PVIH01000117.1:56299-68327 GCA_004025045.1 Sigmodon hispidus | reverse complement strand
AAAGCTATGGATATCACCAAAACTAATAAAGATCCATCCAAACAGGAAAAACTTCTTGATAAGGAACAATGATGGCTCATCCATTGATTGACAATTCTTTAAGTTGTAAGAAAACACTCAAACAAAGGTCAGGGCAGGGTTTTGATTTTGTCTTTACAAAAAATTAGAAATACCCACCTTCAAGAAGTCAAAAGACTCTGGACATCTAAGCATCAAAAACAGAAGAAAAAGTTATCTAGAAAACATTCACAAGCAAAGAAAAATCAGACCTATTGGTACCAACATATTCTACAAGGTAAAATCTCACTGCCTCCTAATATCTGTATCTTTTTACTTTACTTCTTTTTTTTAAAAACTCTATTTATTTATTTATTTGCCTTGGTGTTTGCCTGGAAATGAAACTACAGACAGTTGTGAGCTGCCATGTGGGTGCTGGGAATCGAACCCGGGTCCTCTGGAAGAGCAGACGGTGCTCTTAACCGCTGAGCCATCTCTCCAGCCCCCTACTTTACTTCTAAGAAAACTTGAAGATCCAGTTCAATTATAAATTAAAGCTAGCTTTGGAGCTGGAGCACGGCTCTCTCCTTCTCTAAACCCACGCATACTTATTAAAGGAAAATGCAAAATCTCTGTATCATATCAGAAGGGCTACCTGATATGGGATAGAGAAATAACCAAAATTTGAACTATTTTACTGCTACTTATCTTATTATATGTAAATTTTACATAAAATTTATAAAAATAATATATGTTTTAAACATTTTGCTATGATTTTTTTGTTTACGTAGAGTACTAACTTATTCTAGAAAAAGGCTTTATCTAGCTTCCTGTACCTTGTTTTGGGTTTGATTCTCTTATCAGTTTTTTTTTTTTTTGCAGTGAACTATTACTATTCCAAACTGCAACCATTAAAGTCTCCACAAAGAAGATGGGGCCCCACAACAATGATTTTACATGAATTATGACAATGCCAGTAGGCTGACAAACACAAACCAGAGATCAGCTTTGGACTACAAACTACTCAGGACAATTTCAAGGTAGCTAGCTGAGATGAACCAGCATCACAGAATACTCTAGCCAGGACCTGATACAAGCCTTGCCCTTTTCCATTATGCAGAAACTGGACAACAAATGATTACAGCTACCTATTCTAGGACTTGACAATTAACCACAAAATTTTCTTTTGAGGATCCACTAAAGATGTCATCACCTTCAGAGAGCAGCAAGTAAATATAAGAACACAACACTCACATTCCCAAGAGGTGGGATGACTGGTTTTGGTCTTTCAATGGGTTATGAATAATTGTCATTAGGATTACAAATTGCTATTGTTAATGATTATGACAGAAGCTAAAAGATTAGATTCAGGGTTCTTGCTTAAAAAAAAAGAAAAAGAAAAAAGGGAATACAGATATGATAAGATAAAAGAGTAGATTATTAGATCTACTCTAGAGTAAAAAGGGAATATAGATGATAGAATATAAAGTTAGATTGTTGAATCTATTTTTAAAAGCAACTACAAGTTTCAAATAATTTACATTGGATTAGATTTTTGTATATTGTATA
The DNA here is from genome assembly GCA_004025045.1 of Sigmodon hispidus. Taxonomy (NCBI): domain Eukaryota; kingdom Metazoa; phylum Chordata; class Mammalia; order Rodentia; family Cricetidae; genus Sigmodon; species Sigmodon hispidus. The sequence continues at coordinate 66,761 of PVIH01000117.1, read as the reverse complement.
CAAGTTGTGTATATTGATACAAAGTTGAGATTAATTTTGTTACTGTACATACATTTCTACTCTTATTCAAGGTATTGTATTTTTGCAGCTCATCTAACAATTTGATACAAATTGCTAGACCTTGAAAGTTATTATTGGGGGCTGGTGAGATGGTTCAGCAGTTAAGAGCACTGACTGTTCTTCCAGGACTGGGATTCAATTCCCAACAACCACATGGCAGCTCACAACTGTCTGTAGTTCCAGTTCCCAGTTCCAGGCAAACATCAAGGCAAATAAACAAATAAAAAAGTTTAAAAAAAAGAAAGAAAGAAAGGAAGTTATTATTATCAACTAATAAGGATATAAAGAAATGCAAGTTAGTAGTTAGTCATTGCAATCAAACTTATATTCATGTAAGGTATGTTTTCAAGGTCAGAGATAATTTTAAATAGACAAGGATCTTCAAACACTTCAGAGAACTAGAGAATATGGCATTTAAGATACTTTAAATAACATAGGTTCTTTTTAGTTTTAAGACAATGAGACATGTCTGCTCCTGGCAGCACCAATGTACTTCAAAGAAAATGATGGGTATCAAAGAAACTCAATATGGAGTTTACTTTCTTTGTGGCAAAATTAGACACTGGGCAAGTAAGTGCTCTTTCCTTGACTGCTAACAGCATGATGTCCATAATTGACAAGCAGAACACACAATAAAGAACTGCCAAAACCTTGCCAAGATAAGGTGGGAATGTCTTTAAGAAGATCCTGCTTCACAGAGAAGTCTGTCAGCTATGGCAGGCCTGTAGGTCGAAGATGGATGCTTCAATGATGCAGACTGGGTGACTAGGCAGCCAGCTGTTTCTGCCATTTTTCACATTTTTTTGAAAGTTGCTTGCTTGCACTTCCTGTTTACTGAGGTAATACTATTTCCTTCTTGGGTCTCTAAGGGAGCTGAAGATTAGACAGTTATATTTCTGGTTTTCCTAGCTACAGATTCAGAAAAGAAACTTACTAAGAGTGTAAAGTGTATAAGTTTGAGAGACATCAAAAGATAGGGTTCAGTTGGTAATACAAGTTAGATAGAAAGTGAATTAGGTACAATCCTTTGGACTCACTAAAACAGGATAAATAATGGGATATTTTCTTTGAATTTTTCAATTGTTAATGGACTGGACATTATTGATGTAATTATTGTTTGTATATATCATATATAGTTATTGTACCTATTTTACATAGTTTTTCCTCTATTAGTTATAATCTTTTTTAATTTTTAAAACAAATGGGGATATGTGGTGGTATATTTAATAAAAATAGCCTGAAATATCAGAAAACAGAACCAAGCCATGAAAGTGAGGAGTGGTGACCGACGGCTTTAATCACATCACTCTGAAGGCAGAGATCTTCTGGATCACTGGGAGTTCAAAGTCAAACAAAGCCAGGTGGTGATGGCACTCATCTTTAATCCTAGCTCTAGGAATATAGAAAGAGGAAGTAAGATAGCTGGGCAGAAAAAAAATATAAGGAGGAGAAGGCAGAAGTTCTACCCCTTTTTTCTGTGTGCCATGTCAGTCTGAGAATTCATAGGAACAGGACTTAATCTGTCCTGAGGAATTGGCTGGGTGAGAAGTTACTGTGGTTTGTTCCCTGACTCTCTGATAGTTCAGCTTTTCCCCAATATCTGGCTCCAGGTTTTATGACAATACTAAGTACAATTTGTGCAATATTTTAAAAGTTTTATTACATTTCTTTGTTTATTTATTTTTTTTTTTAAAAAAAACTTTATTTATTTATTATTTATTTATTTGCCTTGGTGTTTGCCTAGAACTGGAACTACAGACAGTTGTTAGCTGCCATGTGGGTGCTGGGAATCGAACCTGGGTCCTCTGGAAGAGCAGATGGTGCTCTTAACCGCTGAGCCATCTCTCCAGCCCCTTCTTTGTTTATTTTTGTGTGGTTTCCAGTGTGAGAGGAAGGTCAGAGGACAACTTTCAGGGCTCCTGCCTAGTGTGTAGCCCAGAGATTAAAGTCAGATCATCAGGCTTGGTGGGATTAGCTGATTAAGATTTTGTTTTTTAAGTAGACAGAAAAAATCTTTTTAAATCACTTAATATTATAGCATAATACTTTACTATGTTACAGAAGTCAAAATAATCCTACTGAACATCATGTAAATAAAGTATAAAAACATGCATACACTTAGGCTTCTGTAAGTATGCAGTTCTCATCATTTGGATAACAATTCTGGACAATGAGTTTGAATGGGGGACTGGGGATAAAGGTCCTTCTGTAGAATGTTTACCTAGAAGGCACAAAGCCCTGGGTTCCCTCCACAGAACCAACCACATGGTAGCACACACCTATGATCTTAGCACTGAAAAGTGAAGGCAGAAAGACCACAAATTCAAGGTCATTCTATACACAAAACGGATCCATCCTACAGCTGAGATTACCCAAGGTGGCCAGTTAATTTGACTTTTTGGCTTGATGAATAATTTAGAATCTCTCCTATTGACATAATAGATATATAAATAAATGAAATAAAAATAAAATATATTTTTTTCCTCTCTCTGTCTCTCTAAGCTGGAAATCAGCTACAAGAAATTATGCAGCCTCAATGGTCATAGGTGAATCCCAGACCTATGCTGGCCAAAATGTCACACCTCTAAGGTAAAGGTAATTCTCATATTCTCTTTCTCTCTTTCTCAAATATTATATGCATAATTGCTCTTCATATATACTTGCATGTCAGAAGGAGGCATCAGATCCTATTTATAGATGGTTGTGAACCATCATGTGGTTGTTGGGAATTGAACTCAGGACCTCTGGAAAAGCAGCCAGTGCTATTAACTGATGAGCTATCTCTCCAGTCCCAAGATTTTCTCTTTCAATTGAGGGATAAATTCAGGTTCTGTCTATACCTTCTGGATGATTTTAAAAAGAACATTTGATTTGATAGGGTTGATTTTAAAGAATGAAACAGAAAATGTACAAAGTTCAGAGTGAGTAGAAGTGGTGGCATATACCCAAATCCCAGGACAGAGGTTACAGATGCAAGAGGATGGAGCATTCGAAGCCAGCTTAGGCTTTAGAACTTCAGCTTTAAAAAACAACCACAAAATAAAGCATAAACCTCAGAGCACAAAAAAGGCACAACTTTTAAAATTATCTTTAGAAATCAAGACTGCTACAATGGTAGATGTACTTTGTCTAGCATGATCAAAGCACGATAAAGCTGTTGTTTTTCTGGACATGGTGAGGCAGGAGTATCTCAAATTCAAAGCTACCCTGAGGGTCACAGAGTTCTCTCCAAAAAACCAAAGCTAAATAAATACATAATGTTGTCTCCCAACACAAACTTACAAAATAACTGCTCTTTTGCAGCAGCAAAGTAAAACTCATATACAATAACAACACAGAGTACAGTCATATTTAACTCTAATAAATTATTTTTAAAGCATATTACTAAGTGCAAATATCAATTAATATTAAATGGCATAGTGCTTCAGTGGCAGTGAAGGTAATTTGCAGTTACCTTGATCAAGTATTTTTCCCATCTGTCTGCTGTAACGGATTTGCCAATCTTCCTCATCAACTTCAAATGGAGCTCCACCAATTCTTTTGGTACTTAAAAGGAAGGGAAAACTTCTGTTAGGCAACAAAATAAATGTTTACAAACATTTAAGAGTTAAAAAACAAAAATAAAAACCCACTTCCTCTGGTCTGAAATTCTTTCTCAAAACATAGAACACTACTGATTCTTTCTTTATCCCCAAATCCTTAAAAGTCTAAACTAGAGTAAAAAATAACTAAATATCGTTTTCTGAGACTTAAGAGGAAATAGATATATTTCAAACTGTCATTAAGGATGAAACTTGTTGCAAGCTACAGAGTAGGTCACAACCGTTTAAAGGTCAACAGGAACCCCACCCAGTGCAGGCCCCACATCGGGTAGGGATGGGGAGGTGTTCAGGAGAGCAAAGTCAATGCTCTAAACTTTCTGCTTCATCTTCCTGTGTACAAAAAACTGCTCCAAAAAGACCAAAGCTATTTATTTATTTTTAATATGAGTAGGGATGTAGCCCAGTGGTAAAGCACTTTGTCTAGTATGTAGAGGTGCCAGGTTCAACTCCCCCCTCCACTTATTTACAATAAGTAAACAATCATCAAATAAAAGCACTTAGCAGGAGGGCTGGAGAGATGGCTCAATGGTTAAGAGCACTGACTACTCTACCAGAGGACCCAGGCTTAATTCCCAGCACCCACATGGGAGCTCACAATTGCCTGTAACTCCACCATCTGACCCCCTCACACAGACATACACACACCCAAAAAACCAATGCAGATTTAAGAGAGAGAGACAGAGAGACAGAGACAGACAAAGAGAGAGAGAGAGAGAGGAAGAAAAGAACAAACTAACGTTAAACTAAAATTGCCTAGTGCTCCTCATGCGATTCATTTGGATTCCAGAACAGGATGTAAACTCATATAATAAGAAAGAAATAATTAAAGAATACACATCACAGGTTGATGAACATTTAAAAAACTGGTCTAACAGCTGTTTAAACTTTAAAAAAACCGAACTAAAAAATAATCTTCAAATCTAGCTCCTATCTGACCAGCTAAATTAAACTCCCCTGTAACATCCTAAGGATTTCTGCCTGACATTCTTCTAAAGCACTAGCTCTGTTCCCTGAAGAGGACTAGCCATTAGAAGGCTATCTATCCTAACTTAAGAGGAACTCTCTTCCTACACATTCCTCGATGGGCTCTGACTCCTATTCCATTCAGAAGACCGCTCCAACTTCCCTCAGGCTCTCTGTTCTTGCCTCTAACAACCAGAGCTCCTCTAAGCATCCCTCAGGTAGGACCTGGTTGTTTTTAAATTATATGAACTAGACCCAAGGGAAATACAGGACAGACACACCTGCCAAATTTTGTATTTACAAATCCCATACCACCAGCAGCCTAAAAGAAATTACAGGTATCCTATCTAATTTTGTTTCCATAATCAAATAATATATAAGATGTTGAACAAAAAAAGTTTTTTATAGCAAGACTTATATAAGTATTTGTTAATTGCCCTCATGGTATACTATGAGTACCTAAAACAGAAACAAATGCAACATTCTCCAATATATTTGATCTAATAGAGTGTTGAATACAAATTCCATGCAGACCACTCTGCGACTGGGAAGGGACGCCTAATTTTTTTTCCTTCATTCTCTTGGGGGCTTGATTTTGAATTACTTGTAATGTGAGACAACATGGAAGTGCAATGTTCACTCATTCAACAACTGCTGAGGGTCTACTACATAGCAAGTGACAAACAGTCCTTGTTCTTGGTGAGCCTAGATGAGTCTAAAACCTGAAGGAGAGAGTTGAGGGTGAAGTAGGGAAACTTCATACAGAAACACTAAAAGCAAAAGAAAAACAAACAATGACTATGGAACTTCATGAAGACAGCCTCACAAAGTCAGCTAAAAATCCTGGCTTTGCTGCAGGTCAAACCAGGAGACTGTTCTGTATTTTAAAAATATCTCAATGACTGAATTAGAAGAAATTAGAATTTAAAATAAAAGTTCTTATTTGCTTGCTTTAAGAGATGGACTATCTGGAGGCTGGAGAGATGGCTCAAAGGTTAAGAGGACTGGCCGGTCTTCCAGAGGTCTGAGTTCAATTCCCAGCAACCACATGGTGGCTCACAACCATCTATAATGACATCTGGTGCCCTCTTCTGTACACAGTATACATAATAAAATAAATAAATCTTTAAAAAAATACCCATGCACATAAAAAAAAATCATTAAATCTTTCTTTTAAAAAGAGAGAGATGGAAAATCTAAAGGGTAAAAATCAGAAGTAAATGCAAGAAAATATCTACAAGGATGACAGCAGCCTGAACTAAGCCTCAACTACTACTAGGGCTGCAGACACAGCAGCGAGCAGAACTGAGAAATGCTTTAGGAAATAAAATTAACAAAATGTGACAGGCTGCTAGTGACCCAGTCAAGAAAGCCAACTGAGTTACTGGCCTAGCAAACCCAAGGGGCCAAAGACAATGCAGTACAACTCTCGGGTCTCCCATTTCTAAATTGTCAGGTCCTTTAGCATTGAACCCTGACTTTCAAATCTATTAAAAGACTCTGGTTATCTCCTGGAGTTTTGAAATAAAATACTATACACAGTTAAAAACACTTCTGATGTATTTCTGTCATGATATTGGAAACTGAGAACACCTTTAACTCTTCCCAAACATTCAGAGTTCACAGCTTCTTCTCACTACACTTCAGGCCTGCTCCCTTCTTCCCTTTCTTTCTAAGACATAACAGAGTAAGATACCTTCCTGCTTCAGAAAAAAAAAAAATTAAAGATAGTAAATACGCAAGTCAAAAGCCCAACTTAGCAGTTGGTAAATATTTTTACAGCTCCATTAAATACTATAAACTCACTTAAAAATTTTGCCCCTGCCTCAAAGTCATGACAAATATTTTCAACCTAATTCCCAACCCTTTCTCTTACATCTACATTGAAATCCTCAACAGAAATCACTTTTGTGTGGCCAGGTAGTGATGGCACACCCCTAGAGTCAGAGGCAGGCAGATCTCTGGAAGTTTGAGGCAAATCTGCTCGATAAAGTTCCAGGACAGCCAAAGGTACAAAAACCAAAACCAAAAAACCCAATCTTGGAAAACCAAAAAAGAAAAAACCCACTATGGCCTGTTTACTGCCCACAGAACCTATCCTAGCATTTGCCTATGAGTGCCTTATATCACATGATAATTTTCTATAAACTGACAAGCTTTAATTTTATTCATTTGTGAACTACAACATTTTTTAAATAACCTAATTCCTACATTACTTATTAACTTTCTTTTAACAATTTACTAAGTTCAAGTCATTCTTTTCTGAAATAAACATATTTTTGTACCAACTGAACTAAGATCTCTGCCACACACAGGATTTGAAACATAACTATTATCAGATCCCTCTTCATCTCAAGGCCTCAGGAAATGAAAGATTCCACATCAGAAAGAATGGTCATGAAGATCTTGCTAGAGGGTGAAGGTATGGAGAAGTAGTAGCAACACAGCCTGTATAGCTGACCCGGTTACCCAACAGTAATTCACACAGGGGTTTTCTAAGCATCTATCATAAAGTCTTTAAAATAGTGCTGCTTCTGAAAGTCTAGTCTGTTACTTAAATTCTGATATTTTTAAATATTTATTTATTATACATTGGGACTCTGTCCGCATGTTACATCTGTATGAGGGTGTTAGATCCTGCAGATATATAGGCAGTTGCAAACTGCCATGTGGTTTCTGGGAATTGAACCCAGATCCTTTAGAAGAACTAAGCCATCTCTCCAGCCCCAAATCTGCTTCTTTGAGGGTATAAATTAGATTAGGCTCGTAATGCTTAATCTCTTCTTCAATCCTTTAAAAGTCTGTTATTTAAACTTCCTCCACACCTATGAGCAGAGGTCGATGTTGGTCATGGATGAGAACACTGATTTCAGACACAATGACTGGAAGACAAGCTTACAAGAAGCTTTAGTTACTGTCCACAGTTTTAGAAATGGTTGAGGAGTGGAGTTTTAGAAGGAGACTGACCTGCTCAGGCCACTTGATCTTTGAAATTATTGTCATGTTTTCATATACCTTATGTTCAAAGAGGTCATTTAACCAATCATTTTAGTTTTCTGAAAAGCAAAGAAATGGCTCAAGGCCTTGAACTATAACTTAGACTACCTGAAAAAGTACAAGACAGAGATTATAGATAAGAATAATATAAACAACTACACTCAGCTCACTACCATTTCTAATAAATGAATGAATAAATAAATGAATACAAGGACAGCCATCAGGCAGGCAAGGGACTAATGAATTTTTCCACTCCACTCTCAGGTTAAGAATTATATTCCAAGTAGAATTTCTGTTCTCATAGATAAAGATACACACCCAAAATGGCTCAGATTATATCAAATCCGAAAGTGGGAAGTGTATTTACTATAAACAAAGTAACTGGTATAAATTCTGTTAAAACTGCACTGCTGTGTGAAGCCTAGGGAAGAAGGAAAGGCATCCAGGGCAATGGCACCTGCCTCTCCCCCAAACTTATTAGAATTACACCTTGCTTACATTCACACACAGAATTAAAGCAAAGGCCATTTGAGGTACTTCAGGCAAGGATCTCCAGCACCATGTGCTCCAACTCTAATCAAGTAAACTTTTTCTTGGTTTTCTTTTTACTCACTTTAAAAGTCATAAGAGGAAAGGGAGGATTTCTTCCAACATTTTTCTCCAACAATTTCAAATCTAGTTAAAAGCTAAGACCAATACCAACAGAAACCCTTCACCTGAAAGTACCAACTGCTCAAATTTTTGCCACATTTTACAGTTAATGCCTCTCTAACAATACATTTGAAAACAAAAGAACAAAAGCAAAGCAAATCAACAAAGAGAAAAATGAAGGCAAATGAAGGTAAAAAGAGATGCATGTATAAGTCTCAAAACAATCAAAAGTGGGGCTGGCGAGATGGCTCAGCGGTTAAGAGCACTGACTGCTTTTCCAGAGGACCGGGGTTCAATTCTCAGCACCCACATGGCAGCTCACAACTGTCTGTAGTTCCAGTTCCCCAGTTCCAGGCAAACACCAAGGCAAATAAAATAAATAAATAAATGAAGGGTTTTTTTTAAAAAAACAATCAAAAGTGTCTAGTGTCCCTGGAAAGATGCAATGATGCTCACTTCGTACAAGGGAGACCCTGGGTTCAATGCCTGTACCTTAAAAAACAAAAAAAAGATGTTGCTAGAGAAGTAAGCAAAATTCAAATTAATGAAACCTTTGAATCAGTTTAAGAGTTTAGAAGTTTAGATTTTATTCTAAGTGTAATGTGAATCCATAGAAGGAACAGGAAAAGTTCCTTGAATAAAACTTTTAAAAAGATCACTCTATATCCAGGTTCAACTTCAAAATATTTTAGGAGCAGAGGCAGAGGCAAAACAAAGCTACAGATGAAATAAAATTTCACTAAAGTAGTTCTCCACACAAACTGATGCTTTACTGTTTTATGTATGTGTGTGTGTGCCTTTGTGAGTCTTCATGAACCACACGGATAAAGGAGCCTGGAGAGGCCACCATAAGAATCCCTGAACTGGGGGCTGGAGAGATGGCTCAGCAGTTAAGAGCGCTGTCTGCTCTTCCAGAGGACCCGGGGTTCAATTCCCAGCACCCACATGGCAGCTAACAACTGTCTGTAGTTCCAGTTCCAGGCAAACACCAAGGCAAATAAATAAAGTTAAAAAAAAAAAAGAATCCCTGAACTGAGTTAGGTGGGTGCTACAGCACCCATGTGGGTGCTGGGAAAGGAACCCAAGTCTTCTGCATGAGCTGTGAGACTTCTTAACTGCTGAGTCTCTGTCTAGCTCACAGTTGCTGCTTTTGTCCTGTTCAAGATTTTCTGCTATTATAGAGGTATATGGACAGCTAAGGTCTCTGATATCGGAAAAATACACTAGAAGGTCATTGCTATCTTTAGGCAGAAGACAAGATTCTTGGGCTAAATTTGTGGTTGTAGAGATAAAGTATCTCCAAGGAAAATTATAAAAAATAATGCAATTTTCTAAATCTCTAAAATTTTTCATACCAATACCTTCACTCTTACTCCAAACAACTAACTACTTTATACAAGTCCCGCAATACCTATGTTATGCTTTGTATTCTTTTTTTTTCCTTCTTTACTTTATATTTAACAAAAAAAAACAGTTACATAAATTTAAAATGAGGAAAAATTAACAATAGCTATAAAGAGGATAAGAATCATAAGCATGGCTTATCAACGGTGGTAATGCAAATAAGATTGCTACACATATATGTACTTTGTGTTCAGCTTTCCCTCTGAAATTTTTTTTCCCATCCCTGTATATCCTTATTCAAGGTCCCTTCCCCCTCCCACTACATCTTGTCATTTTTCTTCTCCGTATCTCCCCATCCCCTCCCTGGGCAGGGAGCGGAGAGTCCTATGGTCCCACTGACCCAATAATGCTTGGATCAGTCTCCACTCCTGGCCAAATCCAGTTCTGTCCCCCCTCCCTCAAGAGTAAGTCTGGTGTTCCTATATTTGGAGTGGGTTCGAAGGGTCAGTCCAGGGTGCTTCTGATCCCAGGCTGTTCAGTGGTTGTGGTTTGCCGCTTGGGCATGTTTGGCTTTTTTTCTTGTTTGTTTGTTTAGAGACCACTAATGAGTGAGTACATCCCCTGCTTATCTCTCTGAGATTGTGATACTTCGCTCAGGAGGATATTCTCCAAATCCATCCATTTGCCTGCGAATTTGAGGATATCATTTTTTCTTACTGCTGAGTAGTATTCCATTGTGTAGATGTACCACAGTTTGTTAATCCATTCTTCAGTTGAGGGACATCTAGGTTGTTTCCAGGTTCTTGCTATTACAAATAATGCTGCTATGAACATAGTTGAGCTAA
>PVIH01000117.1:6541-56199 GCA_004025045.1 Sigmodon hispidus | reverse complement strand
CTTTGTATTCTTTTAAGCTGGTTGGCTCTCAAGACTCTTTTAAAGTGGCCACAATAGGGACTTGGGACTAGGGATTTAGTTCAGTTGGCAGAGAATTTGACTAGCAATACACAAGATCTTGGGTTCAATGCCCAGCACTGCATAAATACTAGGTGTGGGGGCACTCATCTATAATCCCAGAACTTGGATGGTGGAGGAAGAAGAATCAGAAGTTCAAAATCATCCTTCAGCTCCTGGCTCAAAAAAAAAAAAAAAAAAAAAAGACAACCACAATACCATTATTACAAACTAAAAGTTAATAATTAATGAGTTCCATAGAAACTATGTAAGTAAAATGTTTACATAAGTAAACAATTTTTAAAATGTTCAAACAATAAGTCAAACTAAATTGAACCCCAGCCTTGGGGGCAGAAACTGTCAGCACTCATATCCCTTCTCTCCTTAGTACTTAGGATGCCAGAACAATCTTGTTCTAAGTCTCTGCCTGGGTACTGACTTTTCTAACTACACACCTGGGACTTAACCCTTCCTGGAGCCAGGCCCCAACCAGAAATTGACAGAAGTTCCTTTACCTGTGGCTGGGACAAATCTGAGATACAACAACAGTTCCCTGTAGTTCAAAGGGGGCACTCAGCCACAGGTGTCCACAGAAGGAACTTACTAAATAGCACTTCTTCTATTGGATCTGCTTCTGCCCTCTCTACCACTGTTTCCTGAGTCTTGCTTCTAAACTACCTACACTCAGATTCCTTCCTCATGTTTTGCTTCTTGGGCAATCAACTTTATTTATTCATACCAAAAGAGTTTTGTTTAATTATTCTGCAAATATGCTCAATAATTTTACATACAGGATGGCCCAAAAGACATTCAAAAACATCAACTTACAGAGGCTGCCTGCTAGACCAGACATTAAAAGCTCAGCAATTGAGAGCCCATGCTGCTCTTCTGGAGGACCCAGGTTTGATTTTCATCAGCCACGTGGCAAGTCTACAATTTCAGTTCCAAGGAATCAAGTGCCACCTTCTGGCTTCCCTGGGCCCCAGGCCCAAACACAATACACATCCATGCACACAGCAAACACTCATACACAAAAAAATAATTAAAGAGGGTTGGTGGCACGTGTTTTCATCCCAGGACTCAGGAGGCTGCTCTGTGAATTTCAGGCAAGCCTAGTCGACAAAGCAAGTTCCAGGACAGGCTACAAAGAGAAACCCTGTCTCAAAAGCAAAACAAAATAAAAATAAACAATAATAATAAAGAGAAAAAGAATCAGCTAGACATGGATGGTGGTGCATGCCTTTATGCCTTAAAGGCAGAGAGAGAGGCAGATGAATTTCTGTGAGTTCAAGGACGGTCTGGTCTATAAATCAAGTTCCAGGACAGCTAAGGCTATGCAGAAAACCCTGTCTCAAACACCCCCCTCAAAATAAATAAATAAATAAGAAAAAATTTTTTCCTCCTGAGACCAGTTTTTTAAAGTTTCATTAGACAGGGCTGTTGGGGTGGCTTATTGAGTAAAGATACCTGCTGCCACCCCTGACAACCTGAATTCGACCCCTGAGAAGAAGAAAACCAGCTCCACAGGTTTCTGACCTCTGAATGCATAATGGATACCATGCATGCGATGTGCACATGCACACACATAGTCAAGAATAAAGTTTGCAGGTACTTTTACTTATGACTGAATGAATTTTTAGATTGCTATTTGTTTCAAACAATACAAGAGCACCAAATATGTAAATATTTTAAAATGAGCATTTATTGACTTACATGCTAGTACTATTACTGAGTCCCTCTCACGGAGCACATGTTCCTCCAGCCTTGGTCTCAGGGAGTTAGTTCGCTAACACGCATGTCCACTTGCTCTGGACTCACTGCACCCTGACTCCTACTTGCAAGCCGAGGTGCAGCATGTTATGCTCTGGTTCTCTCCTGGCATCTTCATTTCTTCTTTGATTTCTTCAGATGCCTCAAGTTTCTGCTGTTGCCTTGAAAGCTAGTTCTATTTTAGAACTTCCTTCCTTTCTTGTGTCCCTTCAGTTATTATCTTCCTGTCCCCTTTGCCCTGTACTAGATAAAGAATTTGTTAAGGTTTAGATGCCAGAGCTGCTTTGCAAAGTGTTCCTTTTATTCATGTAACAAGAAGTTCAGAGGAGAAAAAAAAGCTAGTTTCATTTAATAATTCAGAGATAGGTCATCTTAAACTTCTGGAACTCAATTCTATTCCAACATGCATGTTTGCATGGCTTCCTTTATCCTAGACACCTGGCCTCATTCTTAGGGATAGACCATTAATGGCCCTTAGGAAATAATTCTTTTATGTCATTTTATCAGGATACTGTCCTTTCTAGTATCTCAAATGACCTTACTTTGTCCTTTCTTATGCATCAAAAAGTACCACAAATTCCAGAGATCAGATGTACTAGGTCTGTTTTCAGCACCTGGGACAGTGCTCACCAATTCAATATACTATCAGTCACTTTAAAATTAGGGTTGTTTTGTTACTTTAGTGGATTAAGTACTATATATGTCAATGTCACTAGCAATAACATTCATTATGTCTGACTTTACATCAGAGAGTATTAAAACTTAGTTATCAAGTTGTCAATTTATCAGTTGTCAAGTTTTGGTTACTGTATTTTAAAGCTCTGCTATTAATGAAAAGTATCCTTTCTTCCTGATAAATTCACTTCTGGAATTAAAAACTATTCCCATTTCACATTCCTTTCTAAACACTCCATTTTTCTTTCCTTTTTTTCTTGTGGCTTTAGGGACTGAATCCAGAAGCTTGTATATGTCTGTCTGTCTCTGTGTCTGTCTTTCTGTCTCTCTGTCTCTCTCTCTTTCTTTCTTTTTCTTGGTTTTTGGTGACAGGATTTCTCTGTGTAGCTTCAGAGCCTATCCTGGAACTCAGAGATCCATTTGCCTCTGCCTCCCAAGTGCTGGGATCAAAGGCATGCACCACCACCACATGTGTATAAGGATGCTCATGGAGGCCAGCAGAGGTTGCCAGATGCTCCGGACCTGGAGTTACAAGTGATTTTGAGTCACCCCAGATAGTTGGGGGGAAACCCAGAACTGGTGCTCTGAAAGAACAATGAGCATAGTGTTAACCACCAAGCCACCTCTCTAGCCTCTTGTATTGTTTTGTTTTGTTTTGAGACAGGGTATCAATATGTAGCCTTGGCTGGCCTGGAACTTGCTATGTAGAGCGGTCTCAAACTCATAGAGAACTACTTGCCTCTGCCTCCAGAGTGCTGGAATTAAAGTCATATGTGACTCTGCCTGATTTATTCAGGGGAGGGGGGGGGGGTGTTGTTGAGGCAGGATTCCTCTGTAGCTCAAACTGTCCTGTATGTCTCTATCCTCCTGCCATAGACCCACAAGCACTGGGATTACAGGTATGTGCCACCATGCCTAGCTTTATAATAGCTATTCTAACATCGTGTATGCTAGCTGTAACATCTGAATTTCTGAAGTGTTTCTTTGGACTATGTGCCTCATCATTAGGCTAGTCTCAAGTGGCATCCTTTATGGCAAAATCATAATTATTCAAGTACAGAATTTTCCTGGTAGTCATTCTAATGAATTAGAGATTCTATTGCAAGCCATGGTGACTCCTAAAGACTTGTAGCCAGTTGGTCAGAAATACAGGTACCCTGGAGACCCTACTTACAGACGGGTCTGAAGTGGTGGCAATGGTAGGTTGTTGATGTACTCAGTGAAATCTGAAGCTAGCTGCAGGTCATTAGAAGTTAGTAATTATACTACACCAGTTTTTAAAGTTTGAACCAAAAACTTTAAAACATGTGCTATGAAAAAGCAATTCACAAAAGACCACATCTAAAAATCAGAAAGAAACATGACTCCTAACATTGATACCATGTGAAACTACCTGACAGCCACATTAGCAAAAGCCTTAAAGTTTGAAAATACAAGCACTGGTTACATGAATAAATAAGAACTCTCGTGTAACTCTGGCAGTATACAAATCCATAAAGTTCTTTGAAGAGCAACCCGAAGATAAAACTAGGCCCACACCTTTCCAGCTAACAATTCCATCCTCTAGCAAAGCTGCTAAAGTAACAGAATGTAAATAGCTGTAAATTTTAAAGAGTTAAATTCTTTTCATTATTTAATAAAGTAGAAATTAGCAACTAAAACAACACGTACCAATATCATTTTATTTAAAAAATGTCAAGGCCAACAAAAGGAACTTCAAAAGAATGAGTACGATAAAGCTTTAAAGCATGTAAATCTTTACCATGGATTGTTTGTAGACACACAAATATATTCTTAGTATGAAAGCATGTGGAAACAACTCCCAAAGTCTCAATGTTTGCCTTTAGTAGTGGAAGAAGGGACTCAGAACAGGAACAGTACATGGGGGGCTTGAGCTTCAAACAAAGCTGCAACTTTAATGTCCTTTAAAGAGTAAAGATAGAGCTGGAGAGATGGCGCAGCAGTTAGAGCACTGGCTGCTCTTCCAGAGGACCTGAGTTCAATTCCCAGCAACCACATGGTGGCTCACAACCATCTGTAATGAAATCTGGTGCCCTCTTCTGGCCTGCAAGCAAAACACTGTATAAATAATAAATAAATAAAAGTAAATCTTAAAAAAAAAAAAAAAAGAGTAGAAGATGAGCTTGAGAGATGGCTCAGTGGTTAAGAGCACTTACTGGCTGCTCCTCTAGAGAAACTGAGTTCAATTCCCAGCACCTACAATGGCAACTCAAGCTTGTAACTCCAATTCCAGGGAATCTGACATCCTCACACAGACATCTATGCAGGCAAAACATAAATGCACATAAAATAAAAATAAATAAATCATTTGCTTAAAAAGAGTAAAAGTGAAAAATGAGAAGCTAAAACTAAGAACAAAGAATATTTCAGAATGCCAGTTTTTAAAAACTAATTATTTGTAATGTTAGTTCTCTTGTGTATAAGCCTTTCATTCTTTTGTTGCTGCTATTCTTATAGACAAAGCATTAAATTTTTAATTTAAAGGGGAAAAAATCTTGGGGCTAAAGAGATGGCTCAGGACTTAAGCACACTTACAGTTTTGTTTTGTTTTTTACAGAGGACTTGTGTTCAGTTCCCAGTACTCATGTGGTAGCTCAAAACCACCGGTAACCCCTGCTCTAGGGGATCTGACATCCTCCTCGGCCTTTGTCAGCACCAGGCACACACATGCACAGATATATTTAAGAACATAGTCCAACAGTGGAGTTCTGCAAGGGAAATTCTGAGTGCTTTCGAGAAAACACCCAAGAAAATAGGACGAGAGTCTTGTGACCTCAGCTTCTTCAACCACAGGATTGTTCTTAGAATGTGTTTGCATGCTCCTCCCAGGTGTAACGACTTCAGCTGTGTTAGTCACATGCCCCTGTGGAAAAACATGCTTTGGCCATATAGGGTTGTCCTTGTGGTTGTACACTTTACTCAAGTGACTTTTTAAAAAAATATTTATTTGTTATGTATACAGTGTACAAAAGAGGGTACTACCATGTGGTTGCTGGGAATCAAACTCAGGACCTCTGGAAGAACAGTCAGTGCTCTTAACCTCTGAGCCATTTCTCCAACCCCCAAGTGACTCTTCTTTTTTTTTTTTTTTTTTTTTTTTTTTTTTTTTTTTTTTTTTTTTTTTTTTTTTTATAAAACTTTATTTATTTATTTTATTTATTTGCCTTGGTGTTTGCCTGGAACTGGAACTACAGACAGTTGTGAGCTGCCATGTGGGTACTGGGAATCGAACCCGGGTCCTCTGGAAGAGCAGACGGTGCTCTTAACCGCTGAGCCATCTCTCCAGCCCCCCAAGTGACTCTTCTTAACCCTCAAAGTATAAACTGTCTGATGTTCTAACTAAAGTTAGCTATTGCATGAGACTCTAGTCCACCTCATTTATTGGCTCCACTCTCCCCTACAGAAGCTGAGTGAGTATGATAGAGCAGAAACCAGAAAAAGCTTTGCCCTCTGTCCAGCTTGTATGTGCATCATTTTTTTTTAAAGATTTATTATGTATATAGTGCTCAGACTGCACGTATGTCTGCAGCCAGAAGAGGGCACCAGATCTCTTTATAGATGGCTGTGAGTCACCATGTGATTGCTGAGAATTTAATTGAACTCAGGTCTTCTGGAAGTACAGCCAGTGCTCTTAGCCACTGAGCAATCTTTCCAGCCCTCGTGCATCATTTCTTAAAGGAGGAACGCCAAGTATTATTAGAATAACAACTACTAGATTGCTTGTAATTTGTTTGTGATTATAATCTCGGGTTTCCAGAATGAAGAACTTTAGATAACAAAGTATGGGACAGAATCTGGGAAAAAAATACTGAAAACCCATATAAACAAAGGGGAAAGATCCTTGTAAAATTCTGGTCACTTATGCACTAATTTGAACTGCTATCAAAATGCTTAAAGATGATGAAAAGTATATTAATCATGAGGATGTTCAAACCTTACGTTAGTAAGAGTCAAAGAAGATTTTTCTCGATTTAGGCAAAATCAAAGTAAGAACAGCATCACTGACAACTATGCTGATGACTGTTCATTCTGTTCCCTTACTGGAGCCTCCTGCACATATATGTATCCTCCATTACCATAAAATGACCCTGAAGCATGGGGCGAGGAATTTGATAATCAATCTAATCTTGAATTCTCTCCACTTTTTGATGAGAACTCAGGAGCACCTACATAAAAGCTAACTTTACATACAACCTAGGCAACCTAGCTCAACAAAGACACAGGTTTCATTTCCCCATTCCTCCCTGGTCTCATGAGCTGTGCTTGGTATTTTCAGTGCAATTTCAGCAAAACAAAAATGTTTACTTAATTATACACTAACAAAAGTATTTAAAACTCTAGAAGGAGAAACAGCATTGGACACTCCTCTAATATTATCTTGAGAGGCACGGAAGAACTACAAATATTTGAATCCAGACTAAAAGAGGCCTTTGTGTATCATGTGGATCCTTCACTGTCTTTAAACTTACTTATTTTCCCCACTAAATTGTTTCCTACAACTATTACAGCACAAGAGAATAAACCTTTGAAATGGATTCATTCACACCACAGGGGCCATAAAATACTAACTGCTTACCTTATCCTACCTTGCTCAATTAGTAAATCAGGGGAAGACAATTATATGTCAACAATTATATGGGTTTGATCCTTGCTGTACTGTCTTACCATTGACTAGCAATTAGTTTTTAAGAGTGTTACAGAACTCAGCTGGTTGGTGGTGGTGCATGCCTTTGATCCCAGAACTCCAGAGGCAGAGGCAGGTAGATCTCTCTGAGTTCAAGGCCAGCCTGGTCTACAGAGTGAGTTCCAGGACAGGATCCAAAGCTACACAGAGAAACTTTGTCTTAAAAAAAACCAAAGAGCATTACAGTTCTATGAATTTTCAAATTTCATTTGCAGATTAGTATGGAAGGAGAGGAAATCATTATCTAGCTGGTAAACTATGAGATTTTCTCATACACAAACTGAATTTGTGATTACAAAAGTTGTTCAACTGTCTCCCATTCTATAAGCAGACATTTATTTTATTGATGGCTCATCTAATGCTCTAGGAGGGATTCATGGTCCAGATAGATAGTCATCAATCTATTAATACTTTTTTTCCCTCAGCCCAACAGGTGGAACTGGCTGTTTTGATTCACTTATTAGTTAGTTCATAAACCCTTAAATATGTCAGATTCTGCTTATGTTGTAGGATCATTTCCAGCAATAGACTCATATGCACATGCACATTCTAACCTCCCTGATTTTACTACAGAAGGAAATAAGCTGATGCATTTACCTGTCCTACTTTTACTTCTCCTAAGAAAAATGAAAAGAGGAAGATAGATCCACTGAAACATTAAGGACTCCTCTTCAGCGTCTTCAGCCCCAGGCCATCAAGGACAATGGAGAGAGAAAAGACACAGAAATCACCAGAAAAATAGCAAATCTCCAGCTGAAGGGCAAAAGAAGATATCAGAAGGGCAAAACAGAATAGAAGCTGAGGAGATGGTTAAGAACAATGGCTATTCTTCCAGAGGACCAGATGTCCATAAGGCAGCTCAAAATTGTCTATACTCCATCCAGTCTTGACAGATCCAACACTCTTTTCTGGTCACCATGGGCACAGATATACAAAGGGAAAGGGTGATTACACACAGGCCTAATAACCTGTTTGATGCCCTGGTCCCAAAAAGTGCCCAAGAACCAAATCCCACAAGTTGTCCTCTGCCCTCTATTTGTCCAAACAAATAGAGAAGTACCCTATCTCAGAATGAAACACAGAGGGAGAAGGTGCAAGTGTGAGTGCATATTGATCTGCATGCATGGGGCCCTGGGCATCTCCAGCATGATAAATATATAAGACTGGGGAAGATAACAAAGATGAATGAGGAGATCCAGAATACAAGAAAACAGGAAGGGGTAGATATAGCTATCATGGCAAATCAAACCAGGTCATGAGAAGATTTTTAAAAAGACACAAAAACAAACCAACTGATCACATCAACAATTACAAGATTTTTTTTTTTTCCTTAAAATTATGGGCTGGAGAGATAGCTCAGAGGTTAAGAGCACTCACGGCTACTCTTCCAGAGGTCCTGAGTTCAGTTCCCAGCAACCACATGGTGGCTCACAACCATCTGTAGTGGGATATGGTGCCCTCCTCTGGCCTGCAGGCATACATACAGGCAGAACACAGTATACATAATAAATAAGTTTAAAAAATAAATAAATAAATAAATTAGGAAAGCTATAGAGCATCTTGTCACAAGCCACCTCGACCAGCAAGGAAGACTCGACAACAGCTTTTCTTTCAGTAGTTTATTCAGGAACCTTGAACAATTTTCTGACTTCTTCTGACAGATTCTGACCCCGGGAAATCCACCTGCAGCCTAAACAGCCTCTGGGCAGCCAACCCCAGTACACGACGTGGGCACTGCCTATAGGTCCAGGAAGCAAGCCAGATCCTCAGCCTAGCCATATATGGAATTGTTTGTCACTGAGAGCACTCACCATGTGGAACGTGGAGGGCGGAAGCCAGCGCCATCTTTAAGGCATGGCTGCAGGCAGCTCTCTACAACATCTGATTCCAAATCCCTGACCAAGTTAGGGACACTAGTCACAGCTCCCTTATGGTGCTCAGTAAGTCTGTAATGGGAGTAAAAAGGAACCTCCACTGGTGGGGATGTGGCTCACTGGTGAAGTAAGTGTTCACCTCACAGGCCCTGAATTCCATCTCCAGCTCCACGATAACAAAGAGCCTGTATCAGTTGATTAGTGACAGTTTTTCAATGTGTTACACTCTTACTATATTCTAAACGGCAAGAAAAGTCATGGCTGAAAAAAAACAAAAAAACAACAAAAACCAGCCTGTCAATTTTTCTGGAATATTTTTTATCATTTAAGCACAGAGGAAGTTACAGCTACATTTGTTTTTTTTTTTTTTTTAAAGATTTATTATTTATTTATTATGCCTACAGTATACAGAAGAGGGTATCAGATGTCATCATAGATGGTTAAGAGCCACCATGTGGATGCTGGGAATTGAACTCAGGACCTCTGGAAGAGCAGTCAGTGCTCTTAACCTCTGAGCCATCTCTCCAGTCCCTACAGTTACATTTGTAAAGTCAACTGTGAGGTTATTCAGCACACACAAAAAAAAAAATAATTAAAAAAAAAATAAATAAATCAAAACCAATTCTCTGAGATACTCAGCGTAGCAAATGCCAAGGCTTCACAACTAAGCCTCTCCACTCTTCATGTAGAACAGACTATTGATTAGTGCTTACTCAATCCTACAAATTAGAAAGCCACAGTATGCCTGCCCTCAACAAACCCCAGCCTCTTAAACTGTACTCATGACCCACATGTGGCTGAATGTGAAGACAGAGAAATTTTTGGTAGTAGGGAAAGACTTTGAAGCTAACACCCAATAACCAAAAATTAGTTCAAAATGAAGCAGTGTCATGAATCTGAGATGTTTCAATCCTTGCCCCATGCTTCATCCCCAGCATATGCCTCAGGCCACAAAAGCCAAGAATCAATCACAGCCTGAAACTCCTGGGCTCAAATGTATGACTACTGTACGTCATGAATCACAGTGCTCTTATTATACATACAAAGTTTTCTGCTCTTGTAGAAGCATAATCATTTAGTTATGAAAAATAAAGCAGTTTGGTCTGGAGAGCTGGCTCAGGGATTAAGAGCACTGGCTATTCTTCCACAGATTCTGAGTTCAATTCCCAACAACCACATGGTGGTTTACAACCATCTATAATGAGATCTGATGCCCTCTTCTGGCATACAGGCATCATGCAGAGAGAAAACTGTAAACATAATAAACGAATAAATAAATCTTTAAAAAAAAAAAAGAAAGAAAAGCCCTTTAACTCATCAATCAATTCAAAGCTGAACAGGCAAAAAGGAACGGGGGCTGAAAGAAGTAGGTCATTTGGGGCATGTCTTTAGAGTGCTTCTTGTTGGATTTGTGCTACAGATCTCTCCTCCTTCCCTCTTTTCTTCTTTTCCTTCCCTCTTCCTGGCTGACAGGAAATGAGCAGTTTTGCCTACCACAACCCTCTTCCATCAAAATGCCTTCTTTACCACCAATCAGCCCATAGCAATGAAGCAAGACAGCTATGGGCTCAAACTTTACAAACCATGAGCTAAAATTGTTCAAGCTGTTTATTCAGGTGTTTCTGTCACAGTGATTTAAAAAAAAAAAAAATGCTAACATGCTTCTCTATTCATGTCTATTTCATCCTCCCCTCTGCATCTTCAGAAAACTGTGTCTCATATTAAACAGAGCAGGCCAGAGATGTATCTCAATAATAAAGCATAAAGGCAAGGCTACTAGTCCACAGGTTTTCTTTTTCAAAGTTGGAGGGTCAGCAAGACAGCCCAGTAAGGGGCTGCTGCCTAGCCTGACAGCCTGAGTTCAAACCCCAGGACTGACAAGACAGGAGAAAGGATTCCTACATGCAGTCCTCTGACCTCCATATGAGTGTGGTTATACCTGCACACAGAGACTCACATTAAATAAATTACTTTTTAAAAGTTTAAGAAAATAAATACAAGTCACAAATATTTTTTCTTTTTTTAAAAAAGATTTATTTCTTTATTATGTATACAGTGTTCTGCCTGCATGTATGCCTGCAGGCCAGAAGAGGGCACCAGATCTCATTACTAATGGTTGTGTGCTACCATGTGGTTGCTGGGAATTGAACACAGGACCTCTGGAAGAGCAGCCAGTGCTCTTAATCACTGAGTCATCACTCCAGCTCCTGACAAATAATTTTCTTTAAGTACCATTTGAACTTATTTGAGGGAAACCAAATTTACATGGTATTTTAAAGTATTACAAAATGAATAGAAAATAGGCTAGATTTGCCATTTGAAATCCACAAACGCACAAAAGTACTCCCACTCCTCACCCCCCCACACAGTACACACACAGACAGTACACACAGCTGAAAAGTTGCTATTATAACACAAATGGAGTCAGACATCTTTCTTTTTTAAAAAAAAAACTTTATTTATTTATTTATTTGCCTTGGTGTTTGCCTGGAACTGGATCTACAGACAGTTGTTAGCTGCCATGTGGGTGCTGGGAATTGAACCCAGGTTTTTTGGAAGAGCAGACGGCGCTCTTAACCACTGAGCCATCTCTCCAGCCCCGACATCTTTTTTTTTTTTTTTTTTTTTTTTTTTTTAAATGAAGTTATTTTCTCAAGCAGTATTTGGTGTTATACAAGTTCTAACATAACTAGAAAACAGAAAGCATCCTGATATCTTCTGTTACACATATGGCATCTATATTACAATAAAGTCAGGAATGAAAAAAAGCATAATATATTAAGATCATATCCATAAAGCACAGTAAAAATATATTCTCAAATCTAGCAACACATATTAGGTTTCTGGCCCGGACTTTCGGGCCTAACCCTGAGATTGAAACCCACTTAAAGCCCTTAGCACCAAGTAATCACACAAAGGCTTATATTAATTTTATGCTGATCAGCCTATGCCTCTGGCCTATTGCTCTTAAACTAACCAATGATTCTTCAGCCATGTGGCTCGGTACTTTTTCTCAGCAGCATTTCAACTTCTCTCCTCGGCACCTCACAAACATCTCTCTGGCTTCTCTGCTCTACTCTTCCTGTTCCCAGAGTTTTCCCAGTCTGGTAGCTCCACCCACACTTTCTGTCTGCCTTCAGGCAATCAGCATTTTTTACTAAACTATAGGTGGGAACCATTATTCACATTGTAACAACATAATCCCACTACACAAATACAAATATGCTCTGTGAAGACATGGCTCAGGTTAAATGTTCTTTAAGCTTAGTTACTCTTATTTTTCCACAATACATATGGTCATAAACCTCACTAAAAGTGTGTGAGGGAAGGGAATGTTGTGGGATGGTCTTTCTGTATACTATGAATGTGTACAGAATGTGAATGATACAATGTGTTGCTACCATTGGTTAATTAAAAAGCTGCTATGACTTATGGCAAGGCAGAACAGAATGAGGCAGGTAATCTAAGAGACAGGGAGAAGAAAGATGGGGTCAGGGTAGCCTCTGAGCTGCCACCAGGGAAACAAAACGTAATGGAACAGGTAATGCCACCTTTATAACTGTTGGTTACCTCAACTCTGTGATAAACCAAAATGACAATGTATAGTGTCAGAAACAAGAGATGCCCAGCCACAAAAGAGTAAACCTCAAAGAGAAACAAAGAATCTTATTTCTTCAAAATCAGAAGAAATTCCCCAAACTGGGAATTTTCAACCAACCCAGGCTCTTGCTTCAGTAAGGTCATTAACCAAGGACTTGCCAGTATATCCCCACATGGTACATTTCCTGACATCTGTTTAAATTACTGGTTACAGTAGTCATCTTCCTACTTCATCAAATGCATGCAAAAAAAGGATTACCATAGAATTCACTTAAGCACCAGGAATATGATGAAGTTAGAACCATAGTTCCACTTAAACATAGAAGACATATCCTTTTATACCTGACATTTTGACTGTAGAGTTAAAGTCACTGTAATTAAGTACAATAACCAGTGTATCTGGCGGCATTACTAGCACCCAGGATATGACAGGAGAATCACAAGTTTAAAACCTGCCTGGTTATATATGAAGTTTCAACTGGGGAAGTGGCTTAGTAGCAGAGCATTTACCTATCATGAAGAAAGCCCTGGATTAAAACCCTAGCAATGTAAAACTAAAACAAACAAAAAAAAAACATGCCCACATTCCCAGAACTGGGAAGACTGAGGCAAACCAACCAATCAATACAACCCTGGGCTATATAGAGAATTCAAAACTAGTCTGAGATATACAGAAAGTCTCAGATTAACAAATGAGACATCTCAAAAATAAAAAATAAACGCATTTAATGTTATGCAAAACACATTGCTACATTGTAACATTATTCAATATCATTATTAGATATATCACTTCTCAAACCACAGTTGCACAAAGGATTAAAAATAATTCTCTTCGGGGATGGTGGTGGCAAAAACCTTTAGTCCATACACTCAAAAGCAGTGGATCACTTTGAGTTGGAAACCAGTTCAGTCTACTTCTACATAATGAGTCCTAGGTCAGTTTGGGCTGCACAGTGAGACTGTCTCAGAAACAAAACAACAAACAAAACAGAAACCTCCTCTCTCTCAGGGCATAAAGTGAGTCCCATCGTCTGAACCAGGGAAGTCAGGTGTAATGCCTCACATCTAAAATCCCAGTCCCCCATGACAACATGGAAAGCAGAGACAAAAAATTGTCCCAAAGCTCTAGTCTATAATAGGTTGCACAGTGTCACAAATAAGAGAAACCCTGCCTCTACAAAGTGCGATTCAAAAGGCAAGAACAAGCTTTTGAAAGCTGGCCTCTATTTTCTATACCATGATATTCATGTGTCCTCTCTCTCTCTCTCTCTCTCTCTCTCTCTCTCACACACACACACACACACACACACACACACACACACAGGCATAACATTTAAGAATCTTGGGAGCTAATAATCTTCCAAAGTCAATGTCTACTCCCCCCCTTTTTTAACCTATATTTCAGTCACCTACTTCCTGTTAGAAGGAAGCATTTAAATTCTATCCTAAATACAGACCTGGGAAGTATAAAGCAGAATATATAACACCTTCACTTGAAATGCCCTTTTCCTATCTAGCATCAACTATAAATCCAAGTCTTGATAACACCAGTGGTTAGTGTATGTGGTTGAGGTGTCTCTGGGTCTTATTTCTCTTCCTTATAAGATAAAGCGCAGGCATCCTTTCTTTCTAGATCCAAAAGGTAATAATAGTCACTAGAGCAGATTCTCAAGGTCTTTAGATGCATGGTACTTTCAGTGTCTCAGTAATTTCCTCACAGAAGCCCTAAACCAAAACATAACATCAGTTCCACTTATTAGGCACTTGGGAAAAACATTTGAAAAGTGAATCTAGGAGCTGGAGAAATGGTTCAATAGTTAAAGAGCATTCCTTGCTCTTGCATAAAACCCAGGTTTGATTTCCAGCAACCACATGGTGGCTCCTAACCACCTGTAACTCTAGTTCCAAGGGACCTGACACCGAGGATTCTAACCTCCAAGTACACCAGGTGCACACGCAAACATGGGACAATAGGCAAGCAAAACACATACATTCATCACTTCTTTAAAAAAAGAAAATTGAATCTAACTAAACTGAAATTTTCCATGGTTTTATTTTTAAACAACCAGAATTATCTGTGGATTATTACTATGAGGTACAAAAGGACTTCTCGAATTTTGGAATTATAATGAACACTAGTTCAATTTTCTGTTCCATGAGGGCTTTCTTGACAAAGAAACGGAGCATCCTAAACTGAAGCCATATCACATTAAAGCTTGCAAATAACTTTTTAGGAAAAACATAACAAAGTATTTAAACAGACAAATCCTCAAACTAGTTTCTACCAAAGAGCACTGCTATTATGTTGCTAAATCTATCTCGATAAATGTTGTGTAAGTATCGAACTAACTTCCTTTATATCCCAATTGGTAGAAGAGAGGACTAAAAAAGACACATAAAAACATAGTCTAGGGGCTGGAGAGATGGCTCAGCGGTTAAGAGCACTGGCTGCACTTCGAGGACCCGGGTTCGATTCCCAGCACCCACATGGCAGCTCACAACTGTCTGTAGTTCCAGTTCCAGGCAAACACCAAGGCAAATAAATAAATAAAGTTTTTTTTTTTTTAAAAAAAAAAAAAAAACAGTCTAGAACCACTCACACTAGGAAAAAACAAAACTTGCATAAATTAGATTTTTTTATTTATTGCGTGTATTATGTGTTACTCTTTGCACATGCATGCCAAAAATCCAACCCAGAAGTTAGAGTACAGCTTGCAGATGGTTTTTTCCTTCCACTATGCAGGTTCAGGGAATCAAACTCAAATCATTAAGCTTGGCGGTAAGCACCCTAACCCCTGAGGTATCCAGCCAGCCCAAAGAATTGCTTCTTAATAAAGTTTACATAAAGCAAAACTCACATAGACACCCTTATGCACTCCCAATTTAACAAAAACTTAAGGGAAATTATAAATGTACTATGTATCTTTTATCTGGAAAAAAAAAAAACTGTAAGTACCTGGTTTATGAAAGGGTTTTTTGGGGGGCTGGAGAGATGGCTCAGCGGTTAAGAGCACTGTCTGCTCT
This sequence comes from Sigmodon hispidus, assembly GCA_004025045.1. NCBI lineage: Eukaryota > Metazoa > Chordata > Mammalia > Rodentia > Cricetidae > Sigmodon > Sigmodon hispidus. Next base: position 40,494 of record PVIH01000117.1, on the reverse strand, counting down.
TCCAGAGGACCCGGGTTCGATTCCCAGCACCCACATGGCAGCTAACAACTGTCTGTAGTTCCAGTTCCAGGCAAATAAATAAAGTTAAAAAAAAAAAAAAAAAGAAAGGGTTTTTTTGAAACATTTCATTTGGTCCTTAGCCATTACCTTTGTCTACTGAAGAAAGTGAAGTCCATATTAATGAAACAATTACTCTACAACCTATATATTCCATTGCTCAACACAAACCTTAGCCTTTCAACTCTTCCTAGCATCCCAAACTCTTTCCCCAAAGACTGAGTCAATCTAGCTAAACTATTATAAATTGTCTGAGACATCGAAGTTCTGAAAATCTTTTTACTGCACAGTAAAAACTTCTACCTTCAAAAAAACTTTTCAGTTGCCACATGTCTTGAACTGTGTGACATTAATTAACAATTATTCTTAGATTCTCATGATAGAATCTATTACTGTCAGTCCTCTTAGTAACTCTAACAATGGTAATGGTGTGGTGAAGTTAAATGATTCCTCTTAGTCCAACTTCATTCCCGTTTTTGCTTAGCTGATGCCCCAAAACTCAACGCCAAATATATCAAACCATCTCTAATAATTTTTTTTCTTCTGGTACTAATACAAAGTAAGCACACTGGTCAAAATTTAAACTGCAATGGTACACAAAACAAAACAAAACAAAAAAACACCTATGCTGACCTCTTAAATCGGTCCAAATAAATTCTAAAAACAATTTACCATCAATTTTCCCTAAAATTCTCTCAGAATTTATTTTGATAAATAAATTACTATTATTTCGGGCTGGAGGGATAGCTCATTGGTTAAGAGCACTGACTTCTTCCAGAGGACCTGAGTTTGATTCTCAGCATCCACATGGCAGCTAACAACTGTCTGTAATTCCAAGATCTGACACCCTTACACAAGTTATACATGGAGGCAAAACACCAATTCACAAAAAATAAAAATAAATATTAAAAATTACTATTATTTCTAAAGTATTCTAAAATTAACTAACATAAGGTACCCTACTTCATAGTGACTATTTCCTTCAAAAGGAATGTAAATATAATTAAATAACAAAATTAATACACTGGAAGCTTAATGTTTCAAGAAGTTCTGCAGAAAGTCTTAATAAAAAATAATTTAACCACTCCAATTTCACAGTTTAAAAGAATTAGTCCTTTATAAGTCAGAGAGTGTTTAAAAAATTCGAACCAGTAAAAAGAAGATGTAGAATCGGGCATGGTGGAGAATGCCTTAATCCTAGCACATGGAAGGCAAAGGCAGAAGGACTTTTTAAGAGTTCCAGGCCAGTCAAAACAACAGTGAGATGGTGTCTCAAAAGAGAAAGGTGAAAGCACCTAAGACTTTAGTAATGCACTAATAACTGCATTAGGGCTAATCTTTTTAATAACATCGTGTATCACACATTTTCATACAGGTTACTTTGAAGAACTTCACACTTGGGTCTTTCTCTAACTCTGTAAATACATAATAAGGAGAACTTCAGTTCCATAAAGAACAGAAAATCGACTCTGCTTTCTTAGAAAGGTAATGGCTATCATGTCTTGTACAATACCCAGTCCAACCCTAGTCATCAACTCGCAAATCAAAAAAAGAAAGAAGAGGGAGGTTTATTCTGCCAAGGGCTGTACCCAGACAAAGGCAATGTTCGTAGTACACAAATAAGCCTTCTCTAAGGTAAATAAAGTGTCAGAAAAGGAGCGGCATGGATCAGGATGAACGGGGGTAAGAGTGTTAGCGCTCAGTGTTGTGAGGGTTACAAGCAGCAGGCACAGCACTGAGATGCTCCAGCAAAAGACCCAGCAGCAGGAAGTTTCAATGGGGCCGGGCAGAGCATGCGCCCTGCACCCGCGCGGTGGCCTTATGTGGAAGGAGCACCACTTGCGAACACCAATAATAGACCAGCGGCACCAGAGAGAGAAACATGAGCAACAAGCACCTTCTTCAACTGTTTCCCCTGCCGCCGTCTGAGCCCCTCCTCCAGCCTACAGACTAACTACCCCACCCCACCCCACCCCACCCTGCAAATGCAAGAAGAGTGACTTCTTCCCTTAAGCCCTGTGGCCGAGATAGGGGGAAGGGATAGAGAAAAGTGGGGAGATGCTTTTCTATTATTTGGGGGGGAGGTGGCGAGGAGGAAAACTATGGAGGAGGAGGAGAAATTAACCCTCTCCTCCCCAGAGTGAAGAAGCTGAGCCGACTTCATTTCCCCTCCCTAGGCGAGAATAGGGGGGAAGCCCCCTCCCTGGGCAGAGAAGCAGATCTCTTTAAGGTGAGGACGGAGTTTGGGGTGGAGGGGGTTAGATCAGCCCTCGAGGGACCGGGAAGAGGCAGGAGCCCAGTCTCTCGGGGGAGTTCCCACCGCAGGGAGCGAGTGGAGTGTCCGCCGGCCCCCGCCCACTCAGGTGGAGTGAGCGAGCCGAGGGGGCGCGGGGAGAAGATGGGCCCAGCCTCCCCGGAGACGGTGGGGAGGATCGGTGGGAGGAGGGGAGGAGAAAAGCGCAAGGCTGGCCGGAACCTGCTCTCCCCTTCCCCCGCCACCTAAAGGGATAAGGACTGGGGGGCCAACCCCGGCGCGGGGGACCCAGCCCCGGGGCGTCTGCCCAGCACAATGCCCCCTCCCGGGCCAAGGCCCACACCCGGCCCGCGACGCCCCCACCTCTGTCCCCGCGGGGCACAGGAGCCCTCGGGGGCCTCCGCCCCGCCTCCCCAGCACCCAAGAACACCCCCCCACGCCAGGCTAGGCGGAGAAGGGACGCCACTGAGCCTAGTGCCCGGGAGAGGCCGGCCGCAGAGCCCCGGGATATCCATGGAGAGGTGGAGCGCGCCAGGGCCGCTTCCCGCCGGGCGTTCGGGCCGATCGCTTACCTTCTCCGTGGCCGATGTCCGGCGGCGGCGCCTGCAGCACCCGCTCCAGCTCCGGGAACGGCAACTCGGGCAGATCCAGCAGCGGCCCGTAGCGTTCCAAGAAGGAGCAGACTACGGCGAAGTTAGGGCACGAACCCGGGCAGCCTGGAGGAGCCGCCACCGCCGCCGCCGCCGCCGCCGCCGTCGCCATTTTGAACTGGAGGATGGAGGAGGAGGAGGAGGGGATGGGGGGGCGGGAAGAGTTGGGGGGCCGAGGAATGGCAGGGCAGCCTCACGGACGACAGGAGGCGCTCTCGAGCGGACGCCCCTGCGGATGCTCGCGAGCGGCTCAAGCCAGGCGCCGCGATCCCACAATACAACGGCAGCCCGGAGCAGTCGAGAACTAAGCTAGATGGGAGACAGAGAGGCGCCCTGGGCCCTTCACTTTCCGCCCTCTTCCCTCCTCGACTTCTCCCCTCCCACTTGAGGGTTGCCAGTGCCTCGTGTGACAGGGGGAATGAAAACAAGGGAAGCGGAGCCGAGAGGCGGGCTGCGGGTCTGGGGGCGGGACTTTTTGAGAACGGTAGCCAATGGGGAGAAGGGGGCGGGGCCTTCGGATGCAGCCCCGCCGGACTGCTAGTTCCAGGCCCAGTAGCGGAACGGAACGGCAGGAGGAGGGGAAAGGCACGGAGCTCATCTGAAGGATCTACCGAGAACGGAAGCGCTGCGTGAGTTTTCTGCGGGACCCGGGAACGGAGACGACCAGGAGAAAAAGGGAGAAGTTGAACAGAGACACTAAGACGCAGGAAAAGAGAATGGCGGGTGGGAATGCGACCGTGGGGCTAGGTTGGGAAAATGTGGGGTTGTGGCTTGGCTTGGGACCATGGAGAAAAATCTCTCAGAAAGTTTGCTGAAGGCTCTTGTCCTCTGCTGAAGGTTGTGTGACAAAGCTTTTCCTGGGGAGACGCTACACAGGTCTCCTCACTCCAGATAAGGCTCCCACAGACAGACCAAAGTACAGCCAGCACCAGAGTCCAACTTGGTGAAGCAGTGACTTTTATTTTCACATAAGTATGTGTGAGGTGTTGGAGGAGCAGAAATGACTCCAAGACTGCAGAATCACCAAGGCCCACCCAGCACCCGTGACCGCTCACAAAAGCTGGGGAACCTGGAGCACTCTGCACAGTCTGCAGGGAGCTCAACAGGTTGAAGAGTGTTGTTTCCTAGAGACTGGTCTGAACCTCTTCACTGGTGGTTTCTGCTTCTTCCAGGCAGCTGGTCTGATCTCAAGAGTCTTTCTTTGAAGCTCAGCTTCCTTTGGTCTGAGAGGGGCTCTTAACTTTTACTATTTACTCTGGCAGGAGGGAACCTTGTAAATCTGGTCAGTTTCAGGGACTTCCTGAAGCTACTTTGAGTTGTTGTTCCTTGCCGAAGTAAGGAATTTAAGGAAACTCTTAAACAACACTGCAACACGAATCCCAGCGGATTCCCAGGGCTTGGGAGCAAGGGATCACCAGTAAAGAATTGCCCCCTGTTGGGTGATAGAATGGGGGGGGGGGAATCAGACGCTACCAAAGTCTAAGGTGCTAAGACTTTGGGCTCAGCTCAGGCTCTGAGGTGGTCTAGGTGAGGTGAGCTAGGATTCTGGTTAGAGGGGCTGGGAGATGATGAAACAGCAGTAAGTTTGCTGGGAAGCAGAGTTCCAGTGAGGAGTAAGATGTGACATTCTCCTAGAAAGAATCCCTGAGCAAGAAAAAATCATCAACAATGTAAAATAGAACGTGCTGCTTGGGAAACAGTGTACTAGTGCTAGGAGCGGAATTTTGGGTTGAGCCAGGCCTGGCTCCTATAAATACTTTATAACCTTCTGAAGTTACTTCGTTACTTTGAGCTTTGGTAAAGTCAGGTGATAGTATCTTCAGCATGGATAATTCCCAATAAAGTGGTTAGTGTTATTCCTTGCCACATTGTATGTACTTTAAATATTCGTTCTTGTCCTGGCAGGTGGGGCATTCATTCCTTTAATTCCAGCAGACAGAGCATAGAAGCAGGAAGAGTTCAAGCCAGATAGGGCTACACAATAAGACTCTTCTTCAAATGAACAAATCTCTCTTGTTAGAAAGGAAGGAAGGAAAGAAGGAAGGAAGGAAAGAAAAAAGATGTTTCTCTGTTCCCTATAGAGGGACACCTTGCTCTGCCTTGATGGGGGGGGGAGCGCTTGGTCCTGCCTCATCCTGATATCCCAGACTTTGTTGATTCCTCATTTGAGGAGTTGATGGTGGGGTAGGGTGGTGGGAAGCTGGGAGGGGGTGAGTGGGAGGAGGGGAGGGAAGGAGAACTGTGGTTGGTATGTGTAAAAACAAAACTTTTAAATAAAAAGTCAAAAAAAATTCCTATAAATTAGATTGAATAGAACTATAGTTAGCCTATAATTTATTACTTTAAGGCAAAACTTTAAGGGTGTATTTAAAACTTATATTTACTTCCTAAAACTAATATAAAGTGGGGCTGGAGAGGTGGCTCAGCGGTGAAAAGCACTGACTGTTCTTCCAGAGGACCTGAGTTCGATTCCCAGCATCCATATGGCAGCTAACAACTGTCTGTAATTCCGAGATCTGACACCCTTACACAGTTATACATGCAGGCAAAACACCAATTCACATAAAATAATATATTTTAATAAAGCAACATATATTTTGAACCATATAAAATTTAAAAATGTGTGAATAAATACTTTATTTATTTATTTATTTATTTATTTATTTATTTATTTATTTATTTATTGTTTTGGTTTTTTGAGGCCAGGTTTCTCTATGAAGCACTCCTGCCTGTCCTGGAACTTACTCTGTAAACCAGGCTAGCCTCAAACTCCAAGAAAGGTTTTTGTTTTTTAATGGGCAGATAATTATGCTAGGAACATAGAAAATGGTTTCACAGATAAATATCGAATTTTGTTATGCATTTCCAGGTTTAAAAAAAAACCTAAAATCATGAAGGACTGTATCATTTTTCATTATCAAAGAAACTCACTTTTCAAGAGGAAAAATTCTCTGAACATTATTAACTAAAATAATGACTCCTTTAAAATATTGTTTGTGTGTATAGACATTTGTGCTACTTGTCTGCTATGTGGAATCATTTTCTCTCCTACTTCTTATGTGTGCTCCAGGGATTGAACTCAGGTTTGCTCCACAGCACCTTTACCTAATGGCCATATTCCTGGTCGTGTATATGCCTGTGTACCTGTCTGAGTTAATGTGTCCTGCATGCATGCAGGTGCCCTTGGAGTCAAGAAGGAATGAATCCCCTAAAATAGGAGGTACAGATGTGAGTGCTGGGAACTAGACTCTGGGTCATCATAAGAGTAGTCACCACCTAGAGCCGTCCCTCTAGGTCCTAGAATAATGATACTTTTTATCTAATTATTTTTAGAAAGGACCCCATGTATTTTATTCTGGCCTCCAACTTTCTATGTAGCAAGGATGATCTTGAACTTGTGATCCTCCTGCATAAATGTTTTAACTATTAATAATACTGCTGTGTGTCAACGTACCCAGTCTGTATTTTAAGGGTGTAAGGGTGTGTGTGTAATCCAGAAGAGGGCATTGGACCACCTTGCCAATAAATATGAGTGCTAAGAACCTAACATGGGTCCTCTGGAAAAACAGCAAGCACACTGACCACTGAGCCATCTCTTGCAGTCAGACTTTCCTTTGGGTTGCCAGCTCACAAGTAACAACACAGACTTATTAATTATGAAAGCTGAGCCTTAGCTTAGGCTTATCCCACTGGCTCTCATGACTTAAATTAACCCATATTTTTATTAATCTACATTCTACCATGTGACTTTTACCTCTCTCCCATCTTATATGTCTGATTTGTTCCATATCTCAATGGAGTCTCCTATACACCTAGAGTTCTCCTCTTCCTTCTCTCCCTAGAAGTCTCACCTATACCTCTTGCCTAACTATTTGCCATCTCAGCTTTTTGTTACACCAGTCACAGCAAATACATCTTCATACATTGTACAAGTAACCCACAACCGGGCTGGAGAGATAGCTTAGCGGTTAACAGCACTGACTCTTCTTCCAGGGGACCTGAGTTCGATTCCCAGCAAAAACAAATAACCCACAACCATCTCTACAGTCCCTGGAATAATGATTCTTAATCTGATACATAAATCCTCAAATCAAGAAAATATTTTGGAGCTGGAGAGATGGCTCAGAGGTTAAGAGCACTGACTGCTCTTCCAGAGGTCCTGAGTTCAATTCCCAGCAACCACATGGTGGCTCACAACCATCTAAGATGACATCTTTTACCCTCTTCTGTATACTGTGTACATAATAAATAAATAAATTTTTTTAAAAAGAAAATATTTTGAGCCAGGAACAGTGGTGCGCACCTGTGATCCCAGCATTTGGAAGACAGAGGCTGGTAGATCTCTGTAAGTTCGTGGCCAGCCTGGTCTATATAATGAATTCTAGAACAACCAGAGCTATATAGAGAGACCTTTTTTTTTTTGTTTGTTTTTGTTTTTTTTTTTTTTTTAAAAAAAGGCACTGACATAAAATATAGACAACAATGTGCTTAAAGTTACTACTGAAAATTATTTCAACGGTTCTCTTTATGTTATACATATTTTATTGCAATAAGGTTTTCTGCAGTTTTGGTTTTTTTTAAGTCTTTAAGAAAATATATGATTGTGACAGGATATGGTGGTACAGGCCTTTCGTCCTAACACCAGAAAGCAGAAGCAGGCAGATCTCTGAGTTTCAGGTGAGCCAGGATTACACAGTGAAACTGTCTCAAAGGGGGCAAAGGGGTGCAGATCAAGTGGCCTCAAAGCTAAGAATACTCTTTCCAAAAGATCTAGATTAGATTCCAGGACCCAAGGGTTCTCAGCCCTTGTATTGAGCCACTCACAACCACCTGTAGTTCTTATTCTCTAGGATCAGTTCCCTTTTCTGGTCTCTGAACATCTGCACACAGGTAATAAACTATACATACACTCAGGCACATACATATACTCATAAAATAATTTGTTATTAAAAGAATATGGTTGTGGATTATTATTGGAAATGAAGTTTTTAAAACTTTATTTATTTATTTGCCTTGGTGTTTTGCCTGGAACTGGAACTACAGACAGTTGCCAGCTGCCATGTGGGTGCTGGGAATTGAACCCGGGTCCTCCGGAAGAGCAGACGGTGCTCTTAACCGCTGAGCCATCTCTCCAGCCCCGGAAATGAAGTTTTAATATGTGGGGAAATACAGATTTTAGACAACCAATGAAGCTGGAAATATCAAACTAGGAAGTTTAAGTTGTAAAATGTGAAGAATGGGTGGAGAAAGAGAACCTGGAGACCCAACTGAAGAAAATCTGACTCCCCCTAGAGGAACACGTGACTCAGTCTTGATGTTGGGGGGAGAAAACTGGATTTGCTAGCAGAGGAGGCTGAACTAAGCAATATTGGGACTGTGGGACCTTGGGGCCGCCTGCCCATGCAGGGAGATGGGGAGATGTGGGGAAGAGAGAATAACCTGATGTGGTGGGAGGGGGAAGAGACCTTAACTAAGGATATACAAGGATAGAAAATGTGACTTCTTTATTCATAGTAATAAAAAAAGAAAACAAAACAACAACAAAAAAAAAAAAAAAAAAGAAAGAAAGAAAATCTGACCCAGAGTTCACTGAGATGGTTCAGTGATTAAAAAGCTGAGGACCTGAATATCATCCCTGGAGCCAACATGGTAGAAGAAAACTGACTTTGCCAGTTATCCTCTGACCTGCACAGGCATGTTGTGGCACACATAACATCCATACACACATATGGAAAGTCCTCTGTATAGTCATTAATTTAACTGAAAGTCAGAATTATACCTATGTGAAAGAATTTCTGTGAAAAGGAACTTCAAAGGACTGTATTACATGTTATAAAAATCATTTTGGGGTTTCTGTCTTAACTTTCAGGTGTTTGTTTTTCAAACAGGCTACTGTGAATCCTGGCATCTCTAACTTTGTATGTGAGTTATGTGAGGCTCCTTAAACTCCTCTGGTCCTCCTTCCCACTTCCCACGTGCTGGAGTTAAGAGAAATGTATTCCACCATGGGATTTCAGGGGTCAGCCACCATACCTTCAATTTTCACCTTTTCTTTTTTGTTGATGGTGGTAGTGGGTTTTTTGAAGCAAGGTTTCTCTGTGTAACCTCTCTGATTGGCCTATATGTCCAGGCTGGCCTTGAACTCACAAAGATTCATTTGCCTTTGCCTCTGGAATGCTGGGATTGGATTAAAGACAGCAGCAGCAGCAGCAGCACCACCACCACCACCACCTGGCAACTTCAGCTTTTCTAGCACCTAGACTTCCATTTTCCATGAGGTTGTAAAATAGCATCCTAAAAAAGAAAAGGCTTAGCTGGACCCAGGTGGTTCCCATGCCTTTAATCCCAGCACTGGAGGCAGAAGCAGGAGGATCTCTGAGTTCTAGTCTAGCAAGCCTGGTCTACAGAGTGAGTTCTAGGACAGCCAATACTATACAAAGAAACCCTGTCTCAAAAAAAGAAATACGGGGCTGGAGAGATGGCTCAGCGGTTAAGAGCACTGTTTGCTCTTCCAAAGGACCCAGGTTCAATTCCCAGCACCCACATGGCAGCTCACAACTGTCTGTAGTTTCAGTTCCAGGCAAACACCAAGGCAAATAAATAAATAAATAAATAAATAAATAAATAAATAGTGTTAAAAAAAAAAAAAAGAAAAAGAAATACAGAGAGAAAGAAAGAGAAAAGGTTTTAATGTTGTAGTTTTCTTTTACTATATTTAATTCACAACCTTGTCCAAAGGGGATTGATAACTAAGGCTAGAGTTTCTGCTTTTCTAATCCAGATTGGAATGAGATCAAAGTCTATGGGCATCTGAAAATTATATCCACCCAAAGATACGAGGTGTTTTACTACAAACCAAAGTTAAGGTCATGCTTTCACAAAGTCTTTGTTGAATAAAATTTAAACAACACATTCCCACAATACTATTACATCTCTTGCTTTTTTGGACTAAGACAAACTGTGTGTCACCAGTTTTTTGTTTTTTGGTTTTTTTTTTTACTTTATTTATTTATTATTTATTTATTTGCCTTGGTATTTGCCTGGAACTGGAACTACAGACAGTTGTTAGCTGCCATGTGGGTGCTGGGAATCGAACCCGGATCCTCTGGAAGAGCAGACGGTGCTCTTAACCACTGAGCCATCTCTCCAGCCCGTGTCACCAGTTTTTAACTTAATACCAGTTGCAGGTTGTTAGCACCTACTCAGCCCAGCCCTAGGGAGATGGAGGAGGAGGATCTTGGGTTTGAGGCCAGAGTGAGTATGCAGTAAACTTCAGACCAGCTTGAGCTGCATGTGGAAGCCCTGTCCAATCTCAAAAAAAGTGAAAATATAAATGTAAGAACAAGTTTTGTCTCACTCTGTGAATTTAAATAGCTAAATTTTATATATATACATATATATTATATTGAGTTGTAAAAATAAAATTGCAGCTACTTTTAAACCTGTAATTTATTGTTTTGCACTCAGTTGAGTTTTGCTTAAATTTTGTGTTGTTTATTAAAAACAAAATATTCAGCAGAAAGATTTCCAAGTTATGATATATTCCTGGAGTAATGTTATCAACAATAAATACTGTCAACAACACTACAATGTGAATGAATCTCAAAAATACTTCGAATGAGGGATTGGAGAGATGACTCAGAGGTTAAGAGCACTAACTCTTCTTCCAGAGGTCCTGAGTTTAATTCCTGGCAACCACATGGTGGCTCACAACCATCTACAATAATATCTGGTGCCCTCTTCATCTTCTTTTTTTTTTTTTAACACTTTTATTTATTTATTTATTTGCCTTGGTGTTTGCCTGGAACTGGAACTACAGACAGTCGTTAGCTGCCATGTGGGTGCTGGGAATCGAACCCAGGTCCTCTGGAAGAGCAGACAGTGCTCTTAACCGCTGAGCCATCTCTCCAGCCCCTGGTGCCCTCTTCTGTATACTGTATACATAGTAAATAAATCTTTACCCAAAAAAAAAAAAAAAAGAGCACTGACTGCTCTTCCAAAGGCTTGAGTTCAATACCCAGCAACCAGGTGGTGGCATGAGATCTGGTGCCCTCTTCTGGCATGTAGGCATATATAGAAGCAGAACACTATACATTATAAATAAATACATCTTTTTAAAAAATAAATTGGATGGGGCTGGAGAGATGAATCAGCGGTTGAGAGCACTGACTGTTCTTCCAGAGGACCTGAGTTCGATTCCCAGCATCCACGTGGCAGCTAACAACTGTCTGTAATTCCAAGATCTAACACCCTTACACAGTTAGACATGCAGGCAAAACACCAATTGACATAAAATAAAAATAATATTTAAAAAAAATAAAATAAAATTGGATGAAAGAAGACAAACACAAATCTAATTCCAATTCAGGCAGAGGCTCATGCCACCCAAACTAGCTTCAACTCACTTTGTATCTGAAGATTACTTGAGTTTATCTCCTGCCTCCACTTCAAAAGCACTGAAATTACAGGTGTTTGCCATCATGCCCTGCACCATTTTAAAGATTTATTTTGATTTTTAAATTATGTGTATGTCTGTGTGGGTGTAGGTGTGTGCACATGCATAAGGGCTTACAGAGCTCAGAGGCACTACACACCCCCCACCCACCCCCACATAGCTAAATTTAGTCATAATCCACCTGACTTGGTTGTTGGAAACCAAACTTGGATCCTCTATAAAATTTTGTACCTCCTTGCTCTCCCTCCAGGGTTCCTCTCTATAACAGTCCTGGCTGTCCTGGAACTCACAGAGATGCCCCTGCCTCTGCCTCCTGAGTGCTGAGATTAAATTTAGGGTTGGTCAGTTTGACAAGAACCAGGATGGTTGACTGTCTAAGAACTGTTGTGTAGCATGTTCTGAGCAGTCCTGGGGCTTGTTGAGCCAGTCAGGCCCCCTGCTGGTGGGAGACAAAAGCCTACAGGCTTCTGTTTTAAGCTATCATCAGGCTTTTGTCCCAAGTCAAGAGGATGAAAAAGAAGCTGGCTCTCTTGGAAATTCACCACCTTTATTACCTACTCATGGCTCCTCTCCCTATGTTTGTCTAGGGGGAGTTGTCTAGTCTCTCAACAGAATTCTAAAATACTAAGCATAAGTATTATTTTGATGAGCCAGACTGCCTCCATTTTAAGCTTAAAGGCCATCTTATAGGAAGGACAAACTAGGTTCATTCATTCCTGTTTATGATTAAATCTGTTTCTTAAGGATTGGGCTATTCACTACCTGTAACTTTAACTACAAATGGTTCTATACTGTCCCAGGGAATGGCAACCATGTCTTTGCTTCAAAAGATTTTGATGACTACCTGTTTCAACTACCTTGCAGTCATGTTGTTTTAGGAAGTCTTTATAGCTAACTTGTGTTTATGTTCTGTTCCTCTAGCCCAGCCTGTTTTGCTCACCAAATTCCCCAACTGTAAACCACCTATCCCGAACTATAAAACCTTCTCTTCTTAGGTCCAGTACTGACCTCTTGCATCCTGCCTTAGGAGGAGGAAGCCCATGTTCGTGCATAAAAGATTTATTGTTTTTAAATTATTATTTATTATTATTAAAGCAAAAAAATCACCAATTACTTGCTTTAATTAATTTGGCCATGATGATTTGGGTCAGTGATCTTTCTGTTTCCATCTTTGGGATTAACAATTTCACAATTATATACACAGTAACTAATGGAATTTATCCCAAGCATACAAAGTGTGCTTTAACATACAAAAGTTAGTTTCTATATTATATTGTATTAACAGAATAAAGAAAAAGGCCCATTCATTTCAATGAATGCAGGAAAAAAAATTGAAAAAAAAAACTAACAGGATTCAATCTCCTTTTGTGTGGTAAAAATATTCATCAAACTAAGAATATTAGAAACTTTTTCGGGGCTGGAGAGATGGCTCAGCGGTTAAGAGCACCCTCTGCTCTTCCAGAGGACCCAGGTTCGATTCCCAGCACCCACATGGCAGCTAACAACTGTCTGTAGTTCCAGTTCCAGGCAAACACCAAGACAAATAAATAAATAAAATAAAGTTTTAAAAAAAAAAAAAAAAAAAAAAAAAGAATATTAGAAACTTTTTCAACCTTATTAATAACAGTATCTATGAAAATCCCATATTTAACATATTAATGATGAACATTGATGCTTTCATCCTAAAACAAGGGACAAGATAGGCCCGTCACTCAGTTATATCAATTGTATTAACACTGAAGGGCAACTGTAAGAGAAAGAAAATGTATTCAGATTAGTGTGGATAGGGGCATATGTGGATTTAGCTCTATCTTAACTGAATTCAGTGCCAGAGGCCACTGGCCATCCTGACAATTTATGCTCTAACTTAAGTGATATGGTCTTTTTTCCCACAACTTAATATTTTTACTGATTATGGGGGAATTTCAAATAATGTACCCTGGTCACACTCACTTAAGAAGAAGGAGGAGAAATAATATACTTGCTGGAGCATGGTCAAACTCTACATAAAAAATTCTTTTTTAAAAAAATTTATTTTTATTTTATGTGAATTAGTGTTTTGCCTGCATGTATAACTGTGTGAGGGTGTCAGATCTTGGAATTATAGACAGTTGTTAGCTGCCATGTGGATGCTGGGAATCGAACTCAGGTCCTCTGGAAGAACAGTCAGTGCTCTTACCCACTGAGCCATCTCTCCAGCCCCAAAAGATCTTAAGGAATAAAAATGGGGGCTGGAGAGATGATCAGTGGGTTAAGAGGACTGTAGTAATAAGTTTCTGGCCTGTGGTCCTGACCCACAGACCTGCAGTCCCACAGAAATTCACACAGTCCCACAGAAACACAGACACATATTAATTTTATGCTGATCGGCCTATGGCACAGGCATATATGTAACTTGCTAACTCTTTACTCTTAAGTTAACCCATGATTTTTATCTTATTTAGCATTGCAGCTTGGTACCTTTAATGAAATTGTCCTTGATCCTGAGTAGGCATCATCTGCTTTAGTGAAAAGCCTAAAACAATACTAATGTTTTCTTTTTAAAATATCTTTTTAATACTTATTTATTTATCATGTATACAGTGTACAGAAGAGGGTACCAGATCTCATCTTAGATGGTTATGAGCCACCATGTAGTGGCTGGGAATTGAACTTGGGTCCTCTGGGAAAGCAGCCAGTGCTCTTAACCTCTGAGCCATCTCTCCAGCCCTACTAGTGTTTTCTTAATGAAGAAAAAAAATAGGTCCTTGACACTGTAGCCACTTGTGCCCCAGACATTACTACAATCAGCATTTTCAGCCCCTACTATTGTGTGAGCTGCTTCTTTGAAATAAATATTTTAATGTAACAAACCAGGTATTGTGGTGGAGGCACACACTGGTAGTCCCAGCACAAGAGAAGTGAAAGCGGGAGAATCAGAAGGACACCCCAAATTTGACGCCATCCTGAGCTACTTGAGATCTTGATTTTAAAAAAGAAATATTGGCTGGGCTTAATGGTACATGCCTTTAGTCCCAGCACTTGAAAGGTAGAGAGAGGCAGGTGGTGCTCTGTGAGTTCGAGGCCAGCCTGGTCTACAGAGCCAGTTCCAGAAAAGCCAGGACTATTATACAGAAAAACCTTGTCTTGAAAAATCAAGCACATAAATAAATAAAATAATATATATGTAATCTCTGCTTTTATTTTTCTGGAGAAACCTGACCCTTACAAATCCCATGGTGTATTTTCCATTTGTTTTGATCAATATGCTGTTGCTATAACAGAATTCATGAGATTGGGTAATTCGTTTACTTTGGGGGCTGGTGAGATGACTCAGTGGGTGAGCCTGGTGACCTGAGTTGTGTCCCCAGAACCCACATGGTGCACAATCCCACAGATTGTTCTCTGACCTCTGCATGTGTGGTTAGCAACTGTTAAGTTCCTAGTGAGGACCCATGGTGCCTTATATATGGCGGGAAAGCAGCTGGGATCTAGCATGTACCAAATGGGAAAGAAGAAGCTGACCTATTTTATAGTAATCTACACTCATGAAAACTTAACAGTCTCATGACAAAGATATTAATCTCCCTTTTTAAAGTTTCTTATTTATTTGACAAATAACACCAGTGTCAAAAATAATGAAGTGGTAGATAGACTATTCTAAATAAAAGGGTGTTGTGAGGCTCTGAAAAAATGTATTTTTATTACTTTTACTATTTATTTGGGTTGGGAGGTAGATGTATGGAGATGAGAGGTCGGTTTTTAGGGGTCCGTTCTCTTCTTCCATATAGGTCCTGGAGACAGACGTCAGGTCAACAGTTTGATGGTAGCTACTTTTCCTCACCGAGCATCTCACTGTCACATTGTGGGAATGGAGGTGTTACCATGGCACATATGAGGAAGTCAGAACAGCTTCAGGAGTCAGTTCTTGTCTTTATGGGTTCCAGATATCAAACTCAGGTCTAGACGGTTGAGTTGCTGGCACTCTTCTCACCCAGCCACCAGAGTTGCCATCACCAATCCCTCTCAAAGGCCTCTCTTCTTGACATTGGCACAATGTCATTGACAACTGGCACAAATCAACCACATCAAAACCATAACAGTGCTAGAATATCCACCTGATGCGTGGTCAGAATGTTACCTTATTGAGATTATGTGCCAACTGAATTATTTTCATCATACTTCTATTAAATTTGGAATCACAAATCTGAAAATACTGAGGTACATTTACTTAACAGAGTTTTATGATTTTTGGGTTATTTCAAATGTCTTATAATATTTTGTTGAAAACTTGACACTTTAGGGGCTGGAGAGATGGCTCAGGGGTTAGAAGCACTAGCTGTTCTCCCAAAGGACCCCGGTTCAATTCCCAGCACCCACATGGCAGCTCACAACTGTCTGTAAGTCCTGTTCCAGAGATCTGACACCTTCATATCAATGCACATAAATAAAGCTAAAATAAAATTTAAAAAAAAAACTTGACATTTTAGATAATAAAGAAAGTCTTGAAAGTTTAGGTGTTCAGTCATCTGCTTATACTAAGTGACTTAACCTTTTTTATCCTGCTATAATAGATGTCCTGAGGCTAGGCATTATACACTGAACAGAAAGGTATTTTTACAATTTTAGAAGCTTTTAAGTCCAAGATTGGGGGCTGGAGAGATGGCTCAGTGGTTAAGAGCACTGATTCCTTCTACAGGCCTCCTGAGTTCAATTCCCAGCAACCACATAGTGGCTCACAACTACCGGTAATGAGATTCATGATGCCCTCTTCTGGCCTGCAGAGACACATGCAGACAGATCACTGTATACATAATAAATAAATCTTTGAAAATAAAATAAAGTTCAAGATCAAGCACCAGTCCTAGAAAGGACTTCCTTGTTGCATCATCCTATGGTGTCAACCATCATATGGTAGAAGATCAAAGAGAGGGCAAGAAAAGAAGTCCGGCACTGAAGGGATGGCTCAGTGGTTAGAGAAATTGCTATTCTTCTAGAAGACCTAAGTTCAGTTTCTAGCACTCACACAGAACAGTTCACAGTTGTCCATAATTCCAGCCCCAGGGGATCCACCAGCCTCCTCTGGTCTCCACTCTCGTACACAAAGTCACAGACACACATGTTCACATAAAGTCACAGCCACACGTGTACACATAAAGTCACAGACACACATGTTCACATAAAGTCACAGCCATACATGTTCACATAAAGTCACAGACACACATGTTCACATAAAGTCACAGACACACATGTTCACATAAAGTCACAGACACACATGTACACATAAAGTCACACACATGTACACATAAAGTCACAGGCACACATGTACACATAAAGTCACAGGCACACATGTACACATAAAGTCACAGGCACACATGTACACATAAAGTCACAGCCACACATGTTCACATAAAGTCACAGCCACACGTGTACACATAAAGAATGAAAACAGGTCAAACTCCTCTTTTTGTATGGAACCTACTTGCAGGAGTAAGTAATGCAATAATATTGGTATGTGATGTTTTATTTGCAAGTTTTTATGATAAAGTTTATTTTAAAAATAAGTAACAATGGCAACATGTATGGGCAGAGGTCTCACAGCGATGGTCTTATCAATTCTGTGAAGTCCCACTTGTCCAGCAAGAGGATCACTAATTAGAGACTACCCTGAACTACACAAGAATCTGTTTCAAAGAAACCAAAATAAGGGAACAGTGATTGCCTCACTTGCAAAAGACCTGGGTTTGAACCCCAGCACCACAGAATATACTGGATATGGTCATGCAAGCCTATAAAAGCAGCACATAGGAAGTAGAGGCAGGATGATCAGAAAATCAAGGTCATTCTCAGCTATGTAACGAGTTCACACCAGCTGAGATTTATTAAACCCTGTCTCAAAACAAGCCTGGTATGGTGGCAAATTCCTTTAACCCCATCATTTGGGAGGCAAAGGTAGGTGGATCACTGTGCGTTCCAGACCAGCCTGCTGCACATAAGACTTTAGGACAGGGTTTCTCACAATAAAAACCCTGTCTCAAAATAACAAATAAACAAATAAATAGAACAATTAAACTGCTACAATAGCTGGGGCAGTAATGGCTCAAGCATTTAATCCCAGCACTCGGGAGGCCAGGAGGGTATATCTCTGTGAGTTTGAGACAAGCCTGGTAGCCTGTTCTACAGAGTGAGTTCCAGGACAGTAAGGGCTACACAGAGAAACCATGTTTCAAAACACACACACACATACACACACACACCCTGCTACAATTAAATCTCCACAAAAAGCTGGAAGGCATTCAAACCACAATACTAAACCTATTATTTCTGATTCCTTATAGCCACTAAAATCATTAAAATACCTGTTCAGCTATTTATTTTGATTCATGGTGAGATCTGGTACCCTCTTGTGTACACTGTATACATAATAAATAAACAAATATTTTTTAAAGATTTATTTATTATGTATACAGTTGACAGAAGAGGGAACCAGATATTATTCTAGATGGTTGTGAACCACCATGTGGTTGCTGGGAATTGAACTCAGGACCTTTGGAAGAACAGTCAGTACTCTTAACCTCTGAGCCATCTCTCCAGCCCCAACAAGTATTTTTTTAAAAAAGATTTGTTTATTTATTATGTATACAATGTTCTGCCTGCATGTATACCTGCAGGCCAGAAGAGAGCATCAGATCTCCATCATAGATGGCTGTGAGCCACCATGTGGTTGCTGGGAATTGAACTCAGGACATCTGGAAGAGCAGCCAGTATCCTAACTGCTGAGGCCATCTCTCCAGCTCCATGTTTGTTTTTGAGACAGGGTTTTCCTGTATAACAGCCTGGGCTGTCCTAGAACTCACTTTGTAGAGCAGGGTAGCCTTGAACACACAGAGATTCACCTACCTCTGCCTCCAGAGAGCTGGAATTACAGGTGTGCACCACCACTCCCTGTTAAATCTACACTTTCAGACTTTATTCTGAAGATTACCTCTGGAGTCTTCAAAATTGTCATCCTGCTCTTTGTGCTTTTATGGTTCCAGATCCTAAGAATAATGTCTGTGTCTTAGAGAAGTGTTCATTAAAGAAAGACATGTATTCACAATGGGGTAAGGGTCTTGGCAGAGAAGGGCACCTCATGTGCAGAATTGAGGTGTCTATCTCTGTATTTTGGAATGGTTTCAACTTTTGTTAGTGGCTGACTTAGTACTTTTTTCTTTTAATTTCAGATTTCATCTCAGTTGCTTATGGCTTCCCCTACAATTGCTTCCCTCTCTTGGGGACAGATGAAAGTGCAAGGCTCTGCCTTAACCTATAAGGACTGCAAAGTATGGCCAGGAGGCAGTCGGGCTTGGGACTGGAGAGAAACTGGAACTGAGGTAAGGCTCTAGTGATTGGACTGGTGGACAGTCCGGGAGGCTGACCAAGTAACTTCCACCTCCTAAAAGGCCAACTTCTCCCTTTTCTGCCAAGTATATTTCTTACCATTAAAACTACCCTTTTGAAGTGCATAATATAAGGCTGAAAAGATGACTCAGCAGTTAATACTGGCTACTCTTCCAGAAGACCTGGATTTGATCCCTAGCATTCACAAGGCAACTCACAACCGTCTGTAGCTTCAGTTTCCAGGTGTCTAACACTCTCTTCTGACCTCCTCCAGCATCAGGCAGTCACTGTAGGCAAAACATCCATACACACAAAATAAACACACAGTGTAATATAATGGACCCCAAATTCCATTCATATTCATAAGCTTGTACAGTTACTATCATAGTCATCCCAAGATAGATTTATTAGCCCCCAAAAAAACCCCACAACAATGAGCACCCAGTGCAGCTGTCTCTATCCTGAACCTCCAGCTCCAAGCAATGACTCATGTTGTTGTTGGGAATTTGACTCTTAAGAAGCCTAAGGCCAGGTAAGGGTACTGGCTTGGCTGAGGGGCAAGGGACCTAGAACCATACGTTGAGTGAGAGGTGGGCATTGGGAATTCCAGGGGAAAGGGACCTAGGACCATACGTTGGGTGAGAGGTGGGCATTGGGAATTCCAGATCTTTTCTGACATGCGGTTTGCACTCAGAGCTATATGTAGGCCTCAACCCTGTGTCACAGGTGCAGGATTTAGACCTCTCAGGTTTTGGTTCTGTATCTTATGCACTACCCTGTAGGACCTCCTATTTCTGAGAGTGCTGTCATGGGCAATCATTCAACAGAAGACCATTCTCAGCCTCCCCTTATTAGTGGGACCATGGGAAATTGTTTAAAATGAAACTCAAGGCTCCTGTGGCCCAAGGCTGGAATGAGAAGGCTAAGATCCCTGGAGAACTGTTACCAAAGTTTCACTACATGAGGCAGAAAAGCAGCCAGAGGCCGGGTAGAGTAAGATATCAGTCGGGAAGCTGTTGATTCGGGAACAATGGGAACACAACTGAGACACTATCTACAGGGGTAGATTCCAGTTATCTTTAACCTTCCCTCAAAGAATCAGCTTTACCACATTGCAGCCAGCTAATAGTACTCCTGCTATCCATTCACAAGCCTGTAATTTTGGCAAAAGGAAATGATGCTTTGAAATTTTAATTTATGCATGTTTCCTTTTCAGTTGAATCATAAAATTTCTGAGCCACAAAGGATGAAACCCTCTTGTCTGACTGTTCTAATGAGTAGCAGTAAAAACACTGTTCTACAATTAATAGCTTTCCCTTAAGAAAAAAAACTGAGCTTTACAGCCCTAGGCTATGTGATAAAGGCCTCTTAATAAAGAACAGAATCCTGCTCAATGGGAGCCTCTGTTGCCTTGAGGACCTGGAAGCATCCAGGAGCTGAGGGCAGGTTGAAGATGCCTTGATAGCTGTGTGATGCTCCAATTCCAGGTTTCCACGAGAAGCTGAGGGTAATTACTATCAGCGCCTGGATCCACAGGCCCCTGCTGTTATCTTTTATTGCGCAGTACACTGTGGGCCTGCAGGACAGCAGCAGCTGAGTTCATCACATGCATTCTACTGATCAAGCAATTCTGATGGGCTTCAGCTCACTCCAATCTGGATCTCCAGGGGATTATAGTGTCACACTCCTTACAACCTTTCACTGCATTTCTAGCAGTCAATGGTCTTGTTTAATGACAGTTACTATAATGAGACAACATGAACCCCAAGAACTCGGGATCGTGCCTCTATTCAAAACAGTTGCTATTCTCTGTTAAATGAAGTAATTGCCTAATAATTTGCATAAATGCTTTTATTTAAGGAAGGTGAAATTCTCCAACTCTGATCTGTAATTTTAGTAAACATTCACTGTGGTCATAGCTCCAGAAAAAAAATGTAAATTATTTAAATCATGTTTATTAAGTTCAAGGTGATCTGGGATTGATCACAGTGTATGAGACTGAGAAGAGCATCTAATCCAATTCTTTGTAGTCTTTAGTAAACGGTTGTAACCCATGTGAGTACATACTTTTTCCAATTTTGCTTTTTAAAATTTTTAAATAATATCAAAACATTACAATCTAGGGCTTGAAGAGATGTCTCAGAAGTTAAGAGCTCTAATTTTTTTCTAGTTTTGCATTTGAGTTACCGATATGGTGGCTCATAGCTGTCTGTAGCTCCATTTCTTGGGCATCTGACACTCCTTTCTGACCTCCACAGACACTAGACATGCACAGCTATTCATGTAGGCAAAACAAACACTTATATAAAATAAAAACCCATAAGCATTTTAAAGTCACAAACACTTTTTTATTTCATTTTTATTTTATTTTGTGTGCATAGGTGCTTTGCCCGCATGCATGTCTGTGCAGCACTTGCATACATTGTCCACAGAGACCAGAAGAAGGCACCAGATCCCCTGTGTCCAGAGTTACCGACAGTTGTGAGCTGGAACTCAAAACTGGTGTTCTGAAAAAGAAAGCAGTGCTCTTGTGTTATTGTTTTGGTCTTTTCAAGAGAGCATCTCACTCTGTAGCTCTGACCAGGCTGGCATTGACCTCATAGAGATCCTCTTGCCTCTGTCTAGGATTAAAGGCATGTGCCACCATGCCTGCTACAACTTTGGCTCTAATCCTGTTTCTTCTATTACAAGATAGCCAGGGCACCACAGAGAACAAACAAAGCACCACCAAAACAATCTGCTCCTTGAAATTCGTCTGATCTTTGTGGAAAATGGAGAAACTGCAGCAGAGATGCTCTTTGGAACCTCTTAGCTATGCATTCTGTCCCAAGATTAAGATATACTTTTGCTGCTGGCTTTCTCTTCCACCATGAGGCAATGATTAAAATCAGAAAGTTAACGGATAACTATTTAATTGACAGGCCTTATTTAAGTTTAGCTTTTCAAGAGCATTGACATGGGTATCATTCAATCGGTTCATTTTAATTGATGAGTAATAATTAGCTGACTTTAATAGTCAGTCCACTCACCAGTTAATGATCCTTTACTGCTCTTCTCAACTGTAGGCTGCTATGAATAAAATTACTGTGAACATCCACATAAAGGTTTCTCTGTGTTGCCAGGTATAGTGACACCTTTAATCCCAGCTCTCAGGAGGCAGAGGCAGACAGGTCTCTGTGAGTTCAAGGTCAGCCTGTTCTACAGTTGAGTTCTAGGACAGCCAGAACTACATAGTGAGACCCTGTCTCGAAAAAAACAAAGTTTTTGTATGAACATGAATTTTCATTTCCAAATTTTAAGGTAAACACCTAGGAGGTGTGATTGCACTCTTAACCACTGACTCATCTCTACAGCTCAGGTTTGACTTTCCAGTTTTAATAAGGTACTTTAAAATATTCTATTCTGAGTCCTCTCTCAGCCTTTTAGCTCTCCAGTGGAGGAAGAGGAAAGGGATAGAAAGGGAGATTTTCATATGGAAAAAAATAGTGTGGTGATAATTGTATATTTAATAAAATTTGTCTGGACTGTCAGAGGATAGAACCACTCATGGCCAAGCCCTGAAAGTCAGGGAGTGCTGACTCACCTTTAATTCCATCACTCTGAAGCCAGAGATCTGTCTGGATCTCTGTGAGTTGAAGGCCTAACAGCCAGGCCATGGTGATACACTCTGTTAGTCCCAGCATTTTGTGGACAGAAGCAGAGTTTGAGGCCAGCCTGGTCTACAAAGTAAGTTCCAGGACAGCCAGCCAGGACTGTTATACAGAAAACCATGTCTCAGGCTGGAGAGATGGCTCAGAGGTTAAGAGCACTGACTGTTCTTCCAAAGGTCCTGAGTTCAATTCCTAGCAACCATATAGTGGCTCACAACCATCTATAATGACATCTTCTGTATACTGTATACATAATAAATAAATATTAAAAAAAGAAAACCATGTCTCAGGAAAAAAAGGTGTGGGGACTGACGAGATGGTTCTGTCCTCTAATATTCCAGACAGACTTTTATTAAATATGCAATATATCACCACAACATAGGACTTCCATAAGCCAATTGCTGGACTTAGCCTGACTGTATTTGTCATATGCTACATTCTTTCAAGCTTCAAGGCGGCTTCTCCTTGGCATTAGTGTCCAGTAAAGAGCACTTATTACAGCTGAAGTAATGTGTGTCTGAGTACAAATTCCAGCGCTACCACTTGCCAGCTGGGTCATCTCAACCAAGTTGTGCATTTTTTTTTCCTGAGCTTCGGTTTTCTTACCTGAAATGTGAGAACAGGGCTTCTGTGCTTACCTTCCCCTTTTTCTCTTCTTATTGTTTCTTTTATTTTTTATGATGATTGATTTTTTTGAGGCAGGATTTCTTTCTTTTTTATTATTTATTTATTTTTAGAAAATAAAGTTCCTTTTTTTCTTATATCCCCTTGCTCTCCCTCCCTGCCCACTCCCAATCCCCCCGTCTGCCTACAGCTTCCCTCCCCCCATCCCTCCCATCCCCTCCCCAAAAAGGGCAAGAAGTCCCAAGGTGGATCAGCTCAGCATCCACTCCAGGCAGGTCCGATTTCCTCATCGTAATGTCAGGTCTGGGGTAGGTGTTCCTCAGGGGAGAGTGGGCTCTCTGAAGTACCAGTCTGATTCCCCCGCCCCCAAGGCTCCACATACTGCCCATGTCAGTGGACAGCTGCCTATCCTTGGAGGACCTAGCTCCTTTTCTTGAAGGTTCCCCAGTGGCTGTTCTTAATTCAGTGAGCTCTCCAGAGCTCCAGCCAGCCACCACTGTGGGAGTTTTCCTCATAAGCCCTATCCCCTTGCTCATATAGACTCTTCTCCCCTGCTCTCAGCTGGACCAGGAGCTCAGGACGCAGAATTTCTTTATATTACTTTATATCCCCAGCCCCAGGATTCTTAACTATTTCCTAAATCAAAACATTTGTTGTTGTTGATTTGTTTTGAGACAGGGTTTCTCTGTATAACAGCCCTGGCTGTCCTGGAACTGGATCTATAAACCAGACTGGCCTCAAACTCACAGAGATCCTCCTGCCTCTGCCTCCTGAGTGCTGGGATTAAAGGCGTACACCATCACTACCTGGCAAAATTAAATTTTTAAAAATAATTCTGTTGTGAAGGAAGATTGAAACCTTCTGCTCTCTCTTCCACATCCCAGCATTCCCCTGGGGTGCAGCCTGCAGATGTAAAGGAAGTCGCTGAGAAGGGAGTGCAGACTCTTGTGATCGGCAGAGGAATGAGTGAGGCCTTGAAGGTAGGTTCCGGTGCCTACAACATTCCTGGGGACAGTCAGTTTTCATAGATATCTCCTTCATTGGAGCTCAGCTCTTCTCATTTTGCTGAGTAAGAAGTGCCCTCGGAGGAGTAAGACTGCATACACTACTCCACTTCGTCAGCATGGGGGCTTTCCATGTCTGGGCCCAGCAGATTGTTCATGCGCCAATTCCAGAATTCCTCATGTTCTACAGTTATCCAGTCAGTCAAGTCAGTCATGTGTGGGCCAACAATAGGGATACATTCTGAGCAGTGCATTCAGATGTTCATAGAGCAGCAACAGCACCAGGAGGTGATGTACTCCTACAGAACCACTCTTAAATATGCACCCCCTTTTTTCTGCTGAAAAGGCCATTAGGCACATTTGAGGTACATTTGGTCCTTGAACCTTTGGCCTCTTGCCCCTGCATCCTGAATGCTGAGATTACACGTATGCCCTTCACACAGTTTCTGCCATGCCAGGGACTAACCCAGGGCCTCATGCAAGCACTCTACCAACTGAGCCCATCCCCAGTCCCTTATCATTTTTAGTGTAGTCTTCGACAGGGTCTCCTCTGTGTCCCAGAGAAGCCTGGAACTCACTGTGATCCTCCTGCCTTTACCATCAAGTGCTGGAAGGAGAAGTGTGAGCGTCTGTGCCCAAATGCATACATTACATGCAGAGCTAAGCAGCCCTGAAGAGATGGCTCCTCACTTGAGAACATTGCAGAGGACCCACACAGCGGTTCACAGCTGTCTGTAGCTCTAGCTCCAGGGACCTGAGATCCTCTTCTGCTCTGCAAAGGCACTAGACATGAATGTGCTGCATAGACATGCATGCTGGGAAACACCCACAAGTCAGATAAAAAATTAAAATATGACTTTTATAAAGGTGTATTGTTTTTTATTTTATGTATAGTTGTTTTACCTGTATGAACATCTTTGCACTATGTATGTGTCTAGTGCCTGTGGAGGCCAAAAGAGGGCAGATCTCCAGGCCTGGTGTCATACATAGTTTGTGAGATACCTTGTGGGTACTGGAACTCAAACCTGGGTCCTCTACAACAGCCAACAAGTGCTCCTAACAGCTGAGCCATGTCTCTACCGCTCCAGCCTGCTTTTTAGTTGACGATGGTAACAAAACCTCATTCACCTTATTACCTCAATGCCTGGAACGGTGTCAAGCTGTAGAAAATACTTAACCATTCATAAATGTAGTTATACAGATAATCTCCCATTTGTTTGTTTATTTTTTTGATTCAGGGTCTCAATGTGTAGCCCTGGCTGTCCTGAACTCACTTACTATGTATATTAGACCGACCTCAAACTCATCGAGATTTTTTTTTTTTTTTTTTTTTGCCTTCATGTATGCCTGTGCATTCAGTGTTCATGGCAAAACACCATACACATAAAAAAAAATCAAAAAATACTTTTTAAAAGTTAAAACACACAAAACTAGATAACTTCAGTAATACATATGAGAGGTTGCTTATGAGTGGTTCCTTCTCTATACCAGCCTCCACTGTGTACTCTGAGAAGACAATTGGAGGTATAGAGTACATACAGTGTCAGTGACATCCTCATGCAAACTCTGTGATATAATTATGATTAGCCTTGATAGGAGAGGAAACTGGAGGCTTCTACACATGTAAAAGCTAGTGGAAGGTCTGGGAAGTTTGACTTTAGACCTAAGTTGCATCAATTAAACTTGAGAAATTTACACAGCATGAGATATGTACCATGTTAGACATTTTCGGTACCTTGGTTCTCTTAACATGGAGTTTGACATGACTATCCCTGATTTATAAACACAGAAGTAAGTGCTGAATTAGATTCCTTACTTAGATTACACTGCTAAAGGGCTTCAATCTAAGGCTGCATCAGAAACTCTACATTTCCCCCTTGGCTAAAGCGTGGATGTGAGACATTTGAGAACTTGGCAGTGGTCCGTTTTCCCCACCCTGGTAGTGAGGAGTGAACTCAGAGCCTCGTGCATGCACATACACTCTGAACCACTGCAGTACAACCCCAGCTCCTCAGAAGCTTTTCTGAAACTCACTGGGGCTCCTTGCCAAATTTTGGAGTGGTGAGACACTGGGTGATTGAGAAGTGACAGGTGTTCTGTCTAATTCTGTAAAGTACACTTGCCTTATGACAGGGAAAGAAGCTTCTGGGCCCCTCCCCTTCCTACTCATCTCTTTCCCTTCTTTCCAGGTGCCTCCATCCACTGTGGAGTACCTCGAGAAACAAGGCATTAATGTGCGGGTCCTCCAGACAGAGCAGGCAGTGAAGGAGTATAATGCCTTGGTTGCCCAAGGGGTAAGAGTAGGTGGTGTCTTCCATTCCACCTGCTGATGGAGCCCAGAGAGGAGAATAAATCAATAAGCATCAATGCCTCAACCATCTCTCTTACCATTCTCCACAGCAGCCTCCAGTGTGCATTTTGAACAAGGGTTTACAACTTGGGATAGGCTGACAAAAGACAGAGTTCCTGCCCTTCAGAGAAGAGAGCTATTTACTGGAGTTTATGTGTTCAAAGTAAAAACTTTATACAAAAACAGAAGGCTGAAAAAGTTCAGAGCATTAAAGATCTCACTACAGTTGATGCTTTGGAACCTTTATCCATTAATACAACTTTTTTGGTGGGCTTATGAGGGTGGATTTGAGACAGGATCTCTCTACACAGTCCTGGCTATGTAGTGTCCTGGAACTTGCTTTGTGAACCAAGCTGGCCTTAAACTCACAGAAATCTGCCTGCCTCTGCATTGTGAGTGCTGAGATTATGCATGTACCACCATGCATAACTAAACTATTTTTAAAGTATTTTATATGCTAGACATTGCTGTAGGCTCCAGAGAAATAGCAAAAATTGCAGTCAGAAGTTTTTGGCCTGTCTGGCCCAAGTCCAGACCTGCAGTTCTGCAGCCACTTAGCCCCATATAATTACACAAAGGCTCATATTAATTACAAGCTGTTTGGCTTATGGCTCATGTTCATTACTTGCTAGCTCTTTCAACTTAACTCTATCCATTTTCATTAGTCTATATTTTGCCACATGGCTCGTGGCTTACCTGTGTTTCTTTACATCTTGCTTCCTTGGGTGGCAGCTCGCAGTGACTCTGATTCTGCCCTCCTTCCCCTTTATCTATGCTTGGATTTCCTGCCTGATTCTAAGATGTCTTGCCATAAGCCAAACAGTTTCTTTATAAACCAATGGTATTGACAGCATAAAGACATCCAACATCAAAAAATGACTTGTTTTCCTGATGTAAGCTTATATGTTAGGGCAGAAAGTAAGTAAACAGATACAGACTGTATATAAAAATCAGTTTTAAAAAACTGGGATGAGTGATGGATGCTATTTCAGATATGTGCTCAAGAAAGATCTTTGTGCAGATGACATGAACAAAATACTGCATAAAGAGAGCACTTAGGTGACAGTGGAAATACACCAACAGCTAGGTTCTAGGTATGTTCTAGACTGTTCTATTAACTGACTTTGGGCCTTGAGCCAGACACTCTAAGATCCCCTAAATATAAAATGTTGGAGATGAAGTAGATATCTGTTTTAGGGTTTCTGTTGCTGTGATAAAACACCATGATCAAAAGCAATCTGAGGAGGAAAAAGTTTCTTTCAACTTATAGCTATAGTGCATCATCCAGGGACATCAGGGTAGCAACTCTAGGAAGGAACTTGGAGGCAGGAGCTGATGCAGAGGCCATGAAGGAGGGAGAGCTGCTTACTAGCTTGTTCCCTATGGCTTGCTTAGCCCGAATCTTACTCCATCCAGGACCATTTGCCCAGGGATGGCACAGCCCACAGAGAACTGGGCTCTCCTACGTCAATCATCAATCAAGAAAATGTCCTATAGATTTGCTTCTAGGCCAATCCTATGGAGGCATTTCTTCCATTAAAATTCCTCCTTTCCTGTGGGCATTGGAGGTGCACGCCTTTAATCCCAGCACTCTGGAGGCAGAGGCAGATGGATCTCTGAGTTTGAGGCCAGCCTGATCTGCAGAGTGAGTTCCAGGAGTGCCAGGGCACTTACATGAAGAAACTCTGTCTCAAAAAAAAAAAAAAAAAAAAAAAAAATTCTTTTTTCCAAGATGACTTTAGCTTGTGTCATATTGACAAAACAAACAAACAAAAAACCTAGCCAACGCAATGTCCACAGGCTCAGGTAGGGTTTTTTCCTATTATTTAATGAACAGGTGGCCTTTGTGAAACCCCAGACTATACTGAAAGAACTTTAAATCATCAGCATCCTTATTCTTAATTATGTCCTTTAAATATATATTTTATATGTGTGGATGTTTGTCTGGTCTGTCTATATATTTGTGTACCATGTTCATGAGAAACCAGAGAGGGTGTTGGATTTTGTGGAACTGGAGTTACAGAAGGTGGGAGCCACCATGTGAGTTCTGGGATTGAACTCAGGTCTCTGGAAGAGTAGTTAGTGCTGTTAGCCTCTGAGCCAATTTTCCAGGCCCTAGTGTTTCCTTTTTAAAGGCTGAGTATGGTGGTACATACTCCCACATAACCCCAGCATTTCAGAGGCAGAGGCAAGAGATTCAAGCTTGAAGCCAAGTTGAACTACAAACAAGACCATTTCAAAGTAACAGCACAGTGCGGTGGGGGTCGGGGTTGGTTGTGAGTGCAGGCTTTGTTTTCAGTCTTTGAGAGGATCTTCATTTAATCTCTCATTCACTGTTCTTGTCTATCAGAACCTGGTATCATTGTAGGTTGTATATGAGATAATGTGCAGTAACTCACAGCTCATTGTCTGGCAAGTGT
Source organism: Sigmodon hispidus (assembly GCA_004025045.1). Taxonomy (NCBI): domain Eukaryota; kingdom Metazoa; phylum Chordata; class Mammalia; order Rodentia; family Cricetidae; genus Sigmodon; species Sigmodon hispidus. Next base: position 11,671 of record PVIH01000117.1, on the reverse strand, counting down.
TAAGGATTCAATAAACCAAAAGCATCATTATCATCATCATTCCATTAGTGGAGCCAAGGTAAACCAACTAGTTTCAGTTTACAGTTATTACACAGCATCTTCTTACTTTACAGATTCATAGAATGTTGGAGCCCAGTGGAACTATCTTCCTTGCTCAGCAATTATCTCTCATGCTCACTTACTAAAAATCTATTACTAAATTTCTTAGTACCTGCCAGACAGTGGTGACTCATGCCTTTAATCCCAGCACTTTGGGAGGCAGATCTCTGTGAGATCAAGGCCAGCCTGCTCTACAGGGAGAGTTCCAGGACAGTCAAGGCTGTTGTTACACAGAGAAACTGTCTTAAAAAAAATTCTTAGGACCAGTTGTTGCTGGATGCTAGGGGTCCGGAGAGTTGCAATTTACAGTTCTTAATTTTAAGAATATGTGGGAAAGCCAGGCAGAGCAATACATAATTGCAGTCCAGCACTGTGGAGGTGAGAAGGGGAAAATAACAAATTCCAGGCCAGCATGGTCTACATAGCAGGTTATAGGTCACCCAGGGTTACATAGTAAGGTCCTGTACCGCCCCATCCACAGAATGTTATGTGGAAGAAGTAGGCAAGCCACATTACAAGTGTAAAGAAAAAGTTACTGTAGTGTGATCAGGATGGGAAGGAAATTAGGAAGGACACACCACCATGGAGACAAACTCGGGAATCTTTCGAGAAGCACAGCAGTTAGAGTTTTAGCACCCACAGGGCAGCTCACAGCAGTCTGCAAACCCAGTCCCAGGAGATCTTCATGCCCTCTTCAGGCCTCCATGGGCACTGCACACACGTTACATGGACATACATATAGGCAAAACACTCATACACACAAATAAATAAGTAAATAAGTAAATAAATGGAAGAAAAGACTTAAATGCTCATTAGCTCTACAGATTTTTTTTTTAAACTTTATTTATTTATTTGCTTTGGTGTTTGCCTGGAACTGGAACTACAGACGGTTGTTAGCTGCCATGTGGGTGCTGGGAATCGAACCCGGGTCCTCTGGAAGAGCAGAGGGTGCTCTTAACTGCTGAGCCATCTCTCCAGCCCCAGCTCAACAGATTTACTTGGCAGCTTTCTGAACTATACATTTACCAGATGTTGTATTTATCACATCTATAACTAAATAAAATCATTCTACCCTAGCTGATATTAAAGCAATAGCCTTAAAAGACTATATATATATATATATATATATATATATATATATATATATGGCTCTGAGCTATGTGGGTGGCATCAGGCATCTTTTAAAATTTTTATTTTACAAACAAACATTTTAATTAAGAAAGCCATGATATTTACAAATGAACACAGTGGGAGCCTGTGTCAGCGCTCCCTTGGTGTGTCTGTGCATACCCAGGTTCTTTGTGCTGGCCTTAGGTGCCTGGTCTTGCCCCTCGCCTCCCACTGGTCATTCCCAAGTGTAAAGATCTGTGTTAAGTTCAGAACAGAAGGTAGAGATGGACAGATGCTTGGCAGGGAGAGAAGCAGGAGGCTGCTTCTTGTGTACCAGCCACCTGACCCTAGGCCATGTCCACTCCAGGAGGCCTAGCCATTCCCTCTCTGCAGGGGCCCAGCAGAAGCCCAGCAGGGGATCTGGCGGCAGCTGGTTTGGAGACGTTAGCAGCCTCAGTTAGGCATTTATATATTAGCTATTAGCTGGTGTATAGACAAGAGAGCAGCTTAAGATGTACCCTATAAGAACAGTCAACTAGAGTGAACTGGAGACACTGTTTTAACTTCATCCAGAGTGTGAGAGACTAGGTGTAGCGCTAGCACTGTCTTCATCTCTGTCAAGCAACACACTTCCTAGTCTGCGGCTTCCTCAGAGACTTGACTGTAGATCTGAGGAGGTCCTCCTTAGTGCCCCTATAAGATGATGACAGGATCTCTCTAGCTATGTACCCTCAGCTTATAACACCAGACCTATGTAGCTGGGATCTTTGATAATGTAGTCTGTGCCCCTCCTCCACCTCCCCCAATCTAAATTAAGATGACTCCAGTGGGCACTGAATCAGGTACACAGTATTAAAAAGGAAAGAAGAAAGAGGTGCGGGCAGCAGGAAAAACTTCTGTGACTGACCGAGAAGTATCTTGCAGTTTGGTCATTAAACTTCTTATAAAACTGCTAATAAATATTTATAGTCGGGGCTGGAAAGATGGCTCAGAGGTTGGGAGCACTGACTCTTCTTCCAGAGGTCCTGAGTTCAATTCCCAGCAACCACATGGTGGCTCACAACCATTTATAATGACATCTGGTACCTTCTATATACTGTATACATAATAAATAAATCTTTTTTAATATTTATTTTTATTTTTTTTAATGTGAATTGGTGTTTTTCTTGCATGTATAACTGTGTAAGGGTGTCAGATCTTGGAATCACAGACAGTTGTTAACTGCCATGTTGATTCTGGGAATCAAACTCAGGTCCACTGGAAGAAAAGTGCTCTTAACCACTGAGCCATCTCTCCAGCCCATAAATAAATCTTAAAAAAAAAAAAAAAAATAGTCTATGTGGCGAGTGCTAGATACAGAACAAGCAGAGAAGCTATTCTTCTGTGAAGTTATACTTAGTCCCCTACATTAATCTTTTAAGTCCTCTGATTCAGTTTGTAGGAAGCATAGCTCTTGATTTATTCTAGCCTGAGTGGTTCCCAAGATAGTAATCAGCCATGTGTTATATACAGGTTCTTCACCTCAGTCATGTGAACTCCAAATGGCTCTTCAGAAGCTTCAACTCAGGATTTGCTTTGAGGGGCATGTCATGTTCGGCATGTCATGTTCTTTTCCTTGCCTGGCATATGCCAGGAGCTGGTCTAGAGACACCAGCATGAACATTTCTTGTCAGTGAAAAAGTGTGGAGCAAGATGTAGAAAAATAAAACTCTCATTTCACAGAACCAGATATTTCCGAGTACAAGGAATTTCAAGTAATTGAATTCTTCAGTATCAGGCTTGTCAAGATTTGTCCAAACTTCACCAGCATGGCAAATTCCACAGGTCCTAACACAGCTCGCAATTCTCACACAGCTTTGAAAAAGGTGCCCTGCTACTAGGCCAGAACCTGCCCCACAATGTCTGTCCACCTTGTACAGAAAAAGTACATCTGGAGCTTAAGAAAAGTTCTGGCCTGGGCTCTGAGGAACATTTACTCAAAGCATGGTTCCCACCTGTAATGGAGAGAAGCCTAAAGGAAATTTTAAGATTTTAAAATTTGCTGTCTGTCTGTGCTCCTGTCCGTGTACTGTGCATTGGTACCTGTGGAGGCCAGAAGAGGCTTCAGCATCACTGGAGCTGGATCTGCAGGTGTTCTGAGCCACCCCAGATAATAGTGGAATTCAAACTCCTGAGCCTATGATTGGACAGCAAGCACACTCCATCAGAGCCACCTCTCCAGCCCCTGGTAGGAATTTTTAAAGAGGGTACCATATCCAGCATATTATTCCATTAGGTTTTCAAAAGTAACACCATAATGGGGTCAGTTAGCAGATATGGGTCTTCATGTTTTCATTTTTTTGCCACAATCCAGCAGAAGCCATCAGCTCAGGGCCAGGGTGTTGTTTAGCCTGTATTCAAACTTCATTTTCTATGGAAGGCATCTTTTCTAGGTATTGTGCTATTTTAACAGGAAAGCCCAATGGTGGCACATCTCTGAGATATGAAACAGATGAACACACTTGAAAAGTGCACTCCCTAATTTCCTCCCACCTCAGTCAGTTACAGACCACCTGGTTAGGAGTCCCAGGTGTACCTGTTGCTAGTGTGTGACACAGGGCAAGGTTAGGTAATTCTCTAAATTTTGATTGGCTTTTTAAGAATCTGATTAATATTTATTTTTTGTTTTCCAAGACAAGGTTTCTCTGTATAAGTGTCCTATCCTGGAACTCACTCGGTAGACCAGGCTGGCCTCTGCCTCCTGACTGCTGGGATTAAAGGCCTGTGCCACCATCACCACCTGACTGATTAATATGTATTTAAGTACTGGGGGGAGAGCAAGCACACACATGAAGTGGAACACGGAGGTCAGCATACAACTTGTGGGAGTTGGTTCTCTCATTTACCATTTGAGGTCTCAAAGAACTCAAGATGCTACCCTGGTAGAAAGTGCCTTTATCCTCTGAGCCATCTCACTGGCCCTGTTTCTCTAAATCTTAATTACTCTGTTTATCAAGTGAGAGTAGAAGTACCAGCTTTGTAGAGCAGCTGGAAGTTAGTTCACATACAGTCACAACATCAGGCACAACTGAAAAGTTGTATGCTGAATTTAAGCTCTAGCTGTGCTTCACCTCTTGAGTAACTATTTTTTTTTTTAAAGATTTTATTTGTTTATTTATTTATTTATTTTGTATACAGTATTCAGTCTGCATGCATTCCTGCAAGACAGGAGGGTGTCAGATATCATCATAGATGGTTGTGAGCCACCATGCGGTTGCTGGGAATTGAACTCAAGTCCTCTGGAAGAACAGTCAGTGCTCCTTACCGCTGAGCCATCTCTCCAGTCCATAACTGTCTATTCTTGCTATTACAACTCTCCAAATTCCAAACATGGTCAAGGTTAACTGTAGATGTAGGTCCTACTAGCGTCACCAGCCCATGTCATTCAGTAGCCCCTGACATATTTCATAGTTAGGGTCCCTGCTGCTGTGATAAAGCAGCATGACGAAAGCAACTTGCGGAGGAAGGGTTTATTTGGCTTACGTGTCCTAGGTGACAGTCCGTTGAGGGAAGGCAAGGCAGGAACTCAAACTGGGTGGGTCCTGGAGGTAGAAGCTGATGCAGAGGCCATGAAGGCTTGCTTAGTCTGCTCTCTTATAGAACCCAGGAATGTCCCTACCACAGTGGGCTGGGCCCTTCCCATCAACCACTCATTAGGAAAATGCTCTACAGCTTCTCTACAGCCCCATCTTCTGGAGGTTCCCCCCTCCTATCAGATGACTATAGCTTGTGTCAAATGAGCATTAAACCAGCCAGCACAGCATATGCTTCTTCCTACTTTACAAAACACTGGACACCTGAAGAGTCTGCCATTGTTTTGTCCTTTTTTTTTTTTTTTTTTTTTTTTTTTTTTTTTTTTTTTTTTTTTTTTTTTTTTTTTTT
>PVIH01000116.1:475056-491641 GCA_004025045.1 Sigmodon hispidus | reverse complement strand
CTGGGTGCCTGGGTGCCTGGGTGCCTGCGTGGCTGGGTGCCTGGGTGGCTGTATGGTTGGGTGCCTGGGTGCCTGCATACCCGAGTGCCTGGGTGGCTGGTCTGGCACCCTCTCTCCTCTTTCCCTTTCTCACGCCTAGCTCCTCTTCAGCCTAGACTCTCCTCTCTTTGCCCTCTCTGCACGTCAGCCCTGTCTGTTCTCTCTCCTGTCTTGCTATTGGCCACTAAGCTCTTTATTAGACTATTGAAATGTGTTAGACAGGCACAGTAACACAGCTTTATGGAGTTAAACAAATGCAACATAAAAGAATGCAACACAGCTTTGCATCATTAAACAAATATTCCACAACATAAACAAATGTAATGCATCTTAAACTAATATTCTACAGCAGTAAAATTTAGACTTTTAATTGTATTTCTGAGAGATTATTTTTTAAGATTTATTTATTATATAGTCTGTATACATACTGTATACAGAAGAGGGTACCAGATGTCATCATAGATGGTTGTGAGCCACAATGTGGTTGCTGGGAATTGAACTCAGGACCTCCAGAAGAATAGTAACCTCTGAGCCATCTCTCCAGCCCCGAGATTATGTTTTTATTTTTATATATTTTTGTCTGTGCAGTGTCCTTAGTGGCCGGAAGAGGGTGCCAAATTCCTTGGGGCTGCAGTTACAGAGGACTGTGAGCTGTTGTGTCTGTACAGGAAATTGAACCCAAGTCCTCTAGAAAATCAGCCAGTGTTCTTAACTGCTGAGCTGTCTCTCTAGACTCTCTTTCACTTCTTAAAACTTTATCATTATTATGTGTGTGTACAGGTCAGAGGACAATCTGGGCTTCACAGGAAGAGCCTGTCTTAAATAACAAACAAAGAAAAAGCTGTCATGGTAACATATACCTATAAGCCTAAACTCAGAGGCATAGGCAAGATGATCAGGAGTTCAAGGTCATCTTCAGCTACTTACTGAGTTTGAGGCCAGTCTGGGATACATGATACCCTATTCTCAAAAAAATTAACCATCTGGACCACAGAGATGATTCAGTGGATAAAAGCACTTGCTGCTGAGCGAGAAGACCTGAGTTCAATCTCTGAAACCCACATGGTGGAAGGAAAGAGTTATCGAGTTGTCCTCTAGCCTCCACATGCACACCGTGGGATGGTATGTGTGCACACTCACATACACTTGCTCATACTCTTTCTTTCTCACACACACACACTATAAACAAATGTAAAAAACCTAATCAAGGGGCTGGAGAGATGGTTCAGCCCTTAAGAGCACTGACTGTTCTTGCAGAGGATCTGAGTTTAATTCCCAGCATCCACATGGCAGCTAACAACTGTCTGTAATTCCAAGATCTGACACCTTTACACAGTTATACATGCAGGCAAAACACCAATTCACATAAATTAAAAATAAATAAATATTAGAAAAAAAAAAACCACAGTCAACTAAACCAGGTAGTGATGGCACATGTCTTTAATCCCAGCACTCAGGAGGCAGAGTCAGGCAGATCTTTGAGTTTGAGGCCAGCCTGGTCTACAGGACAGCCAGGGCTATACAGAGAGACCTTGTCTGAAAAACTAAACAAACAGGCTAGAGATATGGCTCAGAGGCTAAGAGCACTGACTGTTCTTCCAGAGGTTCTGAGTTCAATTCCCAGCAACCACATGGTGGCTCACAACCATCTATGATGACATCTGGTGCCCTCTTCTGTATACTGTATACATAATAAATAAATAAATCTTTAAAAAAAACCTAAACAAACAAACAGAAAGCCCAAAACAACATACAAACAAGCCAGCAAAAACAGACAATACCTACTCAATAAGGTATTCATGTGTATATGTTATGGTTGAGTCTTATTCAGTGTTATTTAATTCTCAAATCAAATCTCCACTTTATTTCATTATATTCATTTTTACATATTGAAGAAACCAGCTTAAAAATTTTTTTTAAAGTATGCCCAAAGCATAGCTCTCTTCAGAAACAGCCAAAAGGGCTGTCAAAGACAAAATATAACTGCCAAGCAACATGTAGATCCAGGTTATCAGGAGTCATCCAGGACTAAAAGTAGATGCAGGCTATGATTAGTCCATCAGCCTCCTGGAACGGTGATGTCACAGTGAACAGTGAACTCCCATTTACTCAGCTTCCTCTCAGAGGTTTTGTACTAGGCTCAGTACAAATCCAATTCTTTTCCCAGTCTAAGAGGCCTCATTTTCCAAAGTTCAGTGAGACCACCTTATGCAGCCAGCTGCAGAACCGGGGAGGCCTGACATGGACTCATTTGGGAGGCATTCACACCCATGGGAGTCTCTAGAGAGGATTCTCAGGTGATCCTCAGGCCAGAGGCTTCTGAGTAGGCATGTTGTTCCAAGGGTGGTGAACTGCAGGACAAGACAGTCAAATCGGTTCAGGGGAGACAGAGCTTTTGAAAGAACATGGAGTACCTGGGAGCCTGATAAGCCTTAAGCCCATACATTCCTTTTATTATTATTTATGTATTTACTTATAGACAGAGGCTCATTTCTTGGCTGGCTTCAAACTCACTACTCAGGATGACCTTGAACTTCTGGTGCTCCTGCCTCCCCCTCCAGAAGGCTGAGATTACAGGTGTGGCCACCAGTTTTAGATGGTGCTGCAGATCAAGCTCAGGACTTTGCTCATGGCTCACCAACTGAGTAACGTCCTGTACCTCCCCTTACCCCCCTCTTTTTCTTTTGAGACACTGACTACATGCAAAACTTATAGCGGTCTGCCCGCTTTAGCCTCCCAAGTACCACAATTGCAAGCATGAGTCACTACATCTGGCCTGGCACTTTCTTTTTTTTTTATTTTTTTTTTAAAACTTTATTTTTATTTATTTATTTGCCTTGGTGTTTGCCTGGAACTGGAACTACAGACAGTTGTTAGCTGCCATGTGGGTGCTGGGAATCGAACCCGGGTCCTCTGGAAGAGCAGACGGTGCTCTTAACCACTGAGCCATCTCTCCAGCCCCAATGGCTCAGTTTTTAAGAGCACTTACTGTTCTTCCGAAAGACTAGAATTTGATTCCCAGCATCCACCTCAAGCGGCTGCAGTGGCTTGTGGGTTTCTCAAGATGTTCTGTCCGTCCATCTTTTACATTTCCTTCCTGTTCTTACAGAAGAACCCTTCAACTGCCCCATCAATACTAGGCCTGTCCTTAGTGCCAGCTTCAGCTTCAAGCACCATTTGTCTACCATCCACCCCACTAGCAGGACCTGTGCTCTGGACTCCCCTGTAGCTGCTTACTGTGGCAAGGTGTTCAAATCCAACAAGCACCAGATAACATTGAGCTGTGTTCCATCTGCATCCCTTACTACCATGATGTGATGGTTATTCTTGGTTGTCAACTTGACTACATCTGAAATTAACTAAAACCCAACTAAAAACTAAAACATCTGGCTGGGTTCACTTATGAGGGATTTTTTTCTTTTCTTTTTTCTTTTTTTCTTTTCTTTTTTTTTTTTTTTTGGTTTTTCAAGTCAGGGTTTTTTTGTGTAGCCCTGGCTGTCCTGACACTCTCTCTGGAGACCTGGCTGACCTCAGAGATCCACCTAGTTCTGGGATTAAAGGCCTGTACCACCACACCAGGCTATTTTACAAACTTTTTAAAAAAGATCCATTTACTTATTATGTATACAGAAGAGGGTACCAGATGTCATCATAGATGGTTGTGAGCCACCATGTGGTTGCTGGGAATTGAACTCAGAACCTCTGGAAGAACAGTCAGTGCTGTTAACCTCGAGCCATCTCTCCAGCCCTATTTCACAAACTTAAGGAAGCAAATGCATTTGATTATTAGTAAGTCTCAAAACCCAAACTGAGGTGGGTGCCTATTTAACCTATCAAAGTGGACCAGCTGCCAGCTTCTTCCAGCATCTCTCAGTCCCTACCAGCTACAGGGGATGACTGGTACACCCCACTCCTTACCCAGCCCAGGGGCTGGGCTAGCCTTCCCCCAGTAGCTCTTCCCATCAGATTATCCAGCCATTTTGACTATGTCTGGTCCTTTTACCTTCCTTTCCTTTTGGCCTCTTGGTCTTCTGGTTCTCCTCTCTGCCCTCCCCACCTCCTTGCATGGCCTGGCTCAGGGTCATGTTCATTCTGGACTCTCCCAGATGTCTCTGCCTTTGCCTATGTTCTCCCTCACATCTATAGTAAACTTTCTCCTCCATCATCATACCTAGGAGCAGTCAGCAGTCATGTCTCCCTTTTTGTTGCTTTATTTCTTTTTTTTTTTTCATTCAATTATCCTGATTCACTAACTGTGAGAGGCAATGGATTTAATTCTGTATATGAAAACTTTTGACAATTTGTGGAAGAAATAAGAATCATTATGATGCTGGTTGATTGCTCCCAACATCTCTAGATAAGTTGACAAAAAACCAGAATATCCTCTGTGATAAAATTAACCAGTTTCTACATCTCATAATTCAGCAAATGATAACAATGAAGGATGTGCGATAAGGTGGAAGGAACACAGAACTGGAACAGGCTGTATCTGTTGATATGGGTCACTGTGTGAAGACCCTGATGTGGAAGCTGGCGCACTTTAAAATAAAAGGTGTCAACAGTTGGTTAGAATGGTTGGCTAAAGCAGTTGTTGAAATATGGCCTACAGAAAAGGAGTTGGAGATGCTGATGTCCTTGGTTTAGTGTTGATGAGGGGATGTTAACGTAGGCATTTGTGCAGCTCAGATGGAAGGAGATCCTGGCAGTCAGGAGCCCAGGCACACTGAGCACTGCGGCTCGAATGGAAAGTATTCAGGCAGTCGGGAGCCAATGAACACCGCAGGCCACAGTAAGCATAGGTAGCAGCTTACAGGGAAAGGCTCCCCAATGTGAGCAACTCTGCTCCAACAGTCCTGCTTGTTTCCCAGAGTGTAACAACTCTGCTCCCCTGGGGGAAGGTTTCTTCAGCTGGCAGAAGCGTTGCAGCTTCACCTCTGCTGCTTTCTGTCCTGGAAATGTAACAACTTGGCCCAGCCAGGGAAGACTGGGGGGGCAGGGAGTGTTACAGCTTTGCTCCCTCAGCTGTCTAGGCTCTGTCAAGGCTGCTTCAGAAGAAGGTCGTCCCCCAAACTTCATTCAAGAGATTTATTGGGAGGAAGGGTCCAGGAGAGGGTGACTGCCTCAACACAGGGTGGGAGAAGACAGCAAAAAAAGGGCAGCAGGAGCAGGGTTTATATAGGGCTTCTTGGGGGCGGAGCTTTCTAGGGAGAATTCCAGGGAGGGGATTGGCCAGGTTTTTTATCTTTTTTTACCCTGATTTGGTTTTGGTTTCAGGGCCAAAGTATGTTTTTTTCACTGACTCTTTTGGGCTTTTGGGATCTAATTTCAGGGCCAGGGCACATTTCTTTCACTGGCTCTGATTCTAGGGCCAAAGTGTGTTTCTTTGGTGCTGGTTTCAGAATCAGGGCACATTTCTTCTTGGTTCTAGGTTCAGGGATAAAGTATTTCTTTCACTGGATCAGGTCTTAGATCCAGGGTGGGTTTCTTTCACTAGCTCTGGGTTCAGGACAAGGGTGGATTTCTTTCACTGATTCGGGTTTCAGAGCCAGGGTGGGTTTCTTTGGCTGGACACTTCCCCCTACAGTTAAGGTTCAGGGAAATTGCAATGCTGGAGTGTAAAGCTAAAACTATGTAAAACCTAATTGTCTATGATGAGAAGGGCCATACTCTTCACTAATCCTATAAGCTGCAAGGTGGGGGGGGTAGCACCAGCACATTTGAAGAGTTTTGCTGTTATTTTTTCCTTTGTGCCAGACCTTCGATGCTGCTGCTCAGTTGGATAAATTAAATGCAATAGGTTTAATTGGGTCCTGGTGGCAGCACCAAAATGCCAGTGATCATAGTTATCTTAATGGGTAGCATAGACAAAGCAATGTCCATACTGGTCTCAGCCATAATTTGTGACACATGCAAGGGAATTTTTATGATGACATGAACCATGTGGACCTTTGGTGTTGGTTAATCAATCATGATGTTTCAGGCATGAAAAAGATAGAAAATCTACTGCATCTTTGATCTTCATAAGCAGAAATTTCTCAAACAAATGAAGGCTACACTGGATTGTGGCAAAAGGGAATCTTGGCCCATGAACCAATTTTCAGACTTGAGCCACTTTGTAGACTCAGAACCCCTTGAAGAAGGGATAACCAGGTTCCCCTGAGGAAGGACCTTGGAAAAATATCTAAAGCTTTACTGTTAGCCTTTCTCTAGTCCTTCCCCAGAAGGGCCCACAGCCTTTTACAAGGGTAACCGTACACTGAAGGAAACAATCAGATTTTCCGGGATCTAGTGGGTACTGGTTCTGAAATGATGCCGATTATCAGAGATCCCAAGAAGCCTTGTGGCCCTCCAATTAAAGTGGGGGCTTATGGAAGTCAGAGAATTAATGGAGTTTTTGCTGAAGTCCCACTCGGTATGGCCAGGGGACCCCCAAACTCCTCCTGTGGTTATTTCCTCAGTCCTAGGATGGATAATTGGGATAGATGTACTTAGAAGTTGCCAGAATTCCCACATTGATTCCCTGACCTGTTGAGTGAGGGTTGTTATGGTGGGAAAGGCTAAACGGAAGCCTTTAGAGTTGCCTCTGCCAAAGAAAATAGCAAATCAAGGGGCTAGAGAGATGGCTCAGCGATTAAGAGCACTAACTGTTCTTCCAGAGGACCAGAGTTCGGTTCCCAGCACCCACATGGCAGCTAACAACTGTCTGTAGTTCCAGTTCCCAGTTCCAGGCAAACACCAAGTCAAATAAATAAAAATAAATAAAGTTTTTTTTTAAAAAGAAAATAGTAAATCAAAAACAGTATCTTGCTGGGTGGTGGTGGTACACAGCTTTAATCTCAGCATTCGGGAGGCAGAGGAACTGTTGAAATTAGTGCCACTATCAAGGACATGAAAGATGTAGGGGTGCTTCCCACCACATCTCCCTGTAACTCTCCTCTCTGCTCATTGAAGAGGACGGATGGATCATGGGAGAATGGCAGTTGACTATATTAACTCTACAGCCCTGTGTTGTAACTTAATTTGAAGGGATCTTGATCATTTGTCTCTTCTACAAGATATCACATTAGTTCTCTACATGACAACTTCATGCTGACTGGACCAAGTGAACAGAAGTAGCAACCATTTGGACTTGTTGGTATCACATGTTCACATTAGAGGGTGGAAAATAAACCAACCAAAATGGAAGGGCCTTCTACCTCAGTGAAATTCTTAGGACCCCAGTGGTGTGGAACAGAGATATTTCTAAGATAAAGGATAAAGTTGCACATGGTGCCTCCCACAACCAAGAAAGAAGCACATCTGGTGGGCCTTCTGGAGACAGCATTCTTCACTTGGGTGTGTTAGCTGCCCCATATACCAAGTGACTCAGAAAGCAGCTGGCTCTTTGTGGGGCCTGGGACAGAGGCTCTTCAACAGCTCCAGGGAGCTCTACCATTTGGACCACATGATCTAGCAGACCCAATGGTACCTGAGGTGTCAATGGCAGATCGGGATGCTGTTTGGAGCCTTTGGCAGGCCCTATAGGTGAATCACAGAAGAGACCTTTGGGATTTTGGAGCAAGGCTCCACCATCATCCACAAGATGACTATTCTCCTTTGGAAGACAGCCCTTGGCCTGCTATTGGGCCTTAGTGGAAGCTTAATGTTTGACAATGGGCCACCAAGTTACCATGCAATCTGTGCTGCCTATCATGAGCTGGGTGTTATCTGGTCCACAAACCATAAAGTAGGATGTGTACAGCAGCAATCTATTATCAGTGGAAGTGCCATATAAAAGACCAGGCCCAAGCAAGTCCTGAGGGCACAAGCAAGTTACACGAAGAAGCTGCCCTAATGCGTGGTTTGTACACCTATTACTACACTATTGCCATCTGCTTCCAGGCATGCAGCTATAGTCTCATGGAGTGTGCCCTCTGATCATTAGACTGAAAGGAGACTAGGGCCTTCTTTCTGCCTGTGTTACAGATGGTTTTACCGGAACCACTTAGAAATGGACAGCTACAGCATCAACTCTTTTCTGGGACAACTCTGTAAGATACCAGTAGGCAGAACTTTGGGCAGTACATTTCATTTGGATGGAGAAATGGCTAGATGTGCAGCTCTTTATTTATTCATGGTCTGTAGCCACCGAACTGGCTGGATGGTCAGGGACTTGAAATGTCCTCCTATGTAAATGCTCATCAAAAAGTGACTTCAGCAGAGGAAGAATTCAGTCATCAAGCAGATTGGATGATCCATTCTGTGGCCAGTCACTCTTTCCCTACATGTTCCTGTCATTGTCCAATGGGTCCATGAAGAAAGTGGCCATGGTGGCAGAGATGGGGGTTATGCATGAGCTTAGCATAGACTGACACTCACCAAGGCTGACCTTGCTACAGAGGCTGCTGAGTGCCAGATGTGCCAACAGCGGAGACCAACACTGAGCTCCTGGAGTGACCAGCCAGTGACATGGTGGTAGGTTGAACACATTGGACCACTTTCTCCGTGGAAAGGATAACACTTTGTTCTTATTGAAATATATATTTATTTTGGTTAATAATGTATTTTGGTTTGCACAGTATGCTTCCGTCAAAAGCACCATCCATGGACTTAAAGAATGTTTTATCTGTCATGACATTTCACATACTATTGCTTCTGACAAAGGAACTCACTGCACAGCCAGAGAAATTCAACAGCAAGCCCACGATAATGGAATCCACTGGTATTACCATGTTCCCTGTCGGGAGCTGTGATCGAGCCACAGCCTAAAATGGTGCCGGCTTCCGCCCTCCCGACGGGATGGCTAGGCTCCCTAGGGAACGACTCCTTATTTGGCATGAGGCGATCAGGCAAGTGAACGTCTGCATGCATGACCCAATGGGCAGCATCCACGTGGCAGGGAGTGAGTGGATCACCGGAGAGCTTTTAAGCCGAGAGCCAGGGGGGAAGAGGAAGGAGGAGAGAAGATGATGAAATGGAGTGGCCTCTTGAAGACACAGTTACTGCACAAATTAGGAACCAGCAGCCCAGAGGGCTAGGACAGGGTTCCCTAGAAGGTGGTGCATGCTTTGTTCAGCAACCAATATATGGTATGTTTTTTCCCATAGCCAAGATCCAGGCGTCCAGGAAACGTGGAGTGGAAAGTGGAATAACTAGCTCCACTGTCACCCTAGTGACCCACTAGGAAATCATTATGAAATTTTTTTGCTTTCTGTTCCATGACCTTAAATTCAGCTGACCCAGAAGTTTTGGTTCCTGATGGGGGAATGTACCCGCCAGGAGATACAACAAACATTCCATTGATGTAGAAGCTCACATTTCCCCTAGCCACTTCGGGCTTCTGCCGCCCTTAAGCTAACAAGCTAATAAAGGAATGACAATGTTAGGTGGGGGATCGATCCAGATTACCATGGAGAAACTGTATCGAGTGCAGGAAATCCTTTAGGGCATCTCTTGGTGCTACCATGTCCCGTGATTAAAGTCAACAGAAAACTATAACACCCTAACCCAGCCAGGATGACAAAGTTCCCAACCCTTCAGGAATAAGGAGCCAAGACCTTCTAAGGCGGAGGAAATACAGAATGGGTAGTAGAGGAAGGTAGTTATAATTACCAGCTAAGGCCAGGTGAACCATCGCAGAAACAAATTATAATAAATGACAAGAGTGCTTCTGTCATATTTTGTTAATGTATTTTTATAGATATTTGTATTTCCTTATCATGTAATGTAACATCAATTCAGAGACTATCTGTAGTTATATTTGAGATACTTAAAAAATCTCCTGGGGGTGGAGAGATGGCTCAGTGGTTAAGAGCACTGATTGCTCTACCAGAGCACCCTGCTTTAATTCCCAGTACCCACACGGCAGCTCACGACTGTCTGTAACTCCAGTTCCAGAGGCCCTGACACCCATGGCAAAACACCATTGCACGTCAAATAAAGCTAAAATAAAAAAAAAAATTTAAAAAATAGGGGGCTGGAGGGATGGCTCAGTGGTTAAGAACACTGACTGTTCTTCCAGAGGACCTAAGTTTGATTCCCAGCATCCCCATGGCAGCTAACAACTGTCTGTAATTACAAGGTCTGACACCCTTACAGTTATAAATGCAGGCAAAACACCAATTCACATAAAATAAAAATAAATTTAAAAAAATAAGTTAATAAAAAAAAATCTCCCTTAAAGGACGCTGCCACCTATTCTAAAATTTATAATGTATTTGCCATTATATGAGGGACTGTTCTGTTTACCATGTTAAGCACAATTATGACCTGGTTAAATACAATTGCTACTGTACATGGAATAGTTATGTCAAGCATAATTATGACCTGGTTATTGTTTTCATTTGGAGATTAACATGACTTATGGAGATATGGTTGTGTCAAATTGACAAGGGGCGGGACTTGTGACAGCTGTTCTTAGTTGTCAACCTGATTATATCTGGAATTAACTAAAGCCCAAGTGGCTGGATCCATCTGTGGGCTTTTTTTTTCTTTTGTGTGTGTGTGTGTGTGGTTTTGAGACAGGATTTCTGTGTGTAACAGCCCTGGCTATCCTGGAACTTGCTTTGTAGACTAGGCTAGTCTTGACCTCAGATCAACCTTCCTCTGCCTCTCTGAGTGCTGGGATAAAAGAAAGGTATGCGGGGCTGGAGAGATGGCTCAGCGGTTGAGAGCACTGTCTGCTCTTCCAGAGGACCTGGGTTCGATTCCCAGCACCCACATGGCAGCTGACAGCTGTCTGTAGTTCCAGTTCCAGGCAGAACACCAAGGCAAATAAATAAATAAATAAAGTTTTTTTTTTAAAAAAAAAAAAAAAGAAAGAAAAGAAAGGTATGCACCACCAGTTTTCAACCAAACCAGCTATGGTGAATCCCTCCTAAGGTCCCAGCTGCTGAGGCAAGCAGGTCTTGGTTCAAGGCCATTCAAAGCCAGCGCCCCTACACAGCAAGACCCCCATGTCAAACAAGCAAGCCAATCCGTCCCCCCCAAGCACTCCCCCTTCCATTCCAGCTTAGTTAGTACCAGCAGCTGCCTGACAAAGGTCAGCTGAAGGAGTGGGCAGTACTTCCAGGGCTGACAGCTATAAGTCAGCATCTTCCAAGATGATCTCTATGCCCCAGAAAAACAGAACTGGCTTTAGGAACCTGAAGAAAGTTGAATATTTTCCTCCTCTGAGGAAAAAGAAATATCTCCCCCTTTATGCCTGACAGACAACTGTTTCATTGCCCCAGGAGAACCCCATTTCCTTTTTCTTTCCTTCTTTTTTTTTCTTTTTTCTTTTTTTGGTTTTTCAAGACATGGTTTCTCTGTGTGTTAGCCCTAGCTGTCCTGGAACTTGGTCTATAGACCAGGCTAGCCACAAACCCAGAGATCTGCTAGCCTGAGTATTGATATTCAAGGTGTGAGCCTCCACCACCCAGCAGGACCCCTAGTCTCATTCTTGGAGCTGAATTTCACTCCCTACTTGGCCTCATCCTCAGAGATCACACATACAGGTGTTGCTGAAAGAAACTTTAATAGGGTATGGCTGATTCTTCTTGAAGGTCAAAGAGGAGGGTCATCACATCTGTAAGAGATTCAGAGGAGCTTGCAGTGTTGACCTGCTCTTTCCCAGGTTTGTTATGCTGCCCCACAGAACCCAAGGCTCCAATGCTACCTCTTCTGAAGCCTTTCTTCTTACTAGAGAGTCATCTTTGCACATTACCCCTCGTACTTCTTACCCGGCTAATAGGCCATTTCCCAGCATGCTGGGCTATTAAGCAGAGCCAGCTGCAACCTGTTTCCCAACCTATTCTGTGTATACACAGTCCCACTCCCATGGGAGGTCTAGGAGGCAGACACTGATAGAGAGACTCAACCATTCCTATTTTCTCTGCTTCCTACAGATGTCCATAGGGTGTGACCCTGGCAGGCACATCCAGCCTAGGGTCTAGGCCTTAGGTCCCCACCCTCGGGCCCACCCCTGGCAAGGCTTCACACCTGGCTGGCTCATGCACTGTCGGATACTTTCCAGCCGTGTGGAAGCCAAGGTTCGGGCCTCCTCCGCAAAGCGGCGGTGTCCCTCCTCAGTCAACCTCCAGAGGCAGGATCGTTGCCGAGTGCTGGCCTCACCCTGCATACTGACCGGCACTTTCTCAAAGCTGTCTCGGAAACAGAGATTGTGGCGGACTGTATTCTTCCAGCCTTCTGGAGCTGTCCGGAAAAAGGGGAAGTGCTCTCTGTGGACAGGGAGGAAAAGTAAGGGTGTGGTTCCTCTGAAGAGTGCTTCCTCTGCTCCTTGTTCTCTCCCAGGGGCCTCGGCACTAGCAGGCTGAAGCAGGGCAGGCTGGTCTGGAAGGGCCCTTTGCTGGCATGACCCACCTTCTCAAGCTAGGCTGAGAACTTTCTTCTCCTAAACTGTTTACTGTCTCCAGTGCTGGCTCATTTTTGCTCCTTTCTCAAGGGCTTGGGGGCTTTGAGGCAGGAACAAATCAGAACCAATAACTGTATCAAACCATCAGACAACAAACGTGCTGAGACACTGGCTCTTGGTCTCCTCCATACTCACTATACTGACTATCTAAGCTCAGTGTTAGCTGGTCCTGGTATCACACCTTTAACCCCAGCACTTAGGAGGCAGAGACAGGTGGATCTCTGATTTTGAGGCTAGCCTGGTCTATGTAGTGAGTTCTAGGACAGTCAGGGCTACACAGACAAACCCTGTCACCCAGGAGACAGAGGCAAGTAGATCTCTGAGTTCAAGCCTAGTCTAGTCTAGGCCAGCCAGAGCTACAAAGTGAGACCTTGTCTCAAAAATGAGGCACAAATTTCAGTGTCAACTATCTCACACACAGACATGCACTAAGCACAGGTTCTCAGCGAGCCTTCCTTGACACCAGTGGGAACAGGCCTACTGCCAGGAAGCTGGTGGGAGAAGTTGGGAATACTGGACTTCATTCTGGCTTATCTCTAGAGGCAGGTGGGAGGGTCTGCAACTTGACCCAGGTGAACCAACATTTGAGGGAAGGCTGAATTTTAAGAGATGAAAGGGAAATGGGATTTGATTATGTTCCTGAACATGGGGTAGGCATACATTTGTCTGGGGGAAGAAAACCAGGAAGGCACATACATCCTCAGACCCAGACAAAGAAACTGAGTCAGCAGCCCAGGGCCACGTGAGAAATTATTAGACCCTGACCCCCCCTTTCTCTCTTCACAGGGGCCCCCTGAGCACATACCGAGTGAAGCTGTAGATCTGCTGTACCGTGAGGCCACAAAGGGGACTGTTTCTGAGTGCCAGGGCAATTAGATGGAAGTAATTGAGAGGGGGGCGGGACCAGAGCCTCCCTTCTGGGCTGATAGCTTGTGGAAGTCTCCTCCGGCTCTGGACGGGGGCCCTTGTGGGAAGGGATGGGAGAGGCACAGAGGAGCTGTCATCCTGGTCCTTGGCCTCCTCTTCTGTAAGCTAGAGGGCACAGAGTAGGATCTGGTCCTGACTCCTTGGCCTCAGCTCCAGGCATCTGGGCTTCTCCCCAACCCAAGGGTACGGATCAGTTCTACACTCGTTCATCTTTATTGGCCCTCAGAACCCCAACTGCTGAGGTCTCAACCCTCTGCCCTCTCATCCATACCTCCTCCCGAGTGCTAGGGGAAGAGGCAGTGTGCTTCTGCTTCTTCCTCCGCTTGCAAGGAAGTGATGGCTGGCTGGAAGAAGGCAGCCATGACTGTGTCCTTGAAGCTTTTGAACAGCCAGCTTTCTCTTTCAGGGCTGGATGGCAGGAAGACACCAGGTTCTCCTTTCTCAATCTCTCCACCACCAGCTTGCCAGGAGGATACACAATGTTTGGGTTCACCCACATCCACAGATTGGGCTTAAAGTCTGGACCTATGCAGAGGAAAAGACTTCCCATAGCTCTCAGGCTTTGGAGAGCAAGGTGGTCCCAGCTCAAGAAACCGAACATGTCCACAGAGCTCCTACTTACCATCCTTATCAGGGTTGGGTATTTTTTCCAAAGGCAGTGTTGGTGGCTCAACTATGCGAAGTCTGTATCTGGCAACTGGCAGAGAGAGAGAGAGAAAGAGAGAGTGTCGAGACAGTCTAGAATTTCCACTGTTATTCCAGGATCCAGGGGCTTGAAGATTTGTGGGGCCCATATGTGCCTAACCTGGGTAGTATGAAGCTATAAAGACTAGTGTTCCCAGGGGCTGGAGGGTGGCTCAGGGGTTTAGAGCACTGGCTGCTCTTCCAGAAGTTCTGAGTTCAATTCCCAGCAACCACATGGTGGCTCACAACCATCTGTAATGAGATCTGGTGCCCTCTTCTGGTGTGCATCTGTACATGAATGCAAAATGTTGATACATACTAAATAAAAATATACATTAAAAAAAAAGACTAGGGCTGGAGAGATGGCTCAGTGGTTAAGAGCACCCTCTGCTCTTCCAGAGACCTGGGTTCGATTCCCAGCACCCACATGGCAGCTAACAACTGTCTGTAGTTTCAGTTCCAGGCAAAACACCAAGGCAGATAAATAAATAAATAAACAAATCAATAAATAAAGTTTAAAAAAAAAAAAAAAAAGACTAGTGTTCCCTTCGTCTCTGGAAGAGCAGCCAGTGCTCCTAACCCCTGAGCCATCTCTCCAGCGCAAGTTTTCTGTTCTTAAACATGTTTTATTATATTTGTGTGCATGTGTGCTTGTGTTGGGTACACATGCCAAAGTGCATTTGTAGGTCAGAAGGCAGCTTGCAAGACTTGGTTTGCTTTTTCTCACCAAACTCAGGTCATCTATCAAGTCTTCACCTGCTAATTCATCTGTCTACCTTTATCGTTTTTATTGCAGGTAAAATGAATGTTTAGCATGTATGTGTAGTGTAGAGCGTGTGTGTGTTTGGGTACATATACACACACACACGTATGTGGGAGATGTAGAATATGTATGTGTGTATTGGGGTACATATGTGTGTGAATGTGTGTTGTGGAGCATATATGTGTATGGGCATGAATCTGTATTCATACATGTCCCTGTATGTGAGCATGTAGAGGACAGGATTTCCAATGTCTCCCTCTATCATGCTCTACTTTATATTACTTTTTAAAAGAAAGAATTAAAGTTAATTAGTATGTGGGGGCACATGTGTCATGGTGTGGCTGTCTTAAGACAATTTGAAGGGGCTGGTTCTCTTTCCACTCTATATGGGACTCAGGTGTCGTGCACCATTACCTTGATGGTAAACATCAAGCCACCTTTTTTTTTTAAGGTCTCTCACTGAAGCAGAATTTCACCTTTATGGGGTTAGGCTGGCTAGTGAGCTCATGGGATCCACCTGTCTCCACTCCACTCCTAAATGCTAGAGTATGGGCACAAACAGCCGTGCCTAGCTTTTAAGGCAGGTGCTGAGGATTTGAACTCAAACTCTCACATACACAGTTAAGTGCTCTTAACCACTGAGCCATCTCTTTGGCCCCATGTTTTTGTTATGGAAAATGAAAGATTTAGGATTGAGGTTGTAGTTTATCAGTGAAGCCCTGTCTGAGATGCTCAAGCTTGGGTTTAGCCTCCAACACCATAAAATAAGATATTTTTTTTTATAGCTTGCTTTGAGATAGGGTCTTACTAAGTAGCCCTGGCTGGCCTATAACTTTCTATATAGACCAGGCTGGCCTTGAACTCATAGACTTGTCTGCCCATAACTCCCAAGTGAGTTATAAAGTATGAATACCACATTCAGTTTTAAAGGCTTAAGGTTTCCTACCATCATTCCTCAATAAGGATTCAATTGATATATATTTGGATTGTTCTGTGTTGATTTAGCTGGGTGGTGGTGGCACACCTTTAATCCCAGCACTTGGGAGGCAGAAACAGGTGGCTCCCAAGGCCAACCTGGTGTACAAAGAGTTCTGGAACAGCCAGGGTCACACAGAGAAATCATGTCTCAAAAAAAAAAAAAAAAAAAGTCTTGGGTCAAAAGGGATAAGTGGAAAAAGCTTTTTTTAAAAGCTTTATTTATTTATTTGCCTTGGTCTTTTGCCTGGAACTGGAACTACAGACAGTTGTTAACTGCCATGTGGGTGCTGGGAATCGAACCCAGGTCTCTGGAAGAGCAGAGGGTGCTCTTAACCACTGAGCCATCTCTCCAGCCCTAGTCTTTTTTTTTAATGTGTATTTTTAAAAGCTTTATTTATTTATTTGCCTTGGTCTTTTGCCTGGAACTGGAACTACAGACAGTTGTTAACTGCCATGTGGGTGCTGGGAATCGAACCCGGGTCCTCTGGAAGAGCAAACGGTGCTCTTAACTGCTGAGCCATCTCTCCAGCCCCTGGAAAAAGCTTTTAAAGTTTTAGGATCTGGAAGGATGGCTAGGCAGTTGAGAGTTTACTGCATCTGGAATATGTCACATCATCTGTCACTCCAAGTGATGAGACACCCTCTCAGG
Source organism: Sigmodon hispidus (assembly GCA_004025045.1). Taxonomy (NCBI): domain Eukaryota; kingdom Metazoa; phylum Chordata; class Mammalia; order Rodentia; family Cricetidae; genus Sigmodon; species Sigmodon hispidus. Next base: position 475,210 of record PVIH01000116.1, on the reverse strand, counting down.
CCTCCTTGAATACTACCAAGCATTTGAGTGGTACACATATATACATGCAGGTACTCATACACATAAAATAATTTTTTTGGTTTTTGGGTCTGGGTTTTTTTTTTTTTTTTTTTTTTTTTTTTTTTTTTTTTTTTTTTTTTTTTTTTTTTTTTTT
>PVIH01000116.1:377198-474956 GCA_004025045.1 Sigmodon hispidus | reverse complement strand
GGGTCTGGGTTTTTTGTTTTGTTTTGTTTTTGGTTTTTTTTGAGACAGAGTTTCTCTGTGTAACAGCTCTAACTGTCCTGGAATTTACTACAGTAGACTAGGCTAGCCTTGAACTCACAGAGAGCAGTCTGGCTCTGTGAGTCCCAAGTGCTGTGGGATTAAAGGTGTGAGCCACCACACCATCAACTTCTAGTTTGAAAAGAGTGTGCTGGGCTGGAGTTGGCTCAGCAGTTAAGAGCACTGACTGTTCTTCCAGAGGACCTGAGTTCCATTCCCAGCATCCACATGGTAACAAGTGTAATTCCAAGATCTGACACCCTTACACGGTTATACATGCAAGCAAAACACCAATTCACATAAAATAAAAATAAATATTTTTAAAAAAGTGTGCTTATTGGAGAACTCAGGAGTTGGGAAGGGTTTTCATTTCTATTCACTGCTAATGTTCACCACCATAGTAGAAAAAGGAAACAACATAACTCTGGGTGAGGCCCTGAGGGTGTGCACACTTGTAATCCATTACTCTAAGAAATCTAAAGCTGGAAGATTGTGATTTTGAGACATAAACACTATATCACAACTTCGAAAGACATAAAAGTATAGTAAAGCCAAGGGGATTGGCCCAGGCCTATCATCCCTGGGAGTCCGAGGTGAAGGATTATATATAGATTTCAAAAATTATTCTATGTGATGGTTCAGTGAGCCAAAGAGCTTGCTGCCTGGCCTGCCAGAGTTTAAACTCTGGGGCCCACATTGATCCCTACAGGATGTACCAGCTTTCACATGTGTACTCACAGTAGTGTGCATGCACTCATACATACACACAGAGATAGAAATAAATGTTTAGGATGTAATATAAAAAATGTAGAGCATATTACAGTGAGGAATGGTAGCACATGCCCATGTGTGGTGAGGGCCAGAGGATCCAGGCCAGATTCAGCAACATATTGAGCTCAGATTAACCTGAGCTAGATGAGAGACCCATATAAAAAAGCTTTAGAAGTGAAAAATGTTATTTAGTGATTAAAAAAATTATTGGTCATGCAGTGGTGGTGCACACCTTTAATACCAGCACTGGAAAGGCAGATGCAGGCAGACCTCAGTGAGTTTGAGTCCAGCCTGGTCTAACAGAGTGAATTCCAGGCCAGCCAATACTACACAGGAAAACCCTGTCTCAAAAAAAAATTACTTAACTATTTCTTTCATGTATGTGTTTAAACAGGTCAAGGATACTTTCTCACCTGAGTTCCAAAAATTAAATTCCCCCCACTCCAGTGTTCTTTTGAAATAGGGTCCTGCTAAGTAGATTGGGCTGGTCTAGAACCTGAAGTTTTCTTATCTTAACATGCACAGGCAACTTTTTAAGTCCTGAATGGCCTGGCCTGGAATTTACTTTGTAGATGAGGCTGGCCTTGAACTTGAGATCTGCCTATCACTGCCTCCAAGCACCACTTTGCTTAGCTTTTTAAATTTTTAATTTGCATGAATTAATTGTAAAAGATAATGGAAAGCTGTGAGCAGGGGCCTGCACCTGTAATCCATTCTAGGGAGGCAGAATGGGAGGATCTCTAATTGGAGGCCAGCCCAGGCTACATAGCAGAACCCTGACTCAAAACAAACCCAAAAGTTATGACATTTTCACACATACAATGTATTTGATCAGATTCACTCCATTTTTTTTTTTTTTTTTTTTTTTTTGAGCTCCTGGAGAAGCTCTTAAAGACCTTAAACTCCTGACCCTCCCACCCCTATCTCCTAATCTCAATTCTTGAACCGTCTTATCTCCAGGGTTCCGGTATACCTCAGCACCACTGTTTGGATTCTTGGTGGTCTTCTAGCGAGTGGCTATCTCTTCTTTCTCAGTCTCTAAACTGGAATGCCTCACGAGTTGGTCCAACTATTCTTACTCCTTAAATTCCAACCATATACCAAAAATCTCAAAATTTGTGTCACCAATCTATCCTTGTTCCCAGAACCCCAGGCCCTGACATCTAACCACCTACTTACTTACTGTTTCTACTTGGATAAGGAACTCCAAGCCAAAGACACCAACCTGATCTAGAGTTCTAGATCCAGCCAAGGCTACATGGTGAGACCCCTGTACCAAAACACAACAGAAAGCAAAACCTTCCCAGGAACAAGACAAGAGCCTTGCACAAGACACCCCTAGGCTGGTCTAGAATTCCTAGGCTCAATCCTTCCTGTGTCAGCTTCTGAGGTATATAAAATTTATATATGAAAGTGGAGCCAACGGATGTGATTAAAGGTGGAAAAGTAGTGTTAACCCAAGAATCTTGTCAGACTCGGCAAAATAAATAAGTACATTTTTTTAAAAAAGCACTTCGAATGCAAGAGTAATCACCTCAAACAATTGAAATTTAAGGCCCAAGGAGGAGGAAAAAATTAGAGAAAAACATACTGGGCCATCATCCCTTCTGCAATATTAAATCCATCTGGTAATCCAGATTCTCAAGTAGAGGAGGGCTAATAGCCTGGGGTGGTGACCCACGCCTAGAGCCCTAGGAGGTGGGTCAACTGCAAAGACTTGACATAAGCTAGGGCCTCAAAACAAAAACAACAAGAACCAAGCAAAAAGAAGCAAGATATTTTTCTAAAGCGAACCGTGATTGTTTCACACCGAAAAATTAAGCCTTTAGTATGTCAAATTCTGATGCGCAAGTACCAAAGTCTCGGACAAGGCCTAGGAATGTTCTGGGGTGCGTGTGTGATTGGGTAAGAGCCGAAAGCCCACGACATGTGTGGGGACTGAGTTGCAGCAAGGGCCACCCCCACTCCTGCGTGGGGCGACACCCGGAACCCAATGAGATGGCGAGTCTGGGAAGCCACCTCGACACCACCACCCACGAAGGCCTCCCCCACAGCCCCACTCACGTTTCTGCGTGGATAAGGGCAGGTGAGACGTGGTGAAGGACAAGAAACACTCGTTACCCATGTCCCAGTCCAGCAAGCCAGGGACCTGGCCATGGAGGCTGGCCCAGAAGTCCCGGTCCTGGAGTTTAGGCTCCACGTTAAAGGACTTAAGGCAAGGAGTGGGAGAGACGGAGAGCCGCCTGCTGGAAGATGCTCCAGGGCAATCGAGCGAGCGCACGGTGCGAGCGAGCGTTCAGGTGTGCAGTGCCCCTGCAGATGCTCCGATTGCCCCAGGGTCCAGCCAGCGAGCAATCACCAGGCTTGCCTGCGGATGGCGCTCAGCTGGTAGAGTGCCTGTCTAGCAAGTTCGAAGGCCCTCGCGCTACACACCTATCTAGGCTCCCACTCCGTGGAAGCAGCAATTCAAGGCTACTTTTAAACTGCACGGGCTAGACTGGATTACCAGAAACCCTGGCTCAAGGGGGTGGGCGGGTTAAGGAGTGGAGGGGGTGGGAAGAGTTAAAATGCGGGGGCGTGGTGGTAGTGGTGGAGGCCAAGGTTCTAGATCCTCGGGTCTTAAAAAAAAAAAAAAAAAAAAAAGAAAAAAAGAAAGAAAAAAGGAAAGAAAAAAAGGCCAGGGCGTGGTGGCGCACTGCAGGCCTTTAATCCTAGTACCCACCCCGGAGGCAGAGGCAGGAGGATCTCTGTAAATTGGAGGCCAGCCTAGTTTACCAAGCAAGTTCCAGGGTTTCACAGAGAAACCTATCTCAAAAAAGCCAGAAAACCAAAACAAAACAGAATTTATATTTCATAAAAGTTTTATATGGTTTTCCTAAGATTACAGCCTTAGTAGGTGGTAGAACTGAGATTAAATTAAATAGCAATTTGATTTTAAAATGTTTGTTTTTAATTTCAAATTTATAAAAAATATATGCTGTAGAAATTTTCTTACATCCTTATTAGCTTTTTACTCACTTAACTGGAAATTGATGGACCCTGCACATGCTAGGCAAGTGCTCTACGGTACATATAAATATATACAAACAATTTTTTCTTTTCAGTTTTTTGAAAATCTGATCCCACTCTTGTAGAGGCTGGATTTTGTACTGAGACTAGCTGGAAAATCCTGGTCCTTTTTCATTTACCTCCTAAGTGCCAGGATTATAGGCATGCTTGACCATGTTCAGCTCATTATATATATTTTTACATTTTTATTACATTTTATTTATTTGTTTGTTTGAGGTAGGGTTTCTGTATGTAACAGCCTTGGCCGTCCTGGAACTCACTCTATAGACCAGGCTGGCCTTGAACTCACAGAGATCTACCTGCCTCTGCCTCCCTTGCAGCTGGGATTAAAGGCTTGACCATCACTGCCCAGCACGTTATGTTTATTTTATGTGTGTAAATATGCACGTGAGCATCGTGGTGTTAGTGTGGAGGTCAGGAAACAACCTGGGGAGGTAGTCCTCTCCTCCCACCATGTGGGTCCCAGAGATGGAACTCAGATTGTCAAATTTGGGAGCAAGTGCCTTACACTGAGCCATATTACTAGGCCTCATTATATATTTTTCTGTTTGTTTGAGACAGAATCTCACTATGTAGCTCTGGCTGTTCACGAATTTACGATGTAGGCCAGGCTGGTCTCAATTCACAAAAGAGATTCACCTGCCTCTACTTCCCAAGTGCTGGGTTTCCAGGTTTGAAACTAGCCCGTCCAGTTCCTCATAATGCATCACATAAGAGTCACATCTCTTAAAGGTATGTAATTTTAAATAAATTATTTAGGAGTAGTTTGTCTACAGCATACCCTTTCACCCAGAAACACAGTAGTTGGTATCTCCTAAGAACAGAGATATTAGCTTATATAGACAAAACAAATATTTATTTAGAGACAGGGTCTTACTATGTAGCTCTGGCTGATATGTAGCTTACTATTTAGACCAGGCTGGTCTCAAACTCACCTCCCAAGTTTTGGGATTGAATTTTTTAGAGCTTTGTTTTATTTACAAATGTACATTTCCCTATGTCTGTGTGAATGTATATGTATGTATGGGTACCCTGAAAGGCTAGAAAGGGTATCTTATTTTTAGAAGCTAGAGTTATGGCTGATTGTGGGGGTGCAGGTACTGAGACCTGAACTCCTATCTTCAAGATTGGACAGCAAGTGCTCTTTATCCTGAGCCCTAAAAATTGGAAAATTTAACATTGACTCAATACTGCATTTCATTTATAGATCATACTCAAATGTCACCAGTTTTCCCAACAATGTTCTCACTTTAGCTTTTATTTTTGAGAGAGAGTCTCACTGACAGCCTTAGCTGTCCTGAATTCAGAGATCTGCCTGCCTCTGCTTCTCCAGTGCTGGGATTAAAGTCACTCTGGGCATTGGTGGCGCATGCTTTTAATTCCAGCACTTGGGAGGGAAAGGCAATTGAATCTTTGTGAATTCAAGGCCAGCCTGATCTACAAAGTGAGTTCCAGGATGGTCAGGGCTGATTCACAGAGAAACTCTGTGTGTGTGTGGGGGGGGGAATAGGGAAAATCAGAAGAAAGAAACTTATTAGATATAGGGACATTGGGAAAGGAAATGGAGATCTAGTGGCGGCTTCCCCAAAGTCTGTCTTCCGTATTCTATAGTACGAAAGGGAAGTATAAGCCCATCTACAGGTTCTAATACAAAGGTGGGCTAAGAAGTCCCAGTCAAGGGTGGTCCTGTGCACACTGACCCATCATTGTCTGGACTCTAGTCTCCTGCAGGGGGTCTAACAAGTTGTAAATTTTTCTCTGGAAGGCAAGTTCTTCTGGCTACTCCCAGGGACTCAGCCTCTCCTCCTGACATTGGGTTTCAGTCTGAGATACTAAGACACAGTTTCTCTTAGGATACCCTTATCTCTGTCAGGGTACTTACAGCCAAGGTCACAAAACAATGTAAAGGTACATACTGCCAGGACTGAAGGTGGAGCTGGGACACTCTGAGTTCCTTCCCAGTACCACCACGACCCACAGAGGGTAAAGCAAAGGACAAACTTCAGTAGTAAGTCCTATGTCAGGTACATTGGTCATTGCTAAAGACGGTTGCACAGTGGAATCTCTTGTTGAAAGCTCTCTTCATTCTGAGCCTGGTATGAATCAGGGCCTTTTACATGGTCTTGTATGTACAGTGTTCCTTCTGCCACACAAGAAGCCGAGCTCCCAAAAAATGTCACCTCTTCAGTTCTCCAAGACCAGCTTGGCCTCTGGCTTCAACTCGGTCAGGTCCAAATGAAGTAAGGAAGGACTGTACTTCCACTTTGCATTCCTGTCCCGTTATCTCCATCATTTATCACACTTTGTATTTATTTACTTAACTTTGTGTTTGTACACACCATGTACATGTGTATGTTGTCCACCTACAAGTGAAGGCCACCTTCCTCTTATAAGACAGGGTCTCACACTGAGCTTCATGCTCGATGTTTGTCTAGCCCAGATAGCCAGCAAGTTCCCAGGATCTCTGTCTCTGCCCCAGCACTGAACCTACAGGCATATGTAGTTATAACAGACTTTTTTCTTTTCTTTTTTTGAGATAGAGTCTCACTATGTAGCCCTGGCTGGCCTGAATTCACTATGTAGACCAGGTTGGCCTCAAACTTACAGTGATCTGTCTGCTCTGTCTCCTGAGTGCTGAGATCATGTTTTGTTTTGTTTTTAACATGAGCGCTGAGGATTCAAACTCAGATCTTTATGTCTACAGAACAAATATTCTCACTTGCCAAGCCATCTCCCCGGATGAAACACCATGACCAAAAGCGACTTGAGGAGGAAAGGGTTTATTTGGCTTACATATCCAGTCACAGTTCACTGAGGGAGACCATAGCAGGAATTCAAACTAGGCAAAAGCTGATGAAGAGACCATACTGCTTACCAGCACCTCAGGGCTTGCTCAGCCTGCTTTCTTATAGAACTCAGGATGACTAGTATAGAGGTGGCACCACCCACAATGGGCTGGGCCCTCCCACATCTATCACCAATTAAGAAAATGCCCTACAGGCTTGCCTACAGTCTGGTTTTATGGGTACATTTTCTCAATTGTAGTTCATTGTTCTTAAGTGACTAACTCAGTGGTTCTCAGCCTTTCTGATTCTTCAAATCTTTAGTTCACTTCTTCATGTGGTGACCCCCCCAACCATAAAATTATTTTCACTGATACTTCATAACTGTAATTTTATTACTGTTATGAATCATAATGTAAATATGTTTTCTTTTTTATTTATATATTTATATTTAATTTTTTAAAATCTGTTTTCTATGATGGTCTTATTAGGTGACTCCATGAAAGGGTTGCTCAGCCCCCGAAAGGGTCAGGACTCACAGGTTGAGAACACTGCTCCCATAAAATAAGCCGGCACAATAACCTTTAGGGTAACCTTAAAATCTAACCTGACTACCCAGTGCTGGGATCATAGGCATGTGCCACCATACTTGATTTCTTTTTGAGACAGTATCACTGTGCAGCCCTGACTAGCCTTGAACTCAGAGATCCACCTGCCTGTTTCCCAAGTGCTGGGAGTAAAGCTGTGTGGTATACCATGTATGTTTTCTTTTTTCTTTTCTTTTGAGAAGGAGTCTCCCCCAGCTGGAGCTGGCCTTGAATTTCTTACCCTTCTTCCTCTACCTCCTGAGTGCTGGGATTACAGGTGTTGGTTCCACTGCTCAGCCTGTATTATGTATTTAACTGTTCACATTTGGGGACCTCTGTGTTGTCTGCCAGAAAATCCTACTGGACAGTGTCTTCATGGCTTATGCCTTACATCTGGCACATAGAAATGCTGTGTTTTCAGGCTGGAGAGATGGCTCAGTGGTTAAGAGCATTGACTGTTCTTCCAGAGGACTTCAGTTTGATTCCCAGCATTCACATGGCAGCTAACAACTGTTTGTAATACCAAGATCTGACACCCTTACACAGTTATACATGCAGGCAAAACACCAATTCACATAAAATAAAAATAAATACTTTTTTAAAAGGGGGGGCTGGAGAGATGGCTCAGCCGTTAGGAGCATTGACTGCTCTCCCGGAGGACCTGGGTTTGGTTCCCAGCACTCACATGGCAGCTCACAACTGTCTAACTCCCAAGATCTAACACTCTCACTCAGACATACATGCAGGCAATACCTAATGTGCACAAATAAATATATAAACTTTTTATTTTTAAAGGAATGCTGTGTTCTCGGATAAAGATGTGTCCTTCTCTTTACACTCTTTTCTCCTGGGCTCTGGGGTTAATCATAAAAGGCCATGGTTCCAGCTGGGCATGGTGGTTCACACCTGCAGTCCCAAAGCTGGGGAGGAGAGGGCTAAAGCAGGAGAGTCCTACAAGGTTGAGACCAGCCTGTGATACAAATCCCTGCCCCAAATCCCTACCCCCACAACTAAACAAATAATAAACCCCACGGGATTGTTCCAGTGTGTTTCTACTCCTCTGTGAGTCCTTTCTGGGGGGTTTCAAAGAATTGTTGGCATGTCCCATCCCTCAGTCTCTTCAGGGGTTCATTTATAAGTATTTTTGTTTATGTTTTAAATTTTAAAGATTAAAAAAAGATTTATTTAACATTGGACATGGCAGTATACACATTTAGTTCTAGCACTGAAGGTCAAGATAGGCAGATCTCTGTGAGTTTGAAGCCAACTTGATCTATATAGTGATTTCCAGGGCAGTTGGGGCTAGATAATGAGACCCTATCTACAAAAAACAAAACAAACCTGGTGGTAGTGGTGCACGCCTTTAATCTCAGTACTTGGGAGGCAGATCTCTGAGTTCAAAGCCAGCCTGATCTACTGAGTTCAGGACCTCCAAAGCAAGAACCTAAAAACTAAAACGTCTTTTGAAGTTTTATACTATTTTACTATTTTATGTATTTGTGTGAGGGTGTTGTTTATGTACCACATAAGCTCAGGTGTCTCAGGAGGCCAGAAGGCAATGGAGCTTCTGGAACTGGAGTTACAGCTGGGTTTGCACGGGAACCAAACCTGAGTTCTCCTTAAGAGTAGCGAGTGCTCTTAACCACTGCACCATCTTTCCATCTTCCCCTATTATTATTTTATGTTTATTGATTTTTACCTTTTTTCTCTTTTTAAAATCAGGGTCTCTCTATGAAGCCCTGGCTGGCCTGGAACTTTGTAACCTAGGCTGGCCTGCCTCTGTCTCCCATGTGCTGGTACTAAATGTATATGCTACCATATCTAACCTGTTTTAACTTTTATTTTTAATTTTATGTATTTGCCTTGGTGTTTCCTACATGTGTGTCTGCGAAGGGCATTGGATCCTCTGGAATGGGAACTACAGACAGTTGTGAGCTGCCATGTGGGTGCTGGGAACTGAATCCCGGTCCTCTGGAAGAGCAGTCAGTGCTCTCAAATGCTGAGCCATCTCTCCAGCCCATCCTGTTTTAATTTTTAAAAAGATTTATGTACTTTCATTTTCTGTGTATGGGTGTTTTGCCTGCATGTATACCTGTGCACTTGTGTGCACCCAGTACCTGTAGAGGCCAGAAAAGGGTGTCATATCCTCTTGGAACTGGAGTAATAGATGGTTATGAGCTGCCATGTAGGTGGTAGGAATTGAACTGGGTTTCTAGAAGAGCATTGACTGCTCTTCCAGAGGACCAGGGTTCAATTCCCAGCACCCACATGACAGCTCACAACTGTCTGTAGTTCCGGTTCCCACTTCCAGGCAAACACCAAGGCAAATAAATAAAGCTAAAAAATAGTTTGTTATTATTAGTGTGTGTATGTGTTCATGCACAATGGGATGAGCCTCTCATGCCAAGGTGTATGTTGGAGGTTTGAGAACTTTGTGGGTTCAGGTTTCTTCCTTATACCCTTATGTGGATTCTGGGGATTGAACTCAGGTTCTTGGCTTTGCCCAGCAAGAGCTTTCCCTGCTGAGCCATCTTTGGTTTTGATTCTGTTTCTATGAGAGGGTCTTTCTTTGTAGTCCCTGCTGTTCTGGAATTCACCATATAGCTCAGGCTGGTAACCTCCCAAGAGCTGAGATTGCCAAGTATTTACTGAGTACCTACTGTGCCACAGGCACTGTGGAACCTGGTATTGCAGGTCCCTAACATCAAAGCAGTTGTTCTCTGGGAATTTGCAGTCTGGAGGAGACGGCTGAGTTGGGAGCCATGCTAACACTGTGGGGCAGGACAGAGATTAGAGGGTGGAGGAAGGGGTCAATGAAGGTCAGAAACTTCCCTGGAAAACAGACAGTAGTTATGAGGACAGGATTAAAGAGGGCCGTCTAAGCTCATGGAGTCCCCTGTGCAAAGGCCCTGTGGCAGGAAAGAAAACTGGCTACTGAGGTATGGTGGTGAAGATTGAGGAGACGCTATGTGATTTATATCTGACCCTAATACAGCCAGGGATTTCCCCCACAGGCAATATAAAGATAATTAATTTTCATCAGAAAAACTTATTGGAGAGGACAAAAATGAAGGAGGGTGGGTTAGAGAGATAGCTCAGTGGGTTGAAGTGTGTGTGTGTGTGTGTGTGTGTGTGTGTGTGTGTGTGTTAAAAGCCCAAAACTTGAGTCAGATTCTTGGAGCCCATGTGGAAAGAGTAAATGAACTCCCCAAAATGTCCTCAACACATTCCAGTGGCATATTCTCGCGTGCACGCACACACACACACATACACACACACACACACACACACACACTCATAAAAAGTAAAACCTTTATAAATAAGTGAATGAGGGTGACGACATTCCTGCCTGTTTCCCATAGTGCACCACTCTCGTCTCTGCACTGCCCAGGTCCTTCCATCTCCGACCTCAGTCCTGGCTTCCTTCAGCATGTTTCCACCCATGCTTCAGTGCCTGCCCCATCTTCCCTCGGCTCTGTCAGCTTTGCTGTCACATGTGCTGCTCCAGCTTCTCTCCCCAGAGGCCTGCATGGGTGATCTGCTGAAAGCAGGATTCGAAACTCACAACCCAGGGCTGGGACCCGGAGCCATCTCCTACCTAGGCTCTCATTGCCTTTGTCCCTGCTTGCCTCCCTACCCGGAAAGTCACCCTGGGTAGAGAATGACATACTTCCGTCATTGACTGAATATGAGATAAGGGAACCCACTGAAAGGTACTTACACAGATGTGGGTGGGCCAGGCTTTATTGTGAGAACTAAGCACATGGAAGAGGAAATCGGCTCTCGAAGGACTTGGATGAGGGGATGGCAGGGAGTGTTGGAAGGTGAGTGGGGGGTGCTGTTAGGCAAGGACTTCGTGGATCGGGGCAGGGAGAGAGAAGGCACTGAGGGAAAAAGCACAGTGACTAAATCCTGGGAGAACGCAGGCTGGACTTCTGGAGGAGCCTGTGATGTAGGAGAGCCCTGCTCATTTTCGCGCACCCAGTGCCAGGGCAATGATGAGGCCCACCACCAGCAGGAACATGGCAACAGACAGCAACACTGTGATGACCACCATACCTCCTGTCCGGGCCATTCCTAACCCGATTGACTCCATGTTCTTTCCTGTCAGAAGAAGAAAATCTTTGTGGGTTGGAGAGGCCCCTAGCCAGGGCTCACAGCTTAGCATGGCCATCCACTCAGCCAGCCAGCAGTTCAACAACTATGGACTTCTCAGGGCAACACTTAGGTGTCACCAAGGACATTTACTAGATAGAACTCCATCTCTTTACAAGGAGCCTTTAGGAGTGGATAGGAGATAGCCACAGCAAACATTCAGCAGGAGACAGAGTGCTCTGAAAACAATTTAGTTAACTTGCTCTAGGGGATAAATCCCGGAGCTCAAGAACGTGTGGACACTTGAGATGTGAGAGGCAGGCAGCTTACTCACGAGGAAGTGTGGACATCGGGGTTTCTGGACTGGACTCGGTGGACATCCCCTTTTGCACTCGGTAGGAAATGCTTTAGAGTTGGGAGAAAGCAGAGATCCCCGGTACATATCTGGCTTTTGGGAGGAGAGGTTCCGGTACCCACATTCATAGCTATGCCCTCCAGCTGTGCCCAGCTGGGGTGGAGGTCCACATTCCACCCTTAAGCTGTGCCCTCCCTCATGCTTACCAGCATGCACCACCTCCTCTTTCTGTATCCCACTCCCACACGTGTCCATCCGGTACCTACTAGTATTTGGTTCCTGGTGTTAGGTTTGTCACCTGATATGCGCTGAGCCGTGTGACCGTGTAGCCAGCTCCACTGTCCACCACGCTCACTAGCTCCCTGCGCCCGCGGCATGGAGGCACCACAAAGGCTGACTTAACCACTGGTGGGAAATAAGGTCGGATTTCTAGCGTTCCCACGGAGAACCTGCAACTCTTAGGTATGGTAACATGGAAGCATAAATATGTACAGGGAAGCTGACCTTTGCTGTCGTTGGCTCTCCGGACCATCAATGTGGCATTACCTCCTGTGAGGTGACATGGTGGCAAAGCAACCAGCAGGCTTTCTGTCAGCGCCGGAGACAGCAGGCCAGAGAGGCTTGAGATGTTGAAGTCTGTTAGAAAGTCAGGAGGGAACACAGATGGATTTAGTTTACACTCAACTCAGATCTGTCCTGGGGTCCTTGCAAAGGGCGCACAGTCAGGACGGGTTCGTGTGAATCTGACCACCAGATGGCAGGCTTGAGCTGCAGATGGCCAATACGCCGCTGCAGGGGAGCCAGACAGCCAGGCAGTTCCCAGCCTTACCCCACCCACACAAACCTTGGATCCTTCCCACATTTTTCTACTTCTGGGTCAGGAAGAAGCCTAGGAATTTGTCACCGGGTCACTATCAACGCTAGCCCTTAACCCCAGCCAGCTAAACCAACACCCTCTTCGAGAGCCTTGGAGGAGACAATGCTCCCTGTCTTGATCTCTAAGACAGCCCCCACTCCCACCAGAAACAGAGACCTGCAGCCCCTGGAGCCGAGGCAGCCAGCAGAATTAGGAACAAGGGCAAGGCCTGGACAGGCAGCGTGGATGCCATACTGCACTGCAGGCTGGGGCTTCCTGAGGCCAATGAGGCCCTGCCCCAGGGTGGCTGATTTTGTCTCTGGGTGGGAGGAGCCGCTGGGAATCCAGTCCGACTTGCCTCTTAGACACTGTAGCCTCAGGGAGGGCCCCCAGACAGGTTTTTCAGGATGGGGAGTTGGCCCTCAGGCCTAAAGGGGGATGGATGCCCTGGCTGGGTGCTGGCCGCTTAGTTCGATGCAAGGAAGGATGCCTCCTTCTTCGAGGATACCATGTTTAAAGCACAGGGTTCCTCTATGTGTGTCTGTCCTTGTGTAGAGGCTGCATCTCCCCAAGGAGGCAGGAGTCTTCCTCGGAGGGCCATGAGTTCTGAAGCTGCCCTGGTCTGTAGGGAAAGCCCCAAGGGTTGAAAGGATTTCAGTTAGTAAGAATGGGAGACAGGAAGATTGGTTGCATGAGGTGGAGATAATAGAATCAGAGTTACAATTTCTGGTATTGATTGAGCCCCAAGATACTGTGGGTCTGAGAAAAGTTGTGGGTGTCAGTGTGAACCGATGGGGACAAGGAAGGCCAGAGAAGGCTTCCAGAGAGGTAGATGCTGGGTTAGTCCAGCAAGGATGTTGGGCTGGAGAGTAGATACAAACAGACTCAGGCAGTAAATGTTTGTTCAGCTGGTGGAGAATAAAGAAGAAAAACCTCAGGAAATGAGAGACAAGAGAATCCCGAGTTCCAGGCCAGCCTGGGCTACACAGTGAAACCCTGTCTCTAAACAAGTCAAGCAGGGTGTAGTGGTGCACACCTTTAATTCCAGCACTGGGAAGGCGAGACAGGAGGATCTCTGTGAGTTTGAGTCTAGCCTTGTCTACAGAGTTGAGTTCCAAGACAGCCAGGACTATACAGAAAAACCCTGTCTCCAAAACAAAACAAAAGAAAAAATCAGCTAGAATGACAACCACAAAAGCCCTCAAGACAAAATAAGTCAGCCACAACAGAAAGATGAGACGGAGCTGGTTGCTCATTGCTAATATGAGGTTCAGTCCCAACACTATTTCCTTGTGTCCCCCACCCCAGGCTAGACCAGAAGGAGAATGACTAATGTCCTACTCTAAATACTGGGCAGGGGCACAGCTGCCCTCAATCTCTTGAGCAACAGCCATCTTGAGTGGCTCTGCCTCTGGCAGCTGTGGGACCTGAGGCTAAGGCTGTCACTGGAAAATGGTCAGAGAGGGCTGGGCTTTTTGAGATTGGAGTACTCTGCAGAGGCTCAGTTCTGTGTCTGCTCCAGGAATCACCCACGAAATTTCCCCAGTCCCAGAGAAAGGGTCGAGGTCCCAGTAGAGGACTGGAGACTAGTGAAGGGCTGATAGGCTTGTCTTTCCACCATGGCTGGTGGGTTTAAAACATGGGATGTGAGGGGGTTAGAGGTAAAGACAGAACCTGGGGGCTCAGGCACAGAGCAGGAGGTCTCACACCAGTGTCCCCAAATTTACTGTGTAATAGACTATTGGGGAATCAGTTCAAACACAGTTGCTGATCCTGTGGGTCTGGAGTAAAGCTTGAAACTACATTCTTTAACATTTTTCAAATTACATTCATCATGGTGTGTGTGTGTGTGTGTGTGTGCTTACATGTGTCACAGAGCACAAATGGAGGTCAGAAAACAAACCGTGGGTCCTTGGTATTAAAACTCTGATCATAAGTCTCCGTGGCAACAGTTCTTACCTGTTGATCTGTCTCACTGTTTCCTAAAACTGCATTTCTAAGGTGGTTACACTCTCTCTCTCTCACTCACTCATACACAAACACACCCCTCTAATGGAAAGCAGGGCAGAGGTTTTTCTCAGACTGCCGTGCAGGCTGCCTTTGGGTGGAGAACTGATTTCTGTGTTTCCTGTTCCTTGCTTTTGTCCCCCTTACATGAGATCTTATCCACACTTTGCACACTGGAAGATCCACACACAAAGGAGAACTTGAGGTGAAGAAGAGAGCTAAATGGTAGAATGCCAGGGACAGGGGATCCTTCTAGTACGTCCCCAAACCTCAGCGCAGCAGGGTGTTTGCATATGGGCTAAGGAAGAACCAGGAAGGAGATGGATTGTATTGGTCCATTCTTAGGCCTCTTTTGAAATTAGGAGTGAGACAAAGTAAGATAGGAAAGGGCATATCTCTGGTCACATTTTAGAGAGATATGAGGGTCCTGTGCCTTTAAACCCTCCCATCTCCCTCCAATCTCCCCCCCTCCCCACCCTAACCCTCCCCAGGTTTCTGGAGGAGCAGAGTTGCTTCTTCTCCCTGCCCTGCCGAGCTGCTCACTGGCTGCTCCGGAGGCTGTGCTTTGCAGTCTCCATGGAAACCATTAGTTGCTAAGCAACTGGAGCATCATCTGTGCTGAGCTCTCGCATCTAATTATCCCATCACAGTGGCTGAGAAGGGTTTGGGGAGCTGAGAGGAGGGGGAGGCCCAGCACTGGAGCTGGAGGATAACTCTTTCAGCAGAGCAGCTTCACTGACAGTGCTGAAATCATTTAAAGCCACAGCACCCCGCTCCTCTGGAGGATTTCCTAATGGCCAAGTAAGGGGAACAGGGTCACATGCCAGGAGTCTCTCCTGAACTCTGTTTTCTCTGCTATTCTCTCCCTGATTCTCGAATCTAAACTCCCTCAAATCCCACTCTTCCCAAATACCATCCTCAAGACAACCGGCAGTTCTTGACTACCAGGTATGCATGCCCCTGGGATAACCTAGGCAGCAAAAACATAAAAGAAAGATAAATTCTTGCCTGTGAGTAGTTCTTCATTTTCCTCCTCTGCTCAATCAGCTCTTAAAGATTTATTTATTTAATTTATTATGTATGTATTATACAGAAGAGGGCACCAGATGTCATTATAGATGGTTGTGAGCCATGTGGTTGCTGGGAATTGAACTCAGGACTCTGGAAGAACAGTCAGTGCTCTTAACCTCTGAGCCATCTCTCCAGCCCCTCAGTCAGCTCTTAAAACAGACCTCCTCTCCAGGGCTACAGTCCCCTTTCCCTCTTCTTGAGCTACAGTAGCTCTGCAGCCCGAAGAATCAGCATTAGAACCCAAGTCTGCCTGACATTTTCACTATCCTACCTCAACTAGGCCATTTCTCTACCTTCCAGTGAATTAGAAAACATGTCCGCCTGTCTCCAGGGGCAGGCTAGACAATGATGGTAACTCTTGTCCTGGCGACAAGATGTGCCTTAAAACAAGGGGAGCCACTTTGAACCTTATTTTTTTCCCAGTTTGAAAATGAGAAGGCTCCAGCTGGGTGCACACCTTTAATCCCAACATTTGGGTGGTAGAGGCAGGCAGATCTGAGTTCAAGGCCAGCCTGGTCTATAGATTGATTTCCAGGACAGCCAGGGCTATACAGAAAAACCTTGTCTCAGGAAAAAAAAAAAAAAGACTTAGGGCATGGATAGAAAAAGAGTATTGAGAGTAGGTATAATGTAGGCGATTGATGGACACTCTGAGGTCAGAAGGGGAGCTCACCAAATGCTCTCCTGCTAGAGGGTCTGAGGACCACTCTTGAGAGATCTAAGGCTGGGAATGCTGTGGTCATAAGGAAGTCTTCATCTACCAGGCTTAGAAGAAACCTTCATTCTCTCTCTCTCTCTCTCTCTCTCTCTCTCTCTCTCTCTCTCTCTCTCTGTGTGTGTGTGTGTGTGTGTGTGTGTGTCTCTGTCAACACAACTATTTACCCCAAACCTCTCAGCTTTGTGACCTTGGCTAAGTTTTTGCTTCAAGTTGTAATTTCTTATGTATACAGTATACAGAAGAGAGTTCCAGATCTCATTCTAGATGGTTGTGAGCCACCATGTGGTTGCTGGGAATTGAACTCAGGTCCTCCGGAGGAACAGTCAGTGCTCTTAACCTTTGATCCATCTCTCCAGCCCTAGTTTCCACTTCTATAGAAACAGTAAAACCTGTCTCCTGGAAATATGGTGACTATCACTCTAGCTGATTTATTTAAGAGTGCCTAGGACAGTATCTGATTCAATAAATACTGATTTAAGTGATCCATCTTATTCTCTCCTTTTTATTAGCCCTCATTTCAGATGAGAAATGAGGGTGTCGAAGTAATAGGTAATGTCCCTCAGGTCACAAAGTAAACGGGATAAAGTGGCCTAAATAACTTAGCATTTACTTTTCCAGCTGTGTCATTGGTACAAAGAGACAGGTTAAGGATGGGAAAGCCTGTTCATGGGTCAGTGGCTGCAGAGTACCAGGCATCCAGAACATTTGTCCGATGTCCCGTATTGAACACTGGTAGAAAAATCCCTCTGTGGTGGGTACCATGGCAGGCCTTTAGGTACTAAAGCAATGAGACACAACTCTTGTTCTCAGCTGTAGAATGTTCGAGCGTGAACTCAAGCTGATCTGCTTGAAGTACAGGAAGATAGTCTGGAAAGAGGAAACTGGATGATGACTAAGTGGTGGTGATGCACACCTTTAATCCCAGCCCTCTGGAGGCCGAGGCAAGCAGATCTCAGAGTCTGAGGCTAGCCTGAGCTACAGAGTAAGTTTCAGGACAGCCAGGGCTACACAGAGAAACTCTGTCTAAAACAAAATCTCCATGCTGCAAAGCTGAGAGATATGAATTGTTCTCACACAGAGAAATTGCAGACTAAACATCTTGGTCAAAAGAAGGACTCAAAGGTCGGGCCTGACTGGGACTGTAGCTTCCAGTTGAGCCACCAATGATCTTGTGTTTGCCAAGAGTTTTAATTTTTACTTCTAAGATTCTTCATCTGAGTTCTGGAAGAATCCTTCTGGCAAGGATGTAGAAGATAGATTGGCAGCAGGTCAGTCATAAGGTGAGGAGATTGTGGAGCAAAACTATCCAAGAGGAAAAAAGGAAAAATAAGTGTGGCCAGGCCATGGCACCATAATAGAAAGGAGCAGGCTGTAGTCCTGTCACAGACTGACTGGAATCAGTGATGACTGCAGAATATGTCTAAGGGAGCAGAACAAATGATTTCCAGATTAATGATTTCGAACAGATTTGAATGGTGGGGTTGAGAAATGTTCCCTATGGAGCCCTTAAGTCTGAGATATCATGATGGCAGGCTTCCTCCACAATGACCCATAATGCTCCTTGCCTGCTGTTTCCTCACTTGTGACTCTGTGTCAGAGTTGGTCTGGGCGGACAATAGGGTACCCGTGCTGGTGTGTACCAGTAGTTTTAGTTACTGGAGAGGGAGAGAAACAGAGCTCGGAGCAGCCAGGCCTGACACTGCACACCCAGCATCCCAGCCTTCATGAGGCTGTGGCAGTAGGGTCTATAGGTCAAGGACAGTCTGAACTGTAGCAGTTCTGGGGCCAGCTTATAAGTTATACGATGAAATTCTGTCTCAAAAACCCCTTTCCCCTAGAGTGGCAGAGACAATGACTCACTAGAGGATGGCATCAGACTTTACTCCTTGTTCACTCAAGAGGAGACAGACGCATTTCCCTGGTGAAGTGAGGTCTCCATGGCAAGTGACTAAAGCCTGGGCAACAGGGTGTAACTGGGAAGGTTTGGAGAAAAGTCTAGGAAGTCATTGGATGATTGCATCTCAGCTAACATCCTCAGTAGGCCTTCTTGAGGCAAAAGCGTGCCTCTGGGTCTTGTCGAGATGCCTGACTCTCAGAACAAATGTTTGCGTATATAAGTTACTACTCTGTGGTAGCTTCCCTGCGGTAATAGCTATCCAATACACGCACCTAGGGAAGCAGCCGGGAGGACATTATAATGGGGAGCATGAGTCTTCAGCACAGAAGACAGACACATGAGGGGACTCCCCGTGACTGTGGAAGAAGAGTCACAAACAGGCTTCTGGGGTAGAGGAAGAGAGGTCTGTGACGAAGAAATGAATGTTAGAAAAGAAGGGAGTGGATGGAGTTTCAACAGTGGAGTGCCAGGGCTGGAGAGATGCTCTGCAGCTAGGAATACTTGCTGCTTTTCCAGAACTGGGAAGACACACTTGTGCCACTCCAGCTCAGGGACTCTGACTGCTCCTCCTTTGAGGGCAACCACACACATTCAAGCACACACTCACACATAAATAGAAAAATAATTTTAGGGGCTGGAGAGATGGCTCAGTGGCTAAGAGCACTGACTGTTCTTCCGGAGGATCTGAGTTTAATTCCCAGCATCCACATGGCAGCTAACAACTGTCTGTAATTCCAAGATCTGACATCCTTACACAGTTATACATGCAGGCAAAGCACCAATTCACATAAAATTAAAAAAAAAATTTTAAAAATAAGAAAAATAATTTTGAACTCTTTAAAATGAGATGTTAGGGGCTGGAGAAATGGCTTAGAGGTTAAGAGCACTGTCTGTTCTTCCAGAGGACCTGAGTTCAATTCCCAGCAACCACATGGTGGCTCACAACCATTTATGATGAAATCTGGTGCCCTCTTCTGTACACTGTATACATAATATGTAAAACAAAAAAGAGATGTTAGAGCCAGGTGGTGGTGGTTCATATCTTTAATCCCAGCACTTGGAAGACACAGGTAATCGGATCTCTGAGTTCAAGACCAGCCTGATCTACAAAGAGAGTTTCAGGACAACCAGGGCTATACAGAGAAACTCTGTCCTGAAAAACAAAAACAAAAGCAAAATTAAAATTAAAAAATTAAATGTCAAATTAGTATGAAGATCAGGATTAGAGGGGGGAAATGGAAGTGTCCACTGGTAACATAAGGGGTTCTCTTATCTAACCCTACAGATAAGAAAGCCAGAACCAAACAGTCAGAGCCCAGAAGCAACTGGGAGACAGCTCTTTGAGATGCATATGCTGCTTTTGGGGAGGACCTGGGTTTATTTCCCAGCATCCATGTAGTGGCTCACAACTGTCTGTAACTTCAGTTCCAAGGAATCTGATGCCTTCTTCTGACTTCCAAGGGCACCAGGCACACATGTGGTGCAGAAATATAGAAACATGCAAAACCCTCATGTACAAAAAATAAAGACCAGGGCATGATGGCTCAGGTCTTTAATCCCAGCCACTCTGGAGGCAGAGGCAGGTGAATTTCTGAGTTCAAGGCCAACCTGTTCCACATAGTGAGTTCCAGGACAGCCAGAGCTACCCTGAAAAACTGTCTCAGAAAACAAAGAAAGAAAGAAAAAAAGCATGCACATTACTGTGTGTATATGATTATGTGTGTGTTAGTGGGTGCATTTGTGCTACATTACATGTGTGGAACCAGCTTGTGAGTTGGTTCTCTGCTTTCTTTGTGGATTCTGGGCACCAAACAGATTACCAGCTTTGGGGTAAGCCTGTTTATCTCCTAGCTAACTCCCAGCTCAGGGTTTACTTGTTTTAAAGTGGGCTTATTCTGATCCCCAAGCTGTTCTTGAGCTCCTGATTTTTAGTTTTCCAAGTAATGGGATTTAGGGAGTGCCACTTGCCTGGCTCAGCTTTAATTAATTAAATTTTAATTAGAGACGAGATCATCCTTCAGTGCTGTCAATATAGGTGTGCCCACCATGCCTCTTCCTTTCTCTCTTCTTTTTTCCTCCTTTGAGATGGGGTCTGTAGCCCAGTCTGCCACAAAACTCTCTATGTATCCAATTTCTAACATTTCTGACCCTCTGGTCTTCACCTTCAGAATGCTGGGATTTCAGGTGTGGTGCTGGGGACTGAATCCAGAGCCTCATACATGCTTTGCCCACTAATTTACATCACCATCTTTTCTTTGGTTTTCTGAGATCAGATCTCATGAAGTCCAGGCTGCCTTCAAATACTACATAGCTGAAGATGATCTGAAATTCTTGGTCTTCCTGCCCGCCTCCAGGGTGCTGGTATCTCAGGTTTGTGATGCCTAGTGCCTCCCCTCTCCTTTTATGTTTGCATCTATCTGTCTATCATCTATCTATCTGTCAACTATTTAGTGTGTGTGTGTGTGTGTGTGTGTGTGTGTGTGTGTGTGTGTGTGTGTGTGCAGTGAACGCATGCCACCATGTGTGTATGACGATCAGGATGATTTGAGTCAGTTGTCTCCTTCTGCCATGTGAGTTCCAGAGACGAAATTCTGGACATCAGACTTGGTGGTAGATGCTGTTACCTGCTGAGCCATCTGACCCACTCTGCCCCCTGTGCCCCTTTGTAGGTAGAGAACAGAGTCCACACTGGTGCATACCTTTAATCCCAGCCCTCAGGAGACAGAAGCAGGTGGATCTCTGTTCATTTGAGGCCAGCTAGTTCCAAGACAGCCAGGGCTACATAGAGAAACCCTATCTTAAAAACCAAAGAAGCAAAACAAAACAAAAGTCACCAAGAAATAAGTAGCAGCGAATAACAAGGGAAAATATTAAAATAAACACACGAGAAAAGATATAGGGAAAAGATGAATAAAACTAATGAGAGTCTTCTGAATGATGGAGAATATGGAACTCTGATCCAGATGTGGAAATGCTAGTCTTTAAGTGATATCAGAAGAGTGATGTCTCCTTGCAGAGGAAGATGAGGGCTGGCCTGATGAAGACGCTGGGGGAGTTGAGTGGGTGAGGCAGGGAATGGGAAGCATGGGCTAAGGGACTAAGGGGCTTCTTCCTGAAGGCCTCTCTCTCTCTCTCTCTCTTCTCTTCTCTCTCTCTCTCTCTCTCTCTCTCTCTCTCTCTCTCTCTCTCTCTCTCTCTTTTAGTGAAATGAAGAACTTAGTGGAGAGAGGAGCCTGGGGCCAAAAAAGTTTGAAATAGCCATTGGGGAAGTTGGGGTAAAAGATTCCTAAGGCTCTTGAGAAAGGCTGAATTATTGGCAGAGATGGTTCTGCTTTTCCCAGGGTCTGCTGTCTTCAGGGGCACTGATTATGCTAGGCTCTCTGGAACTGAACCAACAGGATGGATAGTCTCAGTTAGCATAAATGTATTTTAAAAGGGAGTCCCTGTGGCCTCAGCCTCCAGGCAGCTGGGCCCATGGGTGTGCACTACACACAGCTAGAGACTGTTGTTCCTGTTTTATTGTCAAGGATACTAAGGCTGTACTTCTCCACAGGAATTTTGTTAAATAAGAAATTTTTGCCAAAGAGGAAATTTGAATGGACTGGAGTCAGGGAGTCTGGAAGGACTTCCTGGAGGAAATAGGAAAGAAATAGAGAGCTAAAGGTGTAGAGAGTAGCGGACTGAAGGTCGAGAGAGGGGGTCGCTGTGGGCCGAGAAACTGCAGATCCAAGTCAGAGAATGCAATCTGGAAAATCACTGAGGAAGTAGCTGAGGCCAGATGAGGTTTTAAAGACTCTCTAAGACTTGTCTTCCTCCTCCTCTTCAACCTTCCCCTCCTTTTTTCTCCTGCTCTTCCTCTTCCTCATTCTTCTCCTCTTCCTCCTCCTCCTCCCTCTTTTTCCAGATCTGAGAATTTAACGTAGGAGCCTCACACATGTTGGGGAGCACTTTACTGCTAAACAACAACACCAGACCCAGCAGTTTTAGTTTCTGCCCTAAGGATAAAATCCCCTTTGAGGATGTAAAATGGAGTGTGATGACCAGGTTTGTGTGTCTCTTGTTTATTTGTTTTTCAAGATAGGGTTTCTCTGTGTAACAGGCCTGAATGTCCTGGAACTCACTGTGTAGACCAGGCTGGCCTTGAACTCACAGCATCTGCCTCCCAAGTGCTGGGATTAAAGGCCTGTGCTGCTGCCACCTGAAGTTTAGCAGCTAAGGTGGATGAGCAGCTGGAAGACATTTTAGAGGCTGTTGAGATGACATTCTAGACAGAGGATGGATTGGAGAGGGTTTGGGTGGGGGGCAAATGACGGGACCTGGAGTCAGTGAGGATAGCTACAGAAGAGCAGAGAGCAGGGTCAGGGATGTCTTCCTGTCTTGGCTCAGGCAACTGCACCAAGGGCAAAGCTCTTTCTAGTCCAGAGAAGCCCAGGCTGATGTTTCTGTAAACTTGACAGTTGAGGTGCCCGACGATACTGATGCATGTGGCAGGTGTGTGGATGTGTAGTCTGTGGTGCAGACAGGGCAGTCAATCAGTACAGGGGTGGTCAGCAGAAGTCTTGGGGGAGATGGGGGGTGAGAAGAGTTTGAGGAGGTCGAGAAGCTTCCTTAAGAGAAAAGAAGAGCAGAAGGGATTGTTCTCTCCATGCTCATAGAAGAAAGCCTGCAGAGCAGATGACAGCAGCAGCTGTATGGAGAAAGCAGGGAGATCTGAAATCTGCTCCTGGTTTGGCAAGGAGGAGCCATTGGGGAGGTCTTCAGATTGTAGGTGCTCAGGCTGGGGATGTGGCTCAGTCATAGGGCATTTTCCTAACATCCACATTGCCCTGTGATGGATCCCTGGTAGTGCAAGACAACAAACAATAGCTTGTACCAGGAGTCACTTCAATGAGAAGATGAGTGCAAGGATACTGAAGACAAGTAGCTGTATAGAGATGGGTCTCGGACTCCATAAAAGACCAAGAGGCTGAACAGCCTGGGGAGGACAAGATCAGAGAAGGATCTTCTCTCCTAAGCCTTGTCTAGAGTTCCTAAGACCTTCCGAGCTCCTGCTGGGCCCCTGTGGTGATTTGGAATGAGAATGGTCCCCATAAGCTCACATATGAATGCTCGGTCCTCAGTTGGTGGAACTGTTTGGAAAGGATTAGGAGGTGTGGCCTCGTTAGTGGCCTCATTGGAGGAGTTATGTTTTGGGGGGTGGACTTTCAGTTTTCAAAAATCCATGCCAGGCCCAATTTCTCTCTCTGCCTCCTGCCTGTGAGTTAGACCCTAAGCTCTTAGCTCCTGCTGCAGCTCCATGCCTGTAGGCTGCCATGCTTTCCGCCATGATGGTCCTGGACTCACCCTCTGAAACTGTAAGCAAGCCCCCAATGTAATGCTTTTTTTTTTTTATAAGTTGTCTTGGTCATGGTATCTCTTCACAACAATAGAAAGTGACTAAGCCAGTCCCTTCAGACTGTCTCTGATGGGCATAGGGTAGGAAAGTCAGGAGCCTTCCTGGGATGTGGGTGGAGTGCAGAGAAGGCCTAAATGCTACACAGCAGAAGGGAGCAGATCCTGGAGATCACAGCTAGAGACTAGTAGGTGTAAGACTCTGGATCTCCAGCCAAGTGACCAAGGGACCCAAGAACTAACTGCCATTTTTAACCCTTCTTGAAGTCTGTTCATTGCTGAGCTGCTGTCATCAGCAGCATAGACTTCTAGTTAGGGTGTGGCCCAGGCCAGTCTACATTTCTGATAGTCCAGGTTGACACCAGGAAGAAGAACAAAGAGTGATGGGAAGGGTCAGTAATGTTTTGAATCCTTTCCCATCCTCCGGAAGTGGGTGGGTAGTTTTGGCATGGCTGCCCAGGTCACAACCTCAAAGCTGGCCTCCTACCTCCTCAGGCCCTGCTTGATATGCACATCAGATACTGGTGCCCTTTGCAAAGCTATTATTTACACAGAAGCCCAAGGAATAGGGAGAGAGGGAACACGTTTTTTTCCTCATCCCTGACACCATCTCTACTTGCAGGGATCTGCAGGCACATACCAACCCCCTGGACTGGAGGCTGCTGTTTTTCCAGTTCTCTGCATGCTCCAGTTCAGACACTCTTGAGTTCTCGGGACTACTGGAAATGGCCTCTGAGCATCCCACTACCCTCTTCCTGCTCTGGGAGTTTCTCAACCCAAACCTTTGCCCTCTATTTCTCCAAGGCTCAAAAGCACCCCTGGGCCTCCCACTAAGCACAGAACTCTGAGCCTCACGGGCTGTGGCGTACAGGAATGGATGCAGAGCTTCCAAACTAGTGTGCTCTCTGATTAGCTTCCAGAGTGTGCAGCCTGCCTTAAGGGCAAGCTGAAGACCTCAAAGCAGGCTCCTGAGGTAAGCAGAGGGATGAATGAGCCTGGGGCAGAGGGTCCAGCCCTTTGGATGATACTGTCCTGCTCTGACCTTGAACTCAGGTGACAGTCTATGAATGGTGGCTGTAATCTCTACTTCACAGATCAGGCAGGGGTGAGGCTCAGGGAGTCCCTACAGCGCTTGGTAAATAGATGCTTCAAACAAGTTTTCCTGTCTCCTCTTTGGGGCTCTGAAGGAAGAGGGGGTGCTGGAAGAGGCCAGGGACACCAAGAGGTACTGAGTGCAGGTATATTCTGTCTCCCTCTACACTAGAGCTCAGGGCCCGTTCACTGCAGCTGTTTGTCTGTCTCCTGGGGGGAAACGTGATCCTCATGGGCTGACTGGGGTCTAATAGTGAGGGCCTGATCATAGGAGGACTGCCTCTGGGACCCCTCACTCCAGCACATACAAGATCCCCTAAAATTCATAATCCGATTTATATTTCTATTCCCTCCCCTGGACCTGTCACCATGGCAACAGTTTTCTCAGTTGCAGTTCATCAGCTTCTTAGCAAATCTTTTTTTCTGCCCCCAATTCAATTTTCTTTTCTCATCCTCTATTGGTCTGCTCTTCTCAGAGTGCGGGGTGATCACCTTTCCGTCTCTCAGCTTCTCTAGCCCGCTCTGTGCAGATCTCTTTCTAGGGCCTCACTCCCATCTCCTCCTCCTCAAGACTAAAACTGTGGCCACCACTGGGGTCTGTTGGTTAGACAAGACCTCGGGGACAGGGTTTGGATCCCAGTGGGTTTTGAGAGAGGTCTGCTGCAGTGGTGTGTGGATGGAGAGGCACTGATCTGTATTTCCCTCACCAGAAGGAAGGGAATAGGGCTCAGGGTAGCAGCCTTGGACAGTATATGCTCCTGCGCTGGGTCAAAATCAATCTTCTTTTGAGGGTGTCCTGCAGGATGTTCTCCATGGTTCACCCTTGGAGACATTCAGACAGTGCCTTTAAGTCAACACTGGTATAGAATACAGGCTCCAAGCTTAACTGGTTCTGAATTCTCTCTTCAAAGTTCAGTTAAACCTCTTCATTCCTTCACTGGTCATATCCACAGGAGGGCGTGGGTCCTATTATCAAGTCCTAATTCAGTGACCCTAAACATGAATTGCCTTCCCAAGACCATCCATCTGGACTTTTCTGCACTATCCAGTGTAAAAACCCTACTACCCTCTAATCTTATATATTAAAAATGGGATACTCTGTCATCATATAACCCATTAATAAAGATCTTTAAGACAGGCATGGCAGTTCACATGTGTTATGCCAGTGCTTTGGGAGGTGGAGGTAGGTGGATCAGGAGGTCAAGGTCATTCACTACAGGTAAGAAGTTTGAGGCCAGTTTGACCTACATGAGGCCCTGACTGGGGAGGGGTATAATATCCCATTTCTCAGATACTGAGAATGCTAGCTGTGATCCTGTTATTCTCCACATCAGTTTTCCTTGGGAAGGCACTCATGTCTACCCTTGTTGGGACAGATCCTAGATCAAGCATTCCACAAGTCACCCTGCATGCTCCTGTCCCAGAGGTAGACCTGCACCTGCTACAGGTACAGCCCCTTCAGAAGCCAGACCTGTCCCAGACAATTCCCATTCTTTCTCCTTACCTCCCTGTTTACTGAGTAGCTGCTGTGTTCCAGCCACTTCATACACGACACTTCATCGTCAGAATATTTGATCAAATATTTATTATCCCATTTTCCAAGAAGAAGCTCAGAGTGGTTAATTCACCCAAGGTAGCCAAAAGCTGGGACTCAAATCCAGATTCGGAGCTCTCCAAAACAGTGCCTTTTTTATTTCTTAATTTTTTTGCCACACTGCTCTTCCTCACGTGGCTCTTCCGACTCAAGAGGCTTCTGAGCCTTTCGAATTCCTTAGTCTCTGGGGAGACTCTGAGGCTCATCTGACCCTGGCCCCTCCCACCTACAGTGTCTCCTAAATATATCCTGCAACTTCTCAATGTGACATGAACTGCTATAAACTCGAACATTTCTGTGCTGCCTGCTTGCCTTCATTTCTATCAACTAAAATTCTTTTCGTTCCCTCCCGAGTCCAGGACCACATGTAGGGCAAGCTGGCTTCAAACTTCTTATGTGTGGAGAATGACCTTGACCTCCTGATCTTTCTACCTCCACCCTGAAAGTGCGGGCACTACAACTGTGTGCCACCATGCCTGGCTAAAACATTGACAGGCTATATAATGATAAAAGTATCCCATTTCTAGATATAAGGTTAGAGTGATAGCAAACACCAAAAGACAGGGTTAGGATCCAAATATCATCTTCATATATGGACTGGTGCATAAGCCTAACAAGATGAAATGTCCCAAGATTCTCCAGAACTCTTAGCAGCACAGAGTGGGGCAGGCATAACCTAGAAGCAGTTCTGGTGAAACAGAACCAGGGTTCTGAATGAGTCATCAGCATAATATGGAAGCTGAAATCAAATTCCATCTATTTATTTAGACAAAGTCTGATGTAGCCCAGGCTGGCTTAAAACACAATATGTTCCCAAGACCTTGAACTTTAAAAACAGTATTATTATTCTTTGTGTGAGTATGACCTGTGAACGTGAGGGACAAAGGAAAACTTGGTTAGGTTGATTCTCTCCTTCAGCCTTTACTGGGGTTCCAGGAGTTGAATTAGATTTGAGAGGAGGGCTTTATTGATGGGCTGCGTCTGTGACCCAACTATAACCTTCAGATCTTCCTGTCTCAACATTTTGATGCTGGGATTATTGAGATATCACCACACTCAGTTGTGGTTAAACACACACACACTTTGCCTTAGTGTTTGCCTAGAACTGGGAACTGGAACTACAGACAGTTGTGAGCTGCCATGTGGGTGCTGATTTTTTTTTAAACAGAGTCTCTCTTTGTAGCCTTGTCTGGCCTGTAGAGATGAGGCTGGCCTTGAACTTGCACAGAGATCTGCGTGCCTCTGCCTCTGGTGTTGAGATTAAATTGACCTACCCTGCTCAGGTTTCTGCCTTGCTGGGGGGATCATGCAGGGTAAGTAGCAGAGAAAGGAGAGAATCAGCTCCACAAAAGCGTCCTCTACCCTCCACACGCACTTCATGACATCTGTTCTCCAGTGGGAGCACACATACCCACTAAGTAGATTTTGTGTGGTTGCTTTTTTTTAAAGACAGGGTTTCTCTGTATATCCCCGGCTATCCTGGCACTCACTCTGTAGACCAGGCTGGCCTCAGACTCAGAGATCCACTTGCCTCTGCCAAGTGCTGGGACTAAAAGGGTATGCCACCATGTCTGGCACAAAGTAGATTAAAAAAAAGGGGGGGCATGGTGGTGCATGCCTTAATCCTAGCCCTTAAGAGACAGAGGCAGGCAGATTTCTGAGTTCAAGGCCAGCCTGCTCTACAGAGTGAGTTCCAGGACAGCCAGGGCTACAAAAAAAATTATCTAAAACAAAAGCCAAAAAACCCCCAAAACTTAAATTGTAGTAAGAAGTTTCAGCAGCTGTTTATCCCCAAACAGTGACTCAGATACTTAGATTAATTACAAACTGTTCAGCCTGTGGTTCAGGTTTATTGCTAGCTAGCTCTTGCATTCTAACTCAACCCATTTGTATTAACTTATATGTCCTGCCACATGGCTCATGTGCTTTTACACCTTGCTATCTCCTCTGACTCTGCCCTCCTTCCCCTTTATCTATGCTTGAAGTTCCTGTCTGCCTCTAAGATGCTTTGCCATAGGTCAAGACAGTTCTTTTGTTATCCAATGGTAATCCACAGCTCACAGCCTACAGAAAGACATCCCATATCACTAAATACAATAAAAAGGCTTTGTCTGACTGTGGTAGTCCAAGCCTTTAATCTTGGCCCTTGAGAAGCAGAAGCAGGTGGATCTCTGTGAGTTCAAAGCTAGCCTGGTCTACAGAGTGAGTTCTAGTGGCTAGAGAGCAGATTCTGTAGCTAGGAGGGCTTGTTGCTCTTCTAGAAGATCTGGGTTTGGTTCCTCGCACCCACATAGTGCCCACAACTATTTGCAACTCAAGTTCCAGGGGATTCAATGTCCTCTTCTGATCTCTGTGGGACATTTATACACAGGTGAAGACATGCATGCATGCAGGCAAATATAGCAAAGGAAAATAAATACAACTTAAATTTTTTTTTTTTTTTTTTTTGGCATAATGAATTCCAGGCCAAACAGCCAGACAGGGCTACATAAAGAGACCCTGTCTTTTTTTTTTTTTTTAATTTTTTTTTAACACTTTTATTTATTTATTTATTTGCCTTGGTGTTTGCCTGGAACTGGAACTACAGACAGTTGTTAGCTGCCATGTGGGTGCTGGGAATTGAACCCGGGTCCTCTGGAAGAGCAGACGGTGTTCTTAACCGCTGAGCCATCTCTCCAGCCCCGAGACCCTGTCTTAAAAAAAGAAAAGAAAAAAAAAAAGAAAAGAAAAGAAAAGAAAAAGAAAAAAAAGATAAAACCCACTTGTGGTAGTACAAGCTTTTGTGTGTGTGTGTGTGTGTGTGTGTGTGTGTGTGTATTCCTGGCTCTGACTACACACACACACACACACACACACACACACACACACACACACACACACCTGCTCTGACACACCTGCTCTGTAGACCAATTTGCTGGCCTCTGCCTTCCCAGGGCTGGGATTAAAGGCGTGCACCACCACCCAGCTAGTCTGTTTCATGTCAGGGTTGGAGATAGGCAACCCTCGGGCTCACTGGCTAGCCAGCCCAGCCAGTGAGAGGCTCCTTCTTCGAACACAAGGCAAGGGACTGGGGAGCCGGCTCAGTGGGTAAAGTACTTGTTGCTCTTAAAGAGGATCTGAGTTTGGTTTCAGCACCTCATGGTGGCTTAAAACTGTCTGTGATTTGAGTTTCAGGGGGTCTGATGTCTTCTTCTGGACTCTGAGAGCACCAGGCACAAACTAATATACATTAAAAAAAAAAAAAAAAGTTTTTTAAGGCCAGAGAATGGTGGTGCACACCTTTAATCCCAGCACTCAGGAGGCAGAGGCAGGTGGACCTCTGAGTTCCTGGCCAGCCAGGGCTACACAGAGAAACCCTGTGTAGGAAAAACCACAAAAGTAAATAGATCTTTTAAAAAGGCAGACCCCTGAATATGTGAATACACACATATTCAAAGGAATTGATGGTCATCTGTGGTCCTCAGCTGCATACTGAGTTTGCTGCTAGCCTGGGCTACAAGAGGTTTAGTCTCCAGGAGTGGGGGAGGGTTGGTTAGTGCTAAAGTTCAAATATGTGGAGGGCTATAAATGACTTGCACTGTCTGACTCACAGGGTAGAGAACTCCAAGTGTGAAATTCAGTTCCATGGGGATCATGGGAGACGGAGTTCAGCTCAGAGGAGGAAAAGGCAGATAGACATAGTGGAGAGGGCTGCCTCAGAGGCCATAAGCTTCCTGTTGCCAAAGCTGTTCAAGATGGTTCTGGAACACTGCTTTCCAGAGATGGTGGCAGGATGTGCAGCATCAGAAAAGATGTGAACTAAGTAGCTGGTCTTTGAGGTCCAGCCCTTGAGAGATTGTGGTTTTTCCTGTCTTTGCTGCCTCTCACCCAGCCCTCTGGGTTCCCTTAAACCTACCTGGCCACATTCCAGATCCAGATCTGTTTCCTCATTCTTCATCAGGTCTAAAGACAGCACCACCACTACCATCACCACCAGCACCACCCCTGCCCCCGCTACCTACTGCATAAATGTCTCCTCATTATCTTGCGTCCTTGGTTTTGTCATTGCCATTGAGACACCTGTTACCAGATAAAAATGAGGCAGGTGTAGTGGTGCATGCCTGTAATTCTAGCACTCTGGGATGGAGGCAGGAAGGTCTCAGGCTCAAGGCCAGCCTGGGCAAATAGTCAGGGCTACAGAGCAAGACGCTATTTCAAAAAATACCAACCAAAGGCCAAGTGTGGTGGTACATGGATTACAGCACTCAGAAGCAGAGGCAGGTGGATCTCTGAATTGGAGAGATCCAGGACAATGAGGGGTACATAGAGAGTAATACAACAACAAAAATCTTATCTCTGATGCTCCCAGGGTGTCTGCTTCTCTCCTTTCCAAGGTAATTTTATCACTTGTCTGTCGTAGGAACTCTCTTCTTGGCTTGATTTTCAGGGCTTTTGTAATGCAGAAGCAAGAAGGCAGGAGGTAAGAGTTTGGACAAGGCAGGCAGGAGAAAATAACATTATCTTGGAATATGGAGAAAGAAAAAAAGGAAATTAAAAAAAACCTGAGGGGTCAGGCTTTAATCCTGTCACTTAGCAGGCAGAGGCTGGTGGATCTCTGAATTCAAGGCCAGCCTGGTCTATAAAGCAAGTTCCCGGAGAGCCAAGGCTATACAGACAGACAAACCCTGTCTCAAAAAAACAAAGAAAGAAAAAAGAAAACCTGAGGGGCACTCCCAATCCACATCGTAAAGACCTGTAGGGTGACTTAGGGTTTACAACATTCTGGTGATGGCTGCAAGTGGAATAGAGTCGTGGAGGGGTGTGTCTAAGTGTGGCTGTGGGGTGTGAAGAGATGACCATCCAGTCATTCAGAGAAACTGGAATTTTTTCTTTTGTTTTGTTCTTATTTTGTGCATATAGGATGTTTTGCCTGTATATCCACTTTGTGTGCAGTACCCAGAGACACCAGAAGAGGGCGTCATATCCTCTGGCACTGTAGTTGCTGGTAAATGAGCCACCATCTGGTTGTTAAGAATCCAACAGGGGTCCTCTGGAACAGCCAGTGCTCATAACCACCCAGCCAACTCTCCAGCTTCCAAAACTGGATTTTTTTTTTTTTGTAATTGTTGTTAATATTTGAATATGGCAGCCCCACATATATTCAGTTCACATGTCCCATAATTTTCACAGGATCAAGCATGGGGCCAGCCAGAGTGTCTGTGTCCCAGGAAACAGCACCCTTGATCCTGCAGATACTACACAAATGGCTCTGAGGCTGCAAAGCCCAGTGGAAAGACAAAATCCCAGCCCACTCCTTTGCCTTGTGCTGTATATTTTTGTTGATATTGTTGTTAAAGACACAATGTCATTTTCAGATCAGCCAGGGCTACACAGAGAAACTGTCTTAAAACACCAAAACAAAACAAAACAAAAGACATGGTCTCACATAACCCAGGCTGGCTTTGATTGAGGTTGGCCTTGAACTCCTTCCTGATCCCGAATCCTGGGATTACAGGCATATATCACAATGCTTGACCTTTTAGAAACACTTCCTAGCCTGAGACTGTGAGTTACAAATGCCCTAGGAGTTAGAAGCAGTTACTGGTCTTGACAGATCTTCATGAAGCCTGGGGAGATGTGTTTGTCTGACAAACAGAGCTTTTTGGGTCTGGCTGGAATTTGGACTTTGCCTGGCCCAGGGCTTTCTTCATAATCTAGTGATTATAGAATGAACTAGAGAGCTACGTGCATATAAATAGAGACATGACAAGACAGAAGAGGGGGGAGCCCTGAGCACCCCACACTCTGGGAAAGATCCAGATAAGGAGGCCAAGACTGCCATTCCAGCTCTGAAGGCCCCAGGGGAAAGGAGCCAGGCACAGGAAGAAATCCAATGGAAAGTTGGAAGCAGGCACCGCCCTGTGTCGTGGAAAGTCTGGATGAGGATGCAGAAGGCCTGGTCACCTCCCAGCCATCACTTGCCAGCCATGTGATTTTGCATAAGTCTGTCAGCACCCTCTGAACCTTCTCTTCAAAATGACAGTTCTACAATGCCGTATAGAAGAGCAAATTAAGCAGTATGTAAGCATATTCTTCCAGTGCTCCCTGATCTCAGCACAACCTCAGAAAGGCTCCAGCCCTTAACTCAAGGATTAAATGGTAGGAATTATGTCTCCAAGACCAGTGCTGGTTGAAGAGTTGGGCCACAGGCCAAGAGAGGAGGAAGTGGCTACAGCTTCTCCTCGGCTCCTGCCTCTGACAGCAGCTCAGGTTTATCTCTGTTCAGCTGTGCTAGAGATTGAACTCAGAACCCTTAGCACACTAGGCTGCCACTCTGGCCTTAACTCACACCACTAGCTCTTCTCCTGGGTTTAAGAGTGTGCTAGTAAAGCTGGGTGGTAGTGGCATATACCTTTAATCCCAGCATTTGGGAGGCAGAGGTGAGCAGATCTCTAAATTCAAGGCCATCCTGGTTCAGGACAGCCAGGGCTGCACAGAGAAACCCTGTCTCAGGAAGAAAAAAAAAAAAAAAAAAAAGCCCTGTAGTCTGAGTCCTTGGGAATTGGGAGAATTGTTTGCCTCTTGGAGTTTGAGATTAGCTTCAACAATACACAGTGAGTGCCTGTCTCAAAAGGAAATCTTGCTTTGATCATATGAAGTGCTTTTCCCTTCACAAGCCTGTTAGTAGTTGGGATGGTGGTGCAAACCTGTATTATTAAAAGTCAGGCATGATTGTGGAGTGTGTGTGTCTGTGTGTGTGTGAGATGGTTTGAGGCCAGCCTAGGCTACCTTAGACCCTCTCTCACACAGCCAGATGTGATGCTCCATGCCCATAATTGCAGCACTTTGAAGGCTGATACAGAAGGATTGCAGAAAGCGTGAGGCTAGCCTGAGCTGTATGATGAACACATGTCAGTCAGGCCTACATAACAAGACCTCTTTCCCCAAAACAACAGATGAACAAATAGCCAAGTCAACCCAAGCCTGTTATTGGATTGCCTTCTCCACGGTGATGAAGTACTTATGGGCCTATAGAGATGGTTCAGTGGTTAGGAAGAGTGTGGCAGCTCCTGGGTTCAGTTCCCAGCACCCACAAGACAGCTCATACTGTCTGATCTCCAGTTTCAGGAGATCTGACGCCCCCTTCTGGTGTCTATGGGCACTACACACAAAGAGGTGTACAGACATACATGTAGGCAAAACACCAATAGGTATAAAAAAAAATACAATTTCAAAATAAATAAAAAATAGAAGACATGCACTTACAAATAAATTCACCCAATTCTTTTTCTTTTATTTATTTATATTTTTTAAGGATTTATTCATTATGTATACAGTATACAGAAGAGGGTACTAGATCTCATTATAGATAGTTGTGAGCCACCATGTGAATGCTGGGAATTGAACTCAGGACCTCTGGAAGAACAGTCAGTGCTCTTAACCGATGAGCCATCTCTCCAGCCCCCCTTTTTCTTTTATTAAAAGATTTTTTTAAATTTATTATTTATTTATTTGCCTTGGTGTTTCCCTGGAACTGGAACTACAGACAATTGTTAGCTGCCATGTGGGTGCTGGGAATCGAACCCTGCTCCTCTGGAAGAGCAGATGGTGCTCTTAACCGCTGAGCCATCTCTCTAGCCCCTAAAAGATTTTTTTTTTTTATTAATGGAATGTGCCAGATGTGGTGGTAGACAACTTTAATCCCAACACTTGGTAGGCAGAGCCAGGCAGATCTCTGAGTTTGAGGATAGTCTGATCTACAAAATGAGTTCCAGGACAGACAGGGCTACACAGAAAAACCTTGACTTGGAAAAAAACAATAAATAAATAAATAAAATGCTTTAAGAATTTTTATGCCATCCTTGTGTGAGGGCCTTTGCTAATCTCTGTATCTTTCCATTTTTTCCCTATCGTTTGTATTTGTGCCACCAAAGTGAGCACTAAAACATTTTTATTTACTCGGGGATCTTGTCTCCACATGTATATGAGAGAATAGTTTGTGAGACTGGATTCTCTCCTTCTACCATGTGGGTCTCTGGGACTGAAGTTAGGTGGTAGCCTTGGAAATGGGCACCTTTACCCACTGAGGCACCCCACTAGTCCTCTTGGTTTCTAACATTTGAAGAAACAGGCCTAGAAAGTGATCAGGGCAGGGTCCCATATTCTGCTGTTTCAGGCCAGTCTTTTTTCCTGGGGAGCTTTTGTTTTGTTTTGTTTTAGAATATAGAGAGGGAGAGCTCAGAAATCTCACAAAGGTCTAGATGTTGCTTCCTTGCTATACCTAACTCAGATTTTTTTTTTTTCCTGAGATCAGCCTAGACTCCCTCCTCATGGTGAATTATAATTCTCAGTGTCCTGTCTGTCCCTAGCAAGACTGTTGGCTGTGTGAAGGCAGGTGCCATATCTTGTCACCAACATAAATTTAGTGTCCAGTACAGTGCTTGGAATGGAGTGGGTCTTCAGGATTTATTGAGTGACTAAGTAGACAGAGTTGGTTAGAGGAATGTGATGATATATTGTATATTTAATAAAAACAGTTTAGAATATCAGAGCACAGAGCCAAGCCATGAAGTGGTGACCCATGCCCTGAGAAAGAAGAGATCCTCTGGATGCTGTGAGTTCAAGGCAGAAGGTGGCGGTACACACCTTTAATCCCAGTAGAAGAGAAGTTGATCCAGAATTTAGAGAGTTGAGGGGGTGGGGGTGGAGGAAGGTAAGGCCTGAGAAGGCAGTTCTTCCTTTGTCCTGTCAGTTTGAGAACTAGTGGAGACCAGACCTACCCTGTTCATTCTGAGGAGTTGACTGGGTAAGAATTGGCTGTAGTTTGTTTTCTGTTTTTCTGATATTTCAGCTTTTTCTCAGTATTTGGCTTTATTATATACGAAATAGAATCGTGTGATAGATTCTTTTCGTGCTGAAAGAAAAGGCTGAGTTGGTTATCCAAACTCCCAAGGAGAGCTGGGTACGGAGGGAGAGGCCTGATTCCACCCACTTTGTAGGCTAAAGCAGGAGCATTGCAAGTTCAGGGCCTGCCTGGGCTGCAGAGTGAGTTCAAGTCTAGCTCGGGGAGCTTAATGAGACTCTGTTTTCTTTTTTTTTTTTTTTTTAATTTTTTTTTAAACTTTATTTATTTATTTATTTATTTATTTATTTATTTATTTATTTATTTGCCTTGGTGTTTGCCTGGAACTGAAACAACAGACAGTTGTTAGCTGCCATGTGGGTGCTGGGAATCGAACTCGGGTCCTCTGGAAGAGCAGACGGCGCTCTTAACCACTGAGCCACCTCTCCAGCCCCGAGACTCTGTTTTCAATAATTTAAAAGGAGTAAGGAGAGGGCTAGGGGGTTAGTTCAGTGGTAAAGTGTTGCCTGGCACTGAGAGAGCCCAGGATCAGAACCGGGCAATACAAACAACCCACCTTCAGAGCTACATTCGCAAAAGGGAATTTTAGCTTGGAGGTAACGGGAAGTAAATAAAGAGCACCGAAGGGGAGGGTGCGACCCCGTCCTTGGCTTTCCTGACCCAAAGCCTTCCGCATAGTCTCAGCCTTGCCGAGGTAGGAGGAAGTGACAGCTGAGCTGCTAAGAATCCCTCCAAGTGAAGAAATTCAGGAGGGAGAAACTTGGTTAGAAGAGAGCGAAGGTGAGCGGGAGCTGGGGAGCTTTGAATCTGGCGCAGGTATTGCGTTTGATGCTGAGCCGGGGAAGGTCTGCAGATGAGTCTTGGAACTGATCCCTCTCTATTGAACGGAAATCCTGGGAGAAGAGGCCTCCAGTTTCTGTTCTGTAGAGGACTTGAGCACCGCTAGGCGGGTCCTACCATGCACATGTGAAAGCGGCTGAGTGGGGATGTCAGGGCAAAGATCGTGGTGCCTTCTTTCTTCCGCACCCCAGGAGAGCTCTCCAGCCAGTCAGCTACATTCCCAGCGAGGATACCGGATTTGCTAGTGGGTGTTTAGCCATATCTAACCACAAGGGGGCAGAAAAGCAACCCTTAAGGTCAGGATCCACCCAGCTCCCACCCACTCTCACCTGAGGCCAAGATGGGCGGTGCCTCACCTGGCTCTCACCTAGAGTTCCGTTAACCCCTTCCTACCCAGCCTGAATTCAGTGCCTCCCCCAGCAGTCATTAGCGGAACTGGGGGCCAATTTTGACTGGAGGTAGGGTGTCCAGCCCGGGAGTGGGGAGGCCAGAGGGGAAGTGAAGTCAAGGTTTCCAAAAACTCAGACCCTTGTCCTTGCTGAGCCTGGGAGGCTAGAGTTCTGTCTGCGATGGGTAGGTGACCTCAGAATTCTCAGCGAGGGGCAAAGTGAGCGATCACCTGCTGGAACTCCTGGGACTAGCTTTATTGCAGACTGCTCAAGCAGCTTCGAAATCCAGACTTCCGCCTCTCCGCAGCCATCAATCTGTCTAGGGACTTCAGCTGGAGGGAGGGAGGGAGGGAGCCCACGAGTGAAAGGACCATAACAGACGAAGGGAGCCGGGGGAAAGCAGTGAAGACCACGCTCGACAGCGGATCGGAGTCGGCAGCTCTCAGGTGCCCGCTCTCCGCGCTGTGCCTCCAGTTACCCGCAGCCTTTCAGGGCTCAGATAAGCCGGAGTTCCGGGATTGCATTCCGGGCCTTAACGTGTTAAATTGTGGGAGTGGGGTCCGGAGTCCCTCCCTCCCTCCTCCACGAATCTAGTGTCACCACCTCCAAGTCCTCCAGGCTGGCATGCTAGGAGTTAAGTCTGCCCGCAATCTGCAAGATTGGAGCCGGAGAGAGGGAGGAGGGGAGACGCGGGGGGGGGGGCAAGGAGATGGGGGAAGCAGACTGCAGGGAGACAGCGCCAGGAACCCCCTCCCTAGGGACCTGGCCCCTGGGCCCCCAGCCCCAAAAGGGGCCCTGCCCTCCCCGGGGTCGCGCTCTCTTCCCCCGCCCTGCCTGCCCCCCCCCCCCGCCCTCCAGCTTTGTGCCCCCGAGAGGGTGGGCTGCAGGATTTCCAGCCAAGCCTTGGCTGCCTGCTCAGTTTTTCCAAACCCTCCAGTCGGAGAAGGCGGGAGCCCTGTCAGGATAAAAGTCCCTCCCCCTGCCCCTGCCGGCCCCCTCGCCCAGCCTGGAGTTTCCTGCCCCCGCTGCAGCTTTTTCCCAAACTCCTTTCCCTTCCCGACCCTGGCCCCAGCGCCCCCTAGCCCCGCCTCTATTGCTTCCCAAGTTTCTAGTTCGGGTTGGAGGGGTTCAGGTGGACTCCACAGTCTTAAGAGAGGCGCAGGCTGGTAAAGCCTCGCTCTGCAGGCCGACCTGAGCCCTGCGGGGCACCGGCCTGACTCCCAGCCTCGGCCGGTCCCATCCCAGGACTCGGGCCTCCTGTCCACCGGGGAAGGTGGCTCATGGGGTCTCCCGCTCCCGGAAGGAGGCGGTGCTGGGGACGTCGGCACAGCTGGGCGGTAAGGTCGGTGCGGCAGATGCCAAGCCCTAAGGCAGGCTTCAAGGAGGGGCAGTGTTCCCAGCGCTGGCACGGCTCTGTCCAGAAAGTCTATTATATAATAATCACCATCTATCAGGAAGCCAGGCAGCTGGAGAGTGGGGAAGCCAGGATGCCTGGATCCCAGCCTCGTCCAGGGGCCAGAAAGGTGTCTGCATCAAGATAGGCACGGTGTGGGCACAGCCCAGCCGTCAGATTGGGGGGGGGTGTCTAGAGGCTAGCGAGGGGCGCCGGGCAATCTGGCTGCAGCCTCGAAAACCCCACCCTCAGAATTCTGACGGGCAGTGCCCTGGGCCAATGATTGAAGTCACTGTGGGGCTTGAAGTTAACCCTTTCTTGGGTCCTTAGTTGCTTCAGAGTATAGAGCCCTTTGCCCAGAACGGCGCCCACCTACTCAGGCTATTGCACGCTGGAGGGGAGTACCAGCATTATTCTGATCACCCCAGAAACAGGAAGGTGGCTAATCTCAGATAACAAGCAGTCCTCGGAGTCCTCTCCCACGGTCCAAAAGTAAATTTTACTACAAGATTCAGTTGTGGGTAGAATTTCCAGAAACAGCCTCGGGCAGTGTTGGCACCGCAGCAGGGCATCAGAAACAGTCTCCTTTGTGCACTTATATCCGTGCGGCACTTTTACGGGCCAAAGCTGACATGGACACTCAGTGGCACACCTGTGACATCCCTCGTGATGCAGCGACACACGGAAGCATGGTGGCTCTCCTAGTTGGCCAGTAGAGGGAGCCGCTCGATTCTAGCAAAGGGCCGCCCGATCCCCCTTCCCGGCTCTTTAGCTCCTGGGTTCCACCCAGAACTCGTGGCTGCCCAAGCTGGGCTCTGTACACAGACCTGGAACCTAGTTGAGGGAGTGAGTCACAGCCGCACCCAGGGGAACGCTCCACGTGGCTGCGTCTA
Source organism: Sigmodon hispidus (assembly GCA_004025045.1). Lineage (NCBI taxonomy): Eukaryota > Metazoa > Chordata > Mammalia > Rodentia > Cricetidae > Sigmodon > Sigmodon hispidus. The sequence continues at coordinate 436,256 of PVIH01000116.1, read as the reverse complement.
CAGGACATACCAAACACTCTGCTTTTATCATGTACTACATCTGAGCCCCTGAGACCCATCCACCTTTCCCCTTATACTGATTTCTGAACCTACTACGAACAGGATTTGTGCCAAAAAGGAATCATAGGAAGGGCTGGACTTGGTGTATGCTTTTAATCCTAGCACGTGGGAGGCGGAGCCAGGTGATTCTCTGTGAGTTCTAGTCCAGCCTACAAAGTTCCAGGCTAGCCATAGCTGTCTCAAACAAAGTAGGCCAAGTGGCTTGTCATTTGCATAATGAAGACTGATCCCTTAAATGACTGCGGAGGGTCCTGTTTATGAGCTGGTCCTCTGCCTGCGGTCAACAGTGTGCCCTAGGGACTCTAGAAAGAAGAAACCATCTTCATTGGTCTCCTTGCTAAGGAGAGGGTCACAGAGATTAGCAGCTCTGAGTTTAAGGGGTTTATTTCCCTTTAAATGAAGATAGACCTAATATAAAATAAAAACAAAATATTTCTATTTTTTTTAAATGGTCCACGGGCATAGTGGTCTACATTCCTTTAATCCCAGTACTTGGGAGGCAAAGGCAGGCAGGTCTGTCATTTCAAGGCCAGCCTGATCTATATAGTGAGTTCCAGAACAGCCAAGGCTACAGATACACTCTCAAAACAGCCACCTAAACAAAAAATAACCCAATTATGGTCATTTGGTAATGCACATAAAAGTGCTCTGATAAACCGTAATGTTAGCAGTTTGTAGAGTGATAGCCTGTTCACTTGCAGGGTTGTTTTTATTTATCTTTTAGGTAGAACCTCCCTCATATTTTCCCAGTCTGAACATAGGTTCCACATACAGCTTAGGGCTGAGGATGATGCTGACCCTGGTGCCTCCACCTCCTAACACACTGAGGGTCTTCATTCAGGGTCAATGCCCTGTCCTCCCTCTGGGCCTCCCAGATCTTAGCCCAGCTCCTGGCACCATCCACCCATCCAGTCACTGTTCACTGAAGCTCTACTGTGAACCTGGCCAACACTTGAGTCCTTTGTGCAAGAAATACAGAACCTGAGAGTTGTGATCTGGGCCCTCAGGAATCTGCCAGCCAGATGTACCAACAGGAGAAATCAGTACCGGTGGGTGGCATCAATGTGACAGGTGAGATGGGGCAGAAAGCCTGCTAGGATCCTTTCTTTCCAAAGCAGTCAGTGCCTGTCACTGGTTGATACTTATTCTGGGAGAAGGGGCAGTGGGATTGAAGGAAAGTGTCCTGGGCTAAGAGGACTTGCGTTCTAGTCCCAGGTTCACTACTTTCTAATTGTACAACTCTGAGCAAACCTTTCTGTCATACAAGCCTCAGTTTCCTCATCTGTATAATGGGGCTATAACACCTTTTCCGTAGGTTTGTGGTAACCATTGAGATAACATGACACGCTTTTAGAAACTGCTCAGGATTTTTTTTTCTCCTGTGTCTACTGCCCTGTAGGATGGTGTTTATGTTTGTGTGTGTGCTGTGAACGTATATGTGAAGACTTTTGGGGTTAGGAAGAGTTTGAGAAGACAAAGGTTTCATTTCCTCATTTTCTTAGCATACATCCAATTTGCACTACTGAAGGTTTAATTGAAAAAAAAAGTCTGTGCGTGTGTGGGGGCGATGCTCAGTGCATAATGGGTGTGGGTGGGTACAATACAGAGGGAAACGTGTGTGTGTGTGTGTGTGTGTGTGTGTGTGTGTGTGTGTGTGTGTCCGTCCAGGCAACTCCCACTCTTTCCAAGCGCAGAGAGAAGGGTAGGCTTGTCACACCTCTCCGTAGCCTCGGATGCTGTGGGTACTTCTCCCCCCTAGTCTTCAGGAACCGGGGGGAGGAGAGGTGGCTTGAAGGCCCTTTCTCCGCCCAGCCCAGGGCCAACTAACTGCCTCTTGCTAGCCGGTCGGGCGCCTTACCGAGTCAGACCACTGGGAGGCTGGGGGAGCCGGGTTGGGCGAGGAGTCGAGCGAGATGGGGGAGCTCTTATTTTGACAGGGGCCTCTCCCGGCTCTGGTATGAAGGCAGAAGGAGGCAGCCAGAGAGCCCCGATGCTTATTCAGGCTGGGGAGAGGAGCCGAGTGGAGGGGCGAGCGAGGCTCCGGCAGCGCAGGGGAGCCCGGGGAGGCGGCGGCGCGCGGCGGAGCCAGTGGCCGGACATGCCCCGGATCCGGGGCCGGTGCAGCACCGCCGCCGCCGGGAGCCAGCCGGCCGGACGCCCGCACGCCTGGGTCCCCTGGCGCCGCGCCGCCCCGGGGCTGCGACCTGGACCCTCCGCATTCGACCAACAATAAGCGCCTAGACAGCCCCCTCCCCGCCCCGCGCCCGCCGTCCCCGCGGGCCTCGGGGAAAGTGAAAGGAGGAGACGAAGGAAGGAAGGAAGGAAGGAAAGAAGGAAGGAAGGGAGGAAGGAAGGAAGGGAGGAGGAGGAGCAGGAGCGGCAGCAGCCGGAGCCGTGAGGTTTGGGCCGAGACCCCAGCCCGGAGCCCCGGCCAGGCGGTGCGCTAGCTCTCCCGCCGCTGCCGGCGCCCAGGACCATGCCCCGCGGTTGGGAGGCAGGAACCCAGGCAACCAGCGCCTCCAGGATACCTGCTCGCGGGCCGGGCTGGTTTTGAGATCAAGGCGTCCAGGATCAAAAGATCACCGCCTGCCCGCCTTCTCCCCGTTTCTACTGTCCTGCTGGAGGATCCCAGTCCAGCCGCCGACCCTGACCTGGTTATGGCGTCCAGCTCTGGCCTGGCGTGAGGACCCCCGACCTGTGCGAGGTGAGGGTCGGGTTGGGGCAGAGGGCTAGAGTCATGCCAGGCCAGCAGGAGCGCGCCAAGCGAGATCCAGTTTAAATTGGGGAGGGGAAGCTCAGTGTGATTGTCTCTTACGTTCAAGCACGCACCCCTGGGCTGTTTAGGAAGCGGGGGACTCCTCTTGGGTCATTAGAGGATATTCTTAGTTCCTCAACCAGGCTGGCAGCCTCGGAGCACCAGGAGAAGGGCTTAGGGGAAGCCAGGGGACCCTACCACCTTAGCTCAGAGAACAAGGCCGGCCTTGGGCCAGCTGGATCAGGGAACTCTGCCCTGGGGGCTTCTGGGAGATGTAGTCCCCCTCCCAGGCTCACTAACTCTGTAGGTCCCAGCACCCCTGCACTACTCCCCTGACTCGTGGGAGGCTCCTGCGGGAAGAAGGTTGGGACAAGAGTGAGAGCTGGGGTCATCCTCAGCCCCCAGGCACTGCCTCAGAGCTGTTGCAGCCTGCCCCGCCAAGGATTCGGAGAGGTGTGGGCTTGGCTGGGGGTGGGGCAGTCTCACAGTTCCTTGGAGGTGTCTCTGTGCTGCCTAGGGAAGGTGGCTCCTTCCTTGATCGGAAGGAGCTCCTGGGCGGGGAGAGGAGACGAGGAAGAGAAGTAAGACTTAGGCCTCCTGCATTGCTAAAGTACGGTCTCATCTGAGGGCTGCTGGAATTTCAGAAGATGGGGGTCCAGCCTTCCCCTTTCCCTCTTGGAGGCAGAGAAATAGAACATCCCTCAAAGCCTGGGAGTCTAGAGTGTGTCTCGCTGAAGCAGTGAAGCAGGATTAGCTTCTGTCTGTCTGTCTGTCTGTCTGTCCAGCTTCCTTCCTTCCGGGTTTTTCTGACCCCCCTCCCCCTCCTCCTTCTGGCTGCTGCTGCTGCTGCTGCTGCTATGGGTATGATTTCATGTCTTGTCTGGGGACCTCTGCTTTAGGAGAAAGAATGTTGTTTTAGAGGGGGGTTCGATGCGTGCCCTGGAAAGAGGAGGTCTGTGCCCCTCCCCATCTTTTTCTCCACCTCTCCCCCTCCCGTTGAACTGCTTGGTGTTCTGTTCCCTGGGAATGTTGCCTGTCTTGTGTCTGCTACACCACCACCAATGCCAATACTTACACTTCCAGTCCCCTTCCCAGCCTCTCCTGGGGTTCGTCACTTCCCTGGGCCAGGGAGTCCTCTGCTGCCCCCCAGCATGGACTTGACTCCCTTCTCTGGGTTAGACCATGATTTCCTGGCTCAGGCAGCTCTCAGGCCCCACGGTTGGAAGCCTCAGGACTGGATGAGAATGGTATAGAAGGTGAGAAGCAGGACTCTGCTCCCAGGAGGGAAAACACTATTTCCCTTAGGTGATCCACCTCCCTGCAGGGATTTCTTTGCTAAACCCTGCTTGCTCTTGCTTGGGATGAGGTGAAGGGCTCATGAAGAGGCTGATGGTTCCCAGAAATCTGGAGTTAGAACATCAGTGCTTGTTCAAAGTGCACATAGCGCCCATGATTGGTTAGTAAGTTCCTGGTACCTGGATTATGCTGAAGCCTTAGGCTGGGATGGGGGGGTGGGGTTCAACTTCAATAACCATGCAAGGCAGTAGCTGGCTGGGCAGAGACCTAGTGGGTGGCAGGGTGACACTGTCAACTCAGCCAGGGCCAGAATTGCCTGGCACCTGCTTTGGATTAAAGGAAATATGGCACATAGGGGGGCTGGCTGCCTTTGTTGGAAGCAGCTGGGATGGTACTCTAGGGAGTCCTGGAGTATAATGGGAGTTAAAGCCTCAGCATTGCAGGCAGCAGAAGATCTGACATACGTGGGGAGTCAACAGTCACGCTGCAGCCTCTCATCCAGGGAACCTTAAGATGAGTTACTGAGGGTACCCTCACCCTGCCTCTGGCGCTGCTGCCTCAGGCTGAGGTTCTGTCCCATCGCCCTAGGGCAGCTCTAGGGAGCCAGAATGTCTGTGTCCAGTCTTCCTGGGATCAAAGGAAACCCGGCAGGGGGTGGGGGTGGGGGACCGATGAAGCCCTGATGCCATGTTTGCTTTCCTTGAGCTTCCCCATTGGTGACAGGTACCTGAAGAGCCTGGGCACCCAAGGATGACGGAAAAATGGCATCCTTGCTTCCTTGTACCAAAGCCCTGGGCACTGCCTGGGTGCTGACCTGGTGGGGGAGGGGACAGAAGGGGATGGCACCGTGGGAAAGTGGGCAGCCGTGGGAGCAAAGCGGTACAGGCTGGGTGCCCCAGGCAGGGAGCCTCTGCCAGGAGAGCTCTCCCTGGGGTGGGGCTGGCTGTTCCCGGGACTGGCTCAACCTGTTGAACGCCTGGCTGCTGTAGCTTGGCATCTGTGCTCCTGCTTGCCAGCCCCAACAGCTGCCCACCCATAGCCACACTGTGCTCACTGCCCCCAGGGATCTGAAGAAAGAGGTTCAGATTAGCCTAAGGAGTTTGGTAGGGGCTCCTTCCAGGGCTGGGGATTTCTTCCAGGGATTCCTACATTTTCCCAAGTCTGTTCCTCTGAGTTCCAGAGCTAGGGCTGGAGGACTGGGTGGTCAGGACCAGGAACTGAGGGGATGGGTGAAGAAGGCCGCAGCTAAGCCTGAGGCTTCAGAGCTGCTTGTGGCATGTCACTTGGATGGGTGGCCCTGAAGGCAGCCTGGAGTTGCAGCCTGGAATTTCCTCTGCTGGGTGCCAGGGCCAAGCCTCCAAAACCCCACCCCCATCCTGACCTGACCTCCCTCCCTCTCTCCCTTCCCTCCCTCTGTCTACTTTCCCTGAAGGTTGGGACAGTGAGGACATTCTGGCCACCAGGGAGAGGTGACTTCCTGGGTTTGAGGGCACTCATGAGAAACTGAGGCAGTTCTCCTAAGGTTCCTAGGGAGGAGATGTTCCCTTAGTTTGGGGATAGCTGTCTACCCCCTTCTGTCTCGTGACCCTTATTAGCTAGGGAAGCAGAACCAAGAGTATTGTGGAGAGAAGGGGTGATCACCTTGTTTTGTGGGTAGGTAAGAGTTGTGCTGCCTTCTTATTTCCAGTCCTGAAGAGTGGAGGCTTCCCTTTGGGTACTCACTTTTCCTGTCAGTGGAGGCCTTTCCTTTGCTGCTTCTGGGCTAACTGCTGCTCCTAACATGCTAGCTCTTCCCTGCTAGCTGAAGCGCCTGCCTCTGTCTGGCCCGGTTTTCCTCCTCCTTGGGCTGGTAGCTCCAAGTTGGCCTGTGTTCCCCTCCCCCTCCCCCCCTCCCCTGTTTCAGGAATGGCCCTGAATCTAGCATTTCCAGCATTTCGAAACCGGGATTGTTTTGAAATCCTGCCTGCTTGCTTCTCTGCTCACTGCCCCTCTGGCTCTCCTCCCCACCCGCCGTTTTCTGGGGTGACTTTAGGCTGTACCTTGCTCAAGGTACTTCATCTAAGTTTCTGAGCTGGCACAGGGATACAAACTGTACTACTTTGTATTGGGAAGCTCTGGAGTGGGTGTGTCTGTGTCAGTAGGTTCAGTGTGCCTGGCTGATATCTGCCTGTTTCCCCGAGCTCTCTTGGCTTGTCTCGGAATATTCAGGGCTTAAGGAAAGTTTGGGCTGTTTTTAAGAGGTATGTTCGCTTGTCTCTCACTTATGTGTGTGTCTGGAGGTTCTTTCTGAAGAGTGTGTTGGAGGTGTGTCTCTGATGTTATGCTTACGTTCTGCTGTTCCACCTCCTCCTCCTCCACCCTGGGAACATGTCTGGGGGGGGGGTGTAGTCACAGTCTCCTGCAGCTCTCTGGGACGTGGAGTCCTCTGCCCTTTGATAGGGGAGGTTTCCTGGAGTGAGGCCCAAGCTCTGGCAGCCCTGAGGCCTTGGAGAGAGTGGTGGGGTGGGGAGACCTGGAGAATCTGTTGCCAGGGGCCGGTCCCTCTCTTTCTCTGGCCTTGTATACTCAGCAGCAGCGAGGCAGCCCTGTGTCCTGAGGGTGTAAAGGGGGCCTAGGGTCTATAAGAACGTCCTCCTTCCACCTCTAGGGTCACCCCCTTCATTGAAGACCAGGAACAATCCGTCACAGTTTACCTGGGAGTTTGATGATAAATTTTAGGTTTAGAAAGCTTAATTTCTCTACTTATAGTTGCTTAACAAAACAAGCTCAAAATTTAATCCCAAGCAAAAGGAAGAGGGACCTGGAAACCAGGCCTTTGGGGTAAACCATTGCAGCCTTGGTTCAGGGAAGTCTTTCCTGCCTTCTTGCTTCTGCTATGGGTAAGGTTCTGCAGGGAGCACGATTTGGAATGTTTGGATCTTTTGTTTATTTCTTCTGGCTAGACCTGAATGTTGATAGCATGGTAGCACGTTTATGTTGGTTGGGGATATAGTCACTAGGACTCAGTTTCCTATCTTAGAATCTCAGGCTTTTCTGGAAGTACATGCAAAGGTCAGTGTGGAGGCAGATGGGGAGGGGATATTTGTATGAGTGAAGGGTCTATGGAGGAAGCATCTGGAGGTGGGCATAAAATGGGCTTTCCCAGTCCCCTCCAATGGCCTCTGGTCCCCACGCTGTGGGGGAGGGGAGGAGCAGAGGCCCATGTCAGTACAGTGCTCAGTGACCCAGCAGGGGGAGGGCCTTGGCAAGGAATTTTCAGTTTGTTTCTCAATCTGTGTCTCTGAGACATGCACACAGGCACGTCACTGCAGACACCTTAGGGAGCTGAGTCTAGAAAAGTCACCTAGTTAGTGCTAGGGCAGGGAGGTGCAGATGGAGACAGCCTCCTTCAGGTGGCCACATTGTACTACCTGCCCCCTGGCCCTGGAAGCTGGGTGCGGCCAGAGGTCCCCCTCACAGCCCCATGTGAGCCAAGAAGCAATGCAGGCTGCAAAGGGTTAAGTCTGGTTGGCAGGGACACCCCCCTCCCCACCCCAGTGCAGCAAGAGACAGGGAGGAGGGGTGGTTAGCAGCTTGCTCCAGTTGGCCTCTCTCCCAGAATTCTTCGGAAAAGAACTCCCCTTTGACCCCCAGTACAAACTGAGCCCAGCCACCGGCCTCCCTCCCTCCTGCTCTGGGAGCTTCATCCAGTGCCTGCTACTAAACTCCCAAACCTTTCTCACCCCAAGCCCTGGTACCTGGATCAGGTTCCTAGGACTCAGGGGACCGCAGTTATAGCCAGGGAGACCGCATAGGTACTAGGAACCGAAGACCTTTCCCCTAGCACAAGTTACCCTGGGGGTACTGGTTCTGGAAGCTGGGATCCTTTGGCCTTATCCACCCCTCCCCCCAGGTCCTCAGGCCAGGTCGTGGGAGTCCTCCACCCCTCCCTCTCTCTGTGGGGCCAAGCTCTCAGGGAACTTACTCCGAGGTCCTACAGTGCCTTCTCCTTCCTGCTTCCAGGATGGGGGGGGGATGGTGTGGTGGGGCAGCTGGGGCAGTCCTGGCTCCTGGCCACAGAATAAAAAAGGAGGGGGGGGTTTGAACAACTCTGAGACTTCCTGGAGTTGTAGGTTGTCTGTAAATTGTACATATTTATGGTGGGGTGGGGGTAGGGTGGGGGGTTGGTTCTGGGAGGATCAGGGGCGTAGGTTATTGGCCAGGGACTTTTAGCTGTCACCATTTCTTCACAGGGAGCTCCCATCCCAGAGCACACCCCTGAGCCTGAACCTGACACTCATTACTCAGAGGTGAGCGGGGTCCATGTGCTTGTGTCTTTTGTTTTTGGCTTTCTCACCCTGTCTGCAGTGACCGCATCATTATTGCTTAGCCTACTGCTTGACTTTTTCTGCTGAGCCCCCCCTCCTGGCTTTCTGCCCCAACTTCCTGCACCCCCCTCTGTCTCTGGGTGGGCAAATAGCCGTCATCTTTAGAAGACTGTTGGGGTGAGGGTGTGCTGGATACGGAAGGGTTAAAGCGGGGTGTCAGTGGAAGCTCTGAGCCTCTTTCCCTGCTGGGAGTGGGAGACTTGACTCTGTGGACCTGGAGGGCAAGGTAGAGTTCTCTGGTTGTCCCAATTACTCGTCCCTGCCCCTTGGCTTTGCCGGCTACTGACTGAGTCAAATCCAAGGTGGCCACTGGCCACCAGCCACCACAGTAGTGTGGTTTCTGCTGCCCTGGCTCCATAGGCGCGCGTACACACACACACACACACACACACACACACACACACACACACACCCTTCTCCCTCCCTCTCCCTTCTTTCTTACTTAGCAACAACTCTGAATTCACAACAAACACTCCTGTGAGCTCCTGTCTGATTAGGAAAGCCTGGGGAAGGGAAGGAGGGGCCTCTTTTTCCTGGACTGTTCTCTGCCTGGAGAACTTCTAGTTTCTCCTCTTAGCCTCCCCCGCCCCAACTTTCCCTGCTGGAGGCCACTGTCCTTAGGGCGGAAGTGGCCCTACTTTCTACTTGGGTGGTGAAAAAGTGGGAAGCAGCGTCTGGACAGGTGGGTTGGGAGGGGGTCTTGGACTTCAGCCTTCTCTGGAAAGTCCCACTTGACCTTGGCCTCCAACCTGGGGCTTGGGGGGGTGCATAAGGACTTCTCATAGCCTTGGGCATCTCAACAAGAGCCTTGCTAGAGTGAGCTCTGGGAACCTGCCTTGGGACCTTGCTGACTTTGTTAGGGACCTGGATAGGTGAGGAGGTAACGGGATTGGGCTGAGTGGGGTGGAAAGGCCCAAGAACTTTGCTCCCTGAGAGCTTAGGCCTAGCCCAGCAGGGCACCTGTGCAGAGACCACATGATTCAGGGCTCTCTTTGATCTCTTTCCCGGGCATGAACTGTGGCCTTTAGTGCAGGAGCTGGTACCTATTAGACCTAGAGGGAGGGTGCCTGGGTGTGTGGGATGAAGGCCAAGCCTGACTCCTAGCAGCATCTACACAAGGCCCTGGCTAGGAACCCAATTGCTGGTGTGTTGAGTTTCTGATCCTGGTCTTGTAATTGTGGGCTGTGTGTCTTGGGCAAGCTATTTTAACTTTTCTTTCTGAAAATTTATTTAACTTTATTTTATGTGCATTGGTGTCAGATTTCCCTGGAACTGGAGTTACAGACAGTTGTGAGCTGCCATGTGGGTGCTGAGATTTGAACTCAGGTCCTCTGGAAGAGCAGCCAGCACTTCCAACCACTGAGCCATCTCTCCAGCCCCAACTTTTCTTTCATGCAAAGAGGGAATAATTAAAGGGCTTTCTGGGGCTGGAGAGATGGCTCAACAGTTAAGAGCACTGACCGTTCTTCCAGAGGACCTGAGTTCAATTCTCAGCACCCACATGGCAGCTCACAACTGTCTGTAATTCCAAGATCTGACACCCTTACACAGCTATAAATGCAGGCAAAACACCAGTTCACATAAAATAAAAATAAGTATCAAAAAAAGGGCTTTCTAAGCTAGGCATGCAAATTCAAGTAACTGAGAGGTTGAGGCAGGAGGATCTTTTCAAGGTCATCCTTCAAGTCTGAGGCCATTCTGGATTACAGAGTAATATCCAGTCTCAAAGAGACAAACAGACCAGCAAACTCCAAATGCCCCAAGAATATAAAAGTAAAGTGTTTTCCAAGGCTGGTTATGGTGGTAGGAAGAATCTGCCTGTAGTTTTAACTATTTAGTGGCTGCAGGAGGATCCCCAGTCTTTAGGAGTTCAAGACCAGCCTAAAAACATAGTAAGACTTTCTCAAAAAATAATAAGAAAAGGCTAAATTCGGGATGTAATTCATTTACTTATCATGCAACTGAAACTCTGAGTTCATGCTTAGTATAATGTAAGCTGGGTGTAAACCAGGTGTGGAGGTACAAACCTATAATCCCAGCTTCTCTGAAAGTAGAAGCAGGAAGGTCATGAGTTCAAGGCCATTCTTAGCTGCAGAGTAAATTGTCTCTTTGTGTTTCTCTGGAACTGCTCTACCTACCCTGAAACTTTTCTGTAGACTAGGTTAGCAATTCACCTATCTCTGGCTCCTGAGCGAGTGCTAGGATTCAAGGCTTATACCATCACCTGCTTGTTTTCATATTTTGAGGCAGGATCTCACTTTGTAGGCCAGGCTGGTCTTGAACTCACAGAGCTCTGCTTGCCTCTGTGTTTTGGAGTTAAAGCCATGGGCCAGCACAGACTCAGCTTGTTGCCTTTGTTTCCCCACTGTTGGTGCTGGCTGATGTTAGGATTTCAAGTTTTGTAGTTGGCCTTGGACCTAGGAAAAGACTTGGGTTCTGATGACCCCCCCCCATGGCCTTGCCCTTGCATTTCTGGGCCCAGCCCTCCTCCTTCCCCAGGCTGTTTGTTTGCTTTAGTTTTGGGGCCCCTCCCACCATCCAACTCCCGCTGCCCTGTTCTTTCACAGGACTGAAGGAGACACTCTGTCCTTAAATGGCTTCAATGGCCTCCTCTCTTTCCTGGTCTAGGAGTCAGGGACCTTCTGTAGGGGAATGTGGCGGTGTAGACCTATCATGATGTGGATGGCAGTGCTTAGGCCTGCCTTAGGGCTTAGGGTTCCTTCCTGGACATTTTCTGAATATGGAGGGGCCCTGGCTGGGAGATGAGGTGAGCATGCCCAGCACCTTGCAGAGAGGGGGAGTGTTGTATTTTAAAAGTGGTGTGAAGGACTCAAACCTTACAACAGGGCCCACGTGGAAGGTTTACTGCAGAGAGGGGAGATACTGGTCCCTGGGGACAGGAGTGAAGGAAGGGGAACAGAGAGATGAGAGCACGGCAAGACTCCCCTTTTATAAGAGAAGGTAGCAGATGCATACACGGGGTGCTCTTAGTGGCTGGCTGCAGCTGAGGAGATATATATATATATATATATATATATATATATATATATATATATCCTGTCAGGACCCTAAGGGCAGCCATTACAATGTCTAAATGCTATCAGGGAGGCCTAGCCTCAAACCCAGCAAGGTAGGGGCATACCAGCATCCCTGATATCCTGGGAGATGCCCCTGGAATCCTTCCCCAGTGTCTCAGCAGGGGAGAGGGTGAGTGCCAGTGGGTGACCAGGACTCTCCAAGATCCTGGGGGTAGGCCTGGGATGGTAGAGGATGGAGCTTGGGACCCTCTGGGTGAGGAACATAGACTAGAGGGCAGGCTAGATTGCTTACAGAAGGAAGGAGCTGAGCTGACAGGTGGTTAGGATCTTCTGGGGATTAAAAAAAGTGGGAGCCCTGGAATAGCAGGGCTCCTGGGTCTCAGGCCTGGGCTTGACTAGCAGGTGCCCTCTGGAGCCTTGGATTAGGAGGGATGGACTAGAGCCCCCATGTTGTGCTGCCCACCTCCTGGGACAGAGAAGACTTCCCCTTCCCTGTGGGCTTGGGAGCTGAGGGTTTATCTGCCTGTGCCATTGTGCCTAACTGTTGAGCTGGCTATGTGTCCTGTGCCCAGCCTCTGGGGCTGCTCCTTGGGCAGGCTGGGGCTATTTTTGGGATCAGGCTGGGGCTCTGGGGCTGGTTTCAGATGTTCCAATGTGAACAGGAGAAAATGGGAACAGATGGCTGGAGGGATGTGATCAGCAGGTCCTGCTGGGAACAGGATTATTTTTAGGACCTTGTTAACCCTTTGTGGGCTTGTGGGGCCCCCCTGAGAGGTGTAGCCCTTTTTGGTGAAGAAGAGAACAGGACTTCCTCCTTGGGTCCCCTGCCTATTCATGGCGCTTTCTCTGTAAGACCCTCTCTACTCTTTAAAGAGAACCATGGCAAGAGAGTAGACTCACTCCCTCCTGCATGTAATCACCAAGGGGGTCAGACTGGAGGGAGCACTGATCACTAGAAGGGAGGCCCCCCCCTTCACCCACCTCCTGGGTAAGACCTGAAGCTAAGAGGGCTAAGGAGAGCTACTTTCTTTGTTCGTGCACTGGGTTGGAGAAAGTTGGGGAAGTCAGGGATGCTCAGGGGCCATGATAATAGAGTGAACAAAGTTCTTCACAGAGGGCAAAGAGAAGCCATGTCTCTGTGTAACACTCAAATGATGCCCATGGGCCCTGCTTGCCTGAATACTGATAGAGTAAATATCTAGACGGTGCTTCTCATTACAAATGGTCCTTCATGACATTCCCATTCTTGGCTACTATGTTAGCAAAGAGAGATTGCCCAAGGGACTTTGTTAAGGGCTAATGTGTCATAGACATTTTTAGGTGGTTTCTGCTAATACCTCACTTTGTAATTTTGCCTGTGGGTAAACTGAGGCTCAAAAGGATGAAGAGATGGACAATGTTCTATAGTTTAGAAGTGGCATGATGTGATTGGCAGTCTGTCTGGCCAACAACAGAGCAGCTTTTCATTCTGGTGTTGCCCTATGCCTGTGTCAGGGTCCCAACCCTGGTCAAGGCTGCAGGGGGCATCACACCTTCCTTCTCAGAGGGATGGTTTATGGAATGGGTGTAAGAAAGGTGGCCTTGGGGCAGGAGACCCTGCCTGACACTGCTATAAGCCCTTCTTGCCTGAGGATGCCAGAACTGACACAAGAAACCCAGTTTGGCCTTCCTGTGTGCCCTGCAGGAGGATCACAGGCATACATCCGGTCTCATCGCCCCACCCTCCACCCCTACCCCTTTACCCCCTCCCCTAGCTCTGACCCAGAAGACCCTGCTTCCTGGAGGGTCATGGCCATCTGCATGTCAATGTAGACAGGGCTAGATGGCCATTCAGGTACTGCCAGTGTCTAGAGCTTAGACAAGGCAAGGGATGGAAGCTGTGTCTGCCTCTGGCAGTACCTGGGGTAGAGTGGGCAGGCAGGCCGGCTGGCTTTGGGTGAGGTCCCACCCGTGGTGTGCCGGCTGTGCCAGCAGCCTGCCCGTACTCCTCTCCTCCCACAATGGCTCCATTGTTCCTGGGAGCCAGGCAGTTTGGGGGAGGTTCCTAGGCCACCCATGCCCCCCTAAATAGGGGGCCAGATTAACCCCTTGGGAGATGGGACCAGGTGAAGGTCCCCAGGAAGCTGCCTGCTCATTTTTTCCCTGTTGTAGGAATGCTGGCTTAAGAAGTCATTCCCTATCCATACAGCACACAGCAACAGGCCACCTCCTAATATTGGGGTCTCCCATCAGGAAGAAGCACCCAGACCCCTCTCCTACCCCCATTCTGGTGCAGGTTCCAGGAGCAGGAAGTTCCAGTGGGGTGGCATTGGGTCTAGATATATTGGGCGGTGGGGCTAATTCCAGCCACAGTCCTGTCCGCTGTGCTGGCTCCTGCTCTCCTTTCCTTCCTGTGAAACCAGAGCTGGGTTGGGCCTAGCTCAGGATTTCGGTGGATTTAAAGAGGCAGCGCCATCTCTGCCAGCCTGGCTTCCTCTCCCCCTCCCCAGATACGGTTTGGGGAAGAGCGGTCTGGAGGACTTTGAGCACCTCGATTGCCCTGGGCTAACCCCTGGCCCTGGCCTCTGTCAGGGTACCAGGCTTTTGGCACTCCCCTCTCCCAGAGCCTTGGGCGGGTGGGGTGGGCGGGGGTGGGCTGTGGTTTCCTGTGTTGGCTGTTTGTGCCTGGCCCAGAGTGCCCGCTGCCTGCCTGGGCTTCCTGCCCTGTCTTGTTTCCTAGTGCCCCCCCCACCTCTCCTCACCCCTCTCCCTAGTGGGAGGGAGTAGTCAGGGATTGGGCAGCAGTCTTTAGGGGGCATCCTACTGCCAGGGTATGATTGCTTCCTGAGGACTGGACTCAGCCAGAAGTGAGGTGGGCTTAGGCCTGTTCTGGCAATGCTACTTGTCCCTACAGACTCCACAGGGACCCTGCAAAGATGCCACACTGGGTCTAGCTAGGAGCTAGACTATGTGGTCCTGTAGGGTTAGGATCTTAATGACCCTACCCTGGAGTTATATGGGGTGGGCTGGCTGGAAACTCCCAGGTAAAATCATCCAAGCAAAACTGTTTTTTTTTCATGGACTCTTGGGAGGGAGTCGTTGCTAGGAACCCAGGGATGGGGAGCACACAACCAGGACCCCAACCCTCCCCAATCCTGGAGGTCCCCACCTAGAGGGTTCCTGACAGAATAACACCTTGGGTCCTTGAGGGAGCAGGCGTCCCGGAGTTACTCTCTAAATCCTTGACTGGCTGAGGCTCCACCTCAGGGAGAGAAGCCTACTTCAATGCTGGAAGTAGGTTTTCTGAGGACCAAGGAGTCCTGACACCCAGGAGAAAGAGAAATTGGAACGTTATCTTGGGAGCTGAATCTCCCTCTGTCAGAGGTCAAGGACCCTGTCCCCATGTGTCACATTTTTTTTTTTTTTTTTTTGAAGTCTATTTACTGCATTTGAGGACTTGAGCTCTCCAAAGCATTTCTTATTTCTTTGTTTTTGGTTTGTTTGGTCTGGGTCTCATTCTCTAAGATTGTACCTAGGTCCTCTGATGAAGTATTTGCTCTGTTGATGACATCACTGGCCTTGAAGTAAAATATATTTTGGGTGGTGGTGGTGGTGGTGGTGGTGGTATGTGAGTGATCGAGAGATAGCATCTCATTACATAGCCCTAGATAGCCTGGAATTTGGTATGTGGCCCGGGGCTAGCCTTGAACTCACAGAAAGCCAGCTCATTTCTACCTCTCAAGTGATAGGATTAAACCATCATACCCAGGCATAAAATATTTATTTTGTAGAGAGTCTTATAGTAAGATTTACTGTAGAGAGAGAGACTCCACAAGGAACTCATCGTATAATTTGTGCTGATCATGAATCCTCAGAAATCCTCCTGCCTCAGCTTCCTGAGCCATGATGCCTGGCTTCCCTGATGGTTGTGAGTAGGAGAGAGACTAGTGAGCGGGCGGGCTGCTCTGGTGAAGCTGACTCCTAGTAGACTGCCCCTGGGTATATGAATACCTGACTAAATGAGGGACAGTTGTGTGAAGTCGGGCTGGTCCAAAATAACTGGAGTGTCTGACCACGAGCCTTCCTTGACTCCTTCCTCACTAACCCCTAATCTGTGGCCTACCCTTATTTTACACAGTGGGCAGGCAGGTGACCCCACTTCAGGCTTTCTGTCGTAGAGGCTGATTAAGTATCTCAAAGCTGGCCTGGGTCTTGTCTCAGCCTCCCAAGTACAGGGACCACAGACCTATGCCCATCATGCCTGGCCCAGCTGTTTTGTCTCTTTGCCTTTGCTCCAGGGCCATTCTCATGGGCTTGCTCCCGGCCCTTCACTCAGGTGACTTGCACCTGCTCCCTGTTTGTGAGCACATGTCACCTTTCCCCACTCCCAAAGCTCCAGCCTTGCCTGACATGCCACATCTCCAGGGCCTTCTGGGGCAGTCCCTTGTTCATTCATGGCTTAAGCATTGCCCTGCCAACCATCCTGTCTCCCTCCCAAGGCTCCTCCACATTTCAGGTGTCATTGGGACCGAGAGTATGGAGGAAGAGGGGTCTTTGGGAGCTGGAGCCAGCTCCTGAAGGGAGAGATCAGTTGGGAAGGTCCTGACTCATCTCTGCTTGACTCAGCTTGCCTTGCTGCTGGCTGGAAGCAGGAGGGGGGGGGCACTTTAAGATTCACTGGGGCCACTGAAGAGAACTAATTTCCTAACAGCAGCTCTTCCTGCATTATTCTAGGTTTTGTTTGTTTGTTTCCTATATGGTAGCTTTTCAGGGAAAGTTTTGAGAAAATCTTGCTAGGTAGTTTAGACTGTTCTGGGTCTCATTCTCTAACACAGGTTGGGCTTGACCTTGTGATTCTCCTGCTGGGATTACAGGTGTGAGTCACCATGCCAAGGCTAGATCTCTAGTCTTTGAGACCCTTAACAGAAAGTACTAGGTGGCCTTTGCCCTGCCCATTTCCATCCAGGTATCGATAGGCTCCGGGGCTCAAATGTGGGAAGCACACAGATTGGAGTTAGACTGGAGAACAGTCATTGGCTTCGAGGGGACACCGCAGTACCTTGAATGGGGGTCTTCATTTGCCCATGCTATCACGTGACCCAAGAGAATACAGCTCTCTTTTCCCAGACCTCACTTCCTCTTTGTGAAATTGGGTAGATAGCTTTGAGAATCAGCCAGCAATGAAGGTGAGAACCTTACAGCATGTCCACCATTGGCCAGGCTGGTATTCCCCCAGACTCCCCCAGTGACTGCTGCCTCTGATCTTTCCTGCTCGTGGTGTGGTGTGTGTGTGGTGGCTGCTGCAAGCTAGGCCCTGGACTTTGGAACCTTCTTTTCCAGGTGCAGAGTTGGAGTGAGGAAGGCCAATGTCCCACAGGGGTTAAGTTAAGGTTAGATGTCCACAGTGTACCTGGTAGGGCCCCCTTACTCGGAGGTCCCAGCCCAGCTTCCTGCAGCTGAGCAGGGAGCAGGAGTGTTTACGGGTGTGTCTAGCTGGACCTGTCACGGGAAGAAGCTCTAGGGCCCAAGACTCCTCCCCTTCCCTCCCCCACCTTTTACCGGGATCGCTGCTGGGGGCGGGGAAAGGGGACAGAGCAGGGGGCGGTTGGGTGAGGCGTCTGTGTTTGTGTAAGTCAGCTTGTTGGTGTATCTATGGCCCTCTGTGTATTCTTTGTGACTGTCGGGCTCAACTTTCTATGGCTCCCTTGTGTCTGGGTCTCAGTCTTCACATCTGCTCAATGAGTCTGCCGGCTCTCAGTCCTCTGGGTGGCCGGGGCGTCTGTGTGCCCCAGGTTGCCCGGCGGCTCCGGCTGCTCCGCGCTGCCCAGTCCCTCGGGCACACCTCCACCAGCTGCCTGTGAGCGTCTCTAGTTTCCTGGGCTCCGTGCGTGTCTTTGTCTCCCTGTCCACGTGTGAGCTGTAAGTGTGCGTGTGAGTCAGAGTTCGGGTGCTTGTGGGGTTCTTATGCCCCAGCTCCGTGCGCCCAGTCTGCCCTGCCAGCTAGTACCCAGCCAGTCCCCGGGGGACTTGTCCGTGTGTCTGTCTGCGCGCCCTCCAGTGGGCCCGGGAGATCCACGCTGCAGCCCTGTCCGCCTCCCTCACTCTCGCTCGCTGCCTCGCTGGCTCTCTCGCTCCTTGCTCGCTCTGTCTCTCCACTCCGGCTCTGCCGAAGGGGCGGGGTGGGGGGGGTGCAGGCGAGGGGGGAGGGGAGGCTCCTGCATTCTTGCGGTCGGGGAGGAATCTGAGCCAGCGTTACTGGTCTCCAGAAGAGCCCAGCTGCAGCCCCGGGGCCCCGCCAGGCCTCTTGCTGCCCGCCCGGGCCTGCCGGGATGGGCACGGGCTAGGCCTGGAGCTGGGGGCGGGGCGGGGCAGGGCAGTGCCCCCACCCCGGCCCCTGGAAGGCTGCAGCGCCTGGGGACAGGGCGCAGTGCTGGGGCGGGGCGGGGCGGGAGGAATTCCCGAATCCTGGGTGAGGGGCGTGTCTGGGAGCGGGAGTCCCCCAGTGGGCCAGAGCACACCTCCCAGCCGCCCCGCGCTCGTCACTTTTGCTACCTAGCCTATTAGTGAATTCTGACTCTGCAGCCCTTGGGGGGCTCAAGGGTGGGGAGGGGGTCTTGCTAGATACTGCAAGCTCCCTGAGGGCAAGGTGTGGGAGGGATGGGGACTGGACTGGTCTTTAGGATCGAGAAGTCTTCTCTTTCCAATCCCACCCTACCCTATCCAGTTCCTTAGTCCCGGGGCTGTTGGGTTCTCCCTTCCTTCCCCTTCACACACCCCCTCCCTAAGTCACAAGTTTTCTCTCTGGGGCTTGTTGCTGCAGTCCCTGATCCAGTACCGAGTACCTGGCTGGGCCCTGGGCACGCACAGGGGCCGTAGCCCCACTGTGTGGGAGCCATGAGGATCCTGGCTAACAAGACAAGGTGTGTGGGTGTCACGGCGGGTGGGATATGTGTGTATGGAGAGCGGGGAAGGGAAGGGCCCATGCTGATGGCCCAAACTATGAAGCTTTGCCGGTTTGGAGAAGAGCCCCTTGGGCACCTGGCTTCCTGACCACCAGTGGGCCAAGGGAGGTAGAATGGGAACGTCTGGCCTCTGGGCTGGAGCTGGCAGCCAGCCTTAGCGCCTGGACCCAGGGGGCAGAGGAGAATGGCAGCTAGCTCTGCCTGCTGCTTCTGGTCCCTTCTACCTCTCCCCTCCTCAAACTGTTAGAGCAGACCCCCACCCACCCTAGTGTTGGGGTGCGATGGCGCCCCTCCAGCCTCAGTCTAGTTGGGGTAGGATCGGGGTGGGGGTGGGGCCTGCCTCCCTCCTCCCCAGGAGAAGCGGGCAGACAGGGCCAGGCGGCAGCAGCAGGACAGCAGGGCTGAAATAAATCTGAGCTGGTGTGGAATGAGGGGGGATAAATATCCTCTCCCGTGATGTGATCTTTCCAGCGGCTATTAATAGGTCTCCGGGGAGGGGGAGGCGGTGGGGGGAGCGGGCTGGAGCTTAAAGGGCCCGCAGCCTAGGCTTCAGGAATCCTTGGCTTCAAGCTGTACTCGTGCTTGACATCCCACTCCCCTCCCCCCTTCCTTCTGTCCCTGCCTAGCGTCAGGGCCTACCGGCCCACCCTCCTCAGGCCTTCCCCCTTAGGCTCTGGGGAGTCTTCTGGGCCAGTGGGTACCACTCATTGTGCTTTCCCCACTCCCTAGGGGATAGGACAGTGACTCAGGTCCTGTGGCCCTTCTCTGCCAGATGATGGTTGGGGCCTTGGAAGGAGTCTTAAGCCCTAGAAGATGCTAAGAATTCATCCAGTGCTAGAGAAGAGCTACTAGGGAAGCCGGTGGATATTGAGGCTAAGGGTGGGTAGATCCTGCCAACTTGAAGCCCTAGTTTTCATTTAAATTCGGCGGAGGAGATAAGGAACATTGCTCCATCTCCGATGCCCTTTGAGGGGGGGCGACAGACAGAGCTCTGCTCTTATCTGAGGAACCACACAGAGGTAGGGAATAGCACCCAGCATCCCCTACACCATTAGGTGAGGCTAGGGAGCTGAAGTCCAGGCATGCTTAACTCTCCCAGGATTAACCTCTCTGTCTCCCCCCTTCTCCCAGGTTACCCCACCCCAGGAGGAGAGAAGCTCCAGGGAGCCCGCCGCTGTCCCCTCGCGGCCACTGCCCCCCTGCCCCAGCCAAGCCAATGCACCCAGAAAATAAATTGACCAATCATGGCAAGACAGGGAATGGAGGGGCCCAATCCCAACACCAGAATGTGAACCAAGGACCCACCTGCAACCTAGGTTCCAAGGGTGTGGGGGCGGGGAGCCATGGGGCCAAGACCAACCAGATCACACCTAGCAACGCAAGTCTGAAGAACCCCCAGGCAGGGGTACCTTCTTTCAACTCACTCAAGGGCAAGGTGAAGCGTGAGCGGAGTGTATCTGTGGACTCTGGAGAACAGCGGGAGGCTGGAACCCCATCCCTTGATTCAGAGGCCAAAGGTATTGTATGTATTCTTTCATCTCTAGACTTTAACAACATCTGCAGCCCAAGACCCACAACTGGTCAGAGACTGTCTCCTGCTTAATCCTCATCCCGTGTTGCCATCTTACATGTATTATTTCTATCACTTTTCTTTCTCTTATCTCTATCCCATCCGCCAACCAGTTCATCCCAGAGTGGGGATAGCCAGGGTACCACTCATGGAAGGGTTGGACCACAGAGTGATAGACAGTCTCCTTGACCTGTCTTCTTACTCCATAGTCCCTACATTGGGAGAGGGATGAGTCCTGGGTGAATAGCATCCCCCCACCAGCCTTTTGGGAACAGGCACTGGGACCTGAAAGAGGCACAGTAACCCCCCCCCAGCCCTAATTAGAACCAGTTGTGGTTGGGATTATGCTCTCCTTGGGTTGGGGGGGAGGGGAGACGGGCAACAGGCAGTCAGGGTTGGAGAAAGAAATCAGAAACAAATGGTGGTGTGATGGGGGCCAAGGACTGGCAAAGTGCCCACCGTGGTCTGGGCAGTGCCCTTTGGGGTCTGGAGGGCCTCTGCATGTGGAAGGGCAGGTCCATCTTGGCACTCACTGTCTTCTTGCCTGTATTCTGCCTGGGCAGAGGTGGCGCCCCGGAGTAAACGGAGGTGTGTGTTAGAGCGGAAGCAGCCGTACAGTGGTGATGAGTGGTGCTCAGGACCAGACAGCGAGGATGACGACAAGCCCATTGGGGCCACCCACAGTGAGTACCCATTGATTCGGGGCCTCTCTGTGCCCTCCAAGGATGGTTGTCCGAAGGGAACCTCCTTATCCAGGGCTTTAGGGGATTATGGGAGAGGTGACAAGGACCCAGTCCTCCTTCAGACTTTTTGCTACCTACATTGTGGTAGCACAGTCCCTGCCTCCTAGGACTCGGTCGGTCGGTCGGTCGGTCGGTCAGTCGGTCTGTCTGTCTGTCTGTCTCTGTCTCTCTGTCTCTCTGTCTCTGTCTCTCTCTCTCTCTCTCTGTCCTTTCTTCTGTCTAGTTCATAGGGCCGATCTCTCAGGTGGTCCTTTTCCTGGACAACTCACCTACTTTTCTAACAGATTTTATGGCCTATGCTGCCACCTACTGGTCAATGGAGGATGGGCATGGGAGATCCAAAATGGAACCAGCTTGTTTGCAAAGCCTTGCTAAGCATAGGTGTAAAAGACACTGGTTCCTTTCTCCAGTCATTTCCAAGTTAGTTCTGAACGACTCTCAAAAAGTTCTCAGGGTACATTGCTAGGACAAGAAGTAGATGTGAACTGATACCCATTCCTCTCCTTTTTTCTTTTCTTTTTTGAAAGGCAGGGTTTCTTGTGTAGCCTTGGCTGTTCTGGAGCTCATTCAGTAGACTAGGCTGGTCTCTAACTCAGAGATCCATCTGTCTCTGCCTCCTCCAGAGTGCTGGGATTGCAGGTGTGTGCCACTCCCACCCTGCTGTCGTTCTTTAATCCCATCCTTATGTACTGGAGACCTAAGACATCCATGTCCTTGGTGCTGCCCCTCAAAGCTTACATCTGTTTTCAGAGACGAGATAGCTTAATGCATGAGAAACTGGCCAGAGAAGGTTAAGTTGTGGGCTGCTGTTGTTGTTTAAGACAAGATCTCCGTGTGTAGCCCTAGCTGGCCTACAACTCACAAAAATCCATCTGCCTCTGCTTCCTCAGGGCTAGAATTAAAGGTGTCCATCACTATACCTGGTTGAAAAGTGGGCTTTTTGAAGGCAGGGATCTGGGAAAGGAGGAGGAAGGATATGCTGGCTACTGTGTTTAGTCCTCCAGCAGCCGATGAAGGTGTTATTTTGACTTCCAGAGGAGGAATCAGTCAGTCAGCAGGTGGGGACTGACTGGACCCTTCTGGGGAGTGGCCAGGAAGGGCCTCCACAGCTGACTGGGACTGCAAAGGCTCCTGTGTGACTGCTTAGTGCTCCCAGGCCCCATATGAATACTTGAATGGAAGAATCTTTCCATTTCCATGATTGGGGCCAGGAATGGTCCTGTTACTCTGAATTTGTTTTTATAACATTAGACAGTATCATTGTGGAAACTTTGAAAGATACAGAGATAAAAAGATCTAGCCAGGCAGTGGTGGTGCACACCTTTGATCTCAGCACTCAGGAGGCAGAGGTAGGCAGATCTCTGTGAGTTTGAGGTCAGCCTGGTGTACAGAGTGAGCTCCAGGGCAGCCAGGGCTACACAGAGAAACCTTGACTTGAAAAATCAAAAAGAAGATTCCATGACCGGCCTCTTTTAGATAGACTGCCACTGAGTTGAGACCGGGTTTCAAATTTGCTATATAGATAAGGTTAGCCTATACCTCCCAAGTACTGGGATTAGAGTCTTGTGACACCATGCCATTCAACAGCATTCAACCATGCAATTGAATTCCTCAAGGAGAGGCAGAATGGTGTAGATATTCATAGCAGAGGCTTCGAGATCAGGCTTCTTCATTTACATCCCAGGGATGTATCTGCTATCTGTGTAAACTTGGGAAAGACCTTCTGATTTCTCATATAAAAGTTATCTTTACCATATAGATTTGGCAGAAGGAGAAAGTGAGTTTATAGCATACTTTGAATAGTATTAGCTTGTTTTGTTACCATGATACCAGAAAGTTTCTTCTTGTGATAAACTCTGCCTCACCCTTCATAGCTTGTAGGAGCTGCTGTGTGTTCTAATTTATAATTTCCTCTTCCAAGGCAGTGCTTGCCTACATCGAGGTCATCTCACAATTGGTATGAGGTGGGCCAGTGAGTTTATACAAGGAGCGCTGACTTAACCCAAGGTGGTTTCTGCCTTGGTCAGTCTCTCGTGTTATCTGGAAGTGCTGTCCCTACAATCCAAAGGCTTTGCCTTGGTTTTCTTGGTGTGAGAGTGAATCTATCCCTAACCTAAACCTATTGATGATCAGTTGTGGATCATATATATGGGAATGGAGCATCAAGTTTGTGGCCATAGAGAAAGATTTGTCTTGGTGCTAAGGGTGGCTTGGCTATTCTGAGAGGGTTGCCAGTATGTCAGCCTGTGATATTGTGAAATATATGTTTGGTCTTGCCTTGTTTCCTGGCATACTACTCTAAAATCCTGGGAATCTCTGAAGTGATAAGTTCCTTTGTTGTACTGACTGGCTGGGCTGCCAGACCTGAGGTAGCTTTGAGATGGGGCCTGATGACTAAAAATCAAGCAAGATTAGAGGTTTGGGGCTGAAGGTTGAGTTGGTCCTGGTCACCTGTGGCCAATGGTTCGAATATGACTAATGATGAGTTTGTAAAAATCCAAAAAGGCATGTAGATAACTCCTTTGGTAAAACACTTGCCTTGCAAGAATGAGAACCTGAGTTCAGATCCCCAGAACCTATTTAGAAAGCTGGATGGAAGGATTAAAGGCCCACACCCTTAATCCCAGCACTCCCTGAAGGCAGAGGCAGGTGGATCTCAGGAGTTTCAGGTCTGTCTGGTTTACAAAGAGTGAGTTCCTGGACAGCCAGGGCATTTCACAGAGAAATCCTGTCTCAAAAACAGACAACAAAACAAAATAACAAAAAAGGTATAGGCAGGGGCAGCAAGCAGCCTTTAATCTGAACATTCCAGAGGCAGAGGCAGGTGGATCTATGAGTTCAAGGCCAGTCTGGTCCACAGAGTGAGATCCTGGACAGCCGGGGCAACCTAGAGAAACTCTTAAGAAAGCTGGCTGCAGCGGCACCTGCCTGTAATCCCAGTGATGACCAAGTAGGAAATGGAGGCAGGCAGGTTCTCTGGATTCTCTGGCAAACTGATGTGCATGGGTTCCCCTGCACATTCTCTCACAGTGAGAGACCCTGTCTTGAACTAAAGTCTCAAAGCCGACAAAATTCTCTGTTGACCTCTGTATGTTCCTTATGCCCTTAAACTCAGTGTGCGCCTGCCTGGGCCTGCTTCTGCCCCTCCCCCCACATTCTCACACACATGCTTTATAGAGCTGACTTGTGTGGGTTTCTGAGAAGTGGTATATTCAGGGCACAGAAGCAAATGTCCTTTCTCACACGTCTTGCAAACTTCGTTCATTTGTAGCATAGTTTGATTTGTATGAGTGAGTGTTTTTGTATGTGTACACTCCATGGCGTTTGAGTGGGGTGGTCAGAAAAAATTTGTGGGTGTTAGTTCCTTCCACCATGTGAGTTATGGGTCCCAGAGGGATGTCAGGTTTGGCAGCAGATGCCATCCCAGCCCCCTGTATTGTCCTTTTGGTAAGCTGATAAACAGCAGTAAGGTTTTTCTTCCAGCTGCTTCAACAGCTAGTTGAATCTGAGGAGTGAATCCCAGAAACCACAATTTCTAGTCAGACTGACTCCGAGCTTGGCATTGGCATCAGCAGCTGGAGGTGGGAGGTGGGCAATATTGTGTTCTGAGCCCCTCAACCTGTGAGAACCCAAATGTCAGACTAGAACTAAGGTGAAGCCCCCTGCTGGGCCCACTGCTGTAGGATTTGCCGATCAGTTGTTGATGAGGAGGTCGGTTGTTGATGGGGACACAGCTCCATATGGTTCTTGTGATCAGAGGAAACAGAAATCTTGTGTTGATCAGTCTGGGAAAGCAGTGGAAGCATTTATCCTAAACTGCCTTTCTGACTCTATTACTGAAATTGACGGTTTGCTTTCTTTGACCCGTCCCCAGCAGGGCATGTGGAAGCTGTGTGTAGGTGAAGAAACCGAGACAAAGGCTGTGTGTGTCTAAGATCACAGTCAATGAGTGGCCGAGTAGGGTGAAAGTTTGAATCATCGGTTACAACTGCCTCCTTGCCTTCTTGCCTGGGTCATTAGACAGTGTATTCACACACACACACACACACACACACAGTGGAAACACTCTGGAGCAGAGCCAAGCAGAGCTTTGGCATTTCTGCCACATTTTCCCTCTTCTCTCTACATGGTCATCATTCTAGCCATTTTAGGCAAAGATTGGTGTAGGATGTTAGCCTGGAGACACAGATTTTGGGGATAAATGGCCCTCTGGGTATGGACTGTGAGGCAGTGGGCATCCCTGGGCAGCAATACCAACGATTTCTTCTCACATCTGGACCGATCACCTGCTATCCCTTTTCTTTTCTCTTGCAGATTGTAATGTAGCAGACCCAGCCATGGCGGCCCCACAGCTGGGTCCTGGCCAAACTGCCCAATTGCCAGTCAGTGAAAGCAGTGCACCAGGCCCCCCACATGGCCCTCCACCAGGCCTGCGGCCAGATGTCCCTGGGGGCGGGGGTGGGGGCGTCCCAGGAAAGCCTCCATCACAGTTCGTATATGTCTTCACCACCCACCTGGCTAACACGTAAGTCCTTGGGAGAGATGCAGGGCGAGGGGATTCAGTCTTCCCATGCCCAGCCTGAGCACATGTATGGCACAAGGTGGGGGAAGGAGGGTGGGTTCTCTCCTGTCCATGTCTGAGCCTCTTGTTCCTGCTCCCTTATCTATGCAGGGCTGCAGAGGCCGTGCTACAGGGCCGGGCTGAGTCCATCCTCTCCTACCACCAACAGAATGTGCCCCGGGCCAAGCTGGATCAGGTGAGTGTGCTTCTTCCCTGCCTGGATCTAAGACAGGTTGGGATGTCTCCTCATCTGTCTTAATTCTTTACCTTTGTCCTTCTGCAGGCCCCTAAAGTGCCACCCACCCCAGAACCACTACCCCTGAACACACCGTCAGCAGGTACACCGCAGTCTCAGCCCCCTGCATTGCCACCTCCAGCCCCTGGCAGTGCTCCTCCTGCTTTGCCCCCAGAGGGGCCTCCGGAAGACACCAGCCAGGACCTGGGCCCTAACTCAGTGGGAGCTGCCAGCACTGGTGCTGGGACTGGGGGCACCCACCCTAACACCCCAACGGCTGCCACTGCTAACAACCCTCTGCCTCCTGGAGGAGATGCTGGTAGTGCCTCTGGCTCAGCCCTGTTGGGGGAGGCCACCCCCACAGGAAATGGGCAGCGGAACCTGGTGGGCTCTGAGGGTCTGTCCAAAGAGCAGCTGGAACACCGTGAGCGCTCCCTCCAGACACTTCGAGACATTGAGAGGCTGCTGCTCCGCAGTGGGGAGTCCGAGCCCTTCCTCAAGGGGCCCCCTGGAGGAGCTGGAGAGGGGGGGCCACCAGCACAAGCTCCCTCTGCCACTCAGCAGCCTCCCTCAGCTCCTCCCAGTGGAATGAAGAAATACGAGGAGCCCTTGCAGTCAATGATTTCACAGACACAGAGCCTCGGAGGCCCACCCCTGGAGCATGAGGTTCCAGGGCACCCCCAGGGTGGGGACATGGGGCAGCAGATGAACATGATGATGCAGAGACTGGGCCAGGACAGTCTGACGCCCGAGCAGGTGGCCTGGCGTAAACTGCAGGAAGAATACTATGAGGAGAAACGGCGAAAAGAGGAGCAGATCGGCTTGCATGGGGGCCGCCCTCTGCAGGACATGGTGGGCATGGGGGGCATGCTGGGGAGGGGTCCTCCACCTCCCTACCACAGCAAACCTGCAGATCAGTGGCCACCTGGAATGGGTGCACAGCTCCGAGGACCTATGGATGTTCAAGACCCCATGCAACTCCGAGCCGGACCTCCGTTCCCTGGCCCCCGTTTCCCAGGCAACCAGATGCAAAGGGTGCCTGGATTTGGGAGTATACAGAGTATGCCCATGGAGGTTCCCATGAATGCCATGCAGAGACCTGTAAGACCAGGCATGGGCTGGACTGAAGACTTGCCCCCTATTGGGGGACCCAGCAATTTTGCCCAGAATGCTGTGCCCTATCCAGGTGGACAGGGTGAGGCAGAGCGATTCATGACCCCTCGTGTGCGGGAGGAGCTGTTGAGGCACCAGTTGCTGGAAAAGCGGTCAATGGGCATGCAGCGCCCCCTGGGCATGGCAGGTAGTGGCATGGGGCAGAGCATGGAAATGGAACGGATGATGCAGGCACACCGACAGATGGACCCTACCATGTTTCCGGGGCAGATGACCGGTGGAGATGGCCTGGCCGGTACTCCCATGGGCATAGAGTTCGGTGGAGGCCGGGGCCTCCTAAGCCCTCCAATGGGACAGTCTGGGCTGAGGGAGGTAGACCCACCTATGGGGCCAGGCAATCTCAACATGAACATGAATGTGAACATGAATATGAACATGAACCTGAATGTGCAGATGACGCCACAGCAGCAGATGCTCATGTCACAGAAGATGCGAGGCCCTGGAGACATGATGGGACCTCAGGGCCTTAGTCCTGAAGAGATGGCTAGAGTCCGGGCCCAGAACAGCGGTGGCATGATGAGTGGTCCCCAGAAGATGCTTATGCCTTCACAGTTCCCCAACCAGGGTCAGCAGGGATTCTCTGGGAGTCAGGGACCCTACCAAGCCATGCCCCAGGACATGGGCAACACTCAAGACATGTTCAGTCCTGATCAGAGTTCAATGCCCATGGGCACTGTGGGCACCACCCGGCTGAGCCATATGCCTCTGCCCCCTGCTTCCAATCCTCCTCCTGGGTCTGTGCATTCAGCCCCTAACAGGGGACTAGGCAGACGGCCTTCAGACCTCACCATCAGTATTAATCAGATGGGCTCACCAGGTATGGGGCATCTAAAGTCACCCACCCTTAGCCAGGTACACTCACCTCTGGTCACCTCACCCTCTGCCAACCTCAAGTCACCGCAGACTCCCTCACAGATGGTGCCCTTGCCTTCTGCCAACCCGCCAGGACCTCTCAAGTCACCCCAGGTCCTCAGCTCTTCCCTCAGTGTGCGTTCACCCACCGGCTCGCCCAGCAGGCTCAAGTCTCCATCCATGGCGGTACCTTCTCCAGGCTGGGTAGCCTCTCCCAAGACAGCCATGCCTAGCCCTGGGGTCTCCCAGAATAAGCAGCCGCCTCTCAACATAAACTCTTCCTCTACCCTGGGCAACATGGAACAGGGTGAGTCATCTGGGTGGGCCTGGGTTGGACCCTTTGTGGCGGATAGGTTTCTGCAGGGGCCCTGGTGACAGCTGAGTTGGAGTCTCTTACACAGAGCTCCAGGCACATCTGGGCTTCTCGAAGGATCTCCCTTGGGACTTGGGATCTCCCCACTACAGGAACTGCTTAGAGTGTGAGCCCTTGGGATCACAGGGAGCCTGGGTTCAGTGGAGTGTGGGTGTGCCAGAAATGAGGTAGAGATTTGGGGGAGATTGACCTTTCCTTAGACCCTTGGAGTATGGCCAAATTCGGCCTCTGGTCCCGTGACCCCTGTTCCTTCTGTCTTTCCATGTCTGTAGGTACTCTCCCGCCTAGTGGTCCCCGGAACAGCTCCTCAGCGCCTCCTGCCAACCCTCCCAGTGGCCTCATGAACCCCAGCCTACCATTCACATCCTCCCCAGACCCTCCGCCTTCTCAGAACCCTCTGTCGCTGATGATGTCTCAGATGTCCAAGTATGCCATGCCCAGCTCTACCCCGCTATACCACAATGCCATCAAGACCATCGCCACCTCAGACGACGAGCTGCTGCCTGACCGGCCCCTGCTGCCCCCACCCCCACCCCCGCAGGGCTCTGGGCCAGGTATGAGGAGTCAAACAGTGGGATTGCCCCTGTGGACATGCTGGCTTCTACAAGCTTCCACAGTCTCTGGTCATGGGGGTGGTGTGAACTCTGGGGCCCTGTTCCAATCGCCACCATCACTTAGTGAAACCTAGACCAGAGTACTTTCATGGGAATGGGAAGGGGTGGGGGAGGTACCTCCCCAAGTGGGGCGGGCACATTCGCTAATGTCCTGTTATTTCCCCACAGGTATCAGCAATAATCAGCCCAACCAGATGCACCTGAACTCTGCTGCTGCCCAGAGCCCCATGGGCATGAACTTGCCAGGCCAGCAGCCCCTGTCCCATGAGCCCCCACCTACTATGTTACCCTCCCCTACCCCTCTGGGGTCCAACATTCCACTGCACCCCAATGCACAGGGGACAGGGGGCCCTTCTCAAAACTCAATGATGATGGCCGCAGGAGGCCCAGACTCCCTAAATACCCCTTGTGGCCCTGTGCCCAGCTCCTCCCAGATCATGCCCTTCCCTCCTCGGCTCCAGCAGCCCCATGGTGCCATGGCCCCCACTGGGGGTGGGGGTGGGGGGCCTGGCCTGCAACAGCACTACCCTTCAGGCATGCCCCTGCCTCCTGAGGACCTGCCCAACCAGCCACCTGGTCCCATACCCCCACAGCAGCACCTGATGGGCAAAGGCATGACTGGCCGCGTGGGCGACACGTACCCACCTGGGGTGCTTCCTGGGGTGGCATCAGTGCTGAACGACCCGGAGCTGAGTGAGGTGATCCGGCCCACCCCTACCGGTATTCCTGAGTTCGACTTATCCAGAATCATCCCCTCTGAGAAACCAAGCAGCACCCTCCAGTACTTCCCCAAGAGCGAGAACCAGCCCCCCAAGGCCCAGCCCCCCAACCTGCACCTCATGAACCTGCAGAACATGATGGCGGAGCAGACCCCCTCTCGGCCCCCCAACCTCCCAGGCCAACAGGGGGTCCAGCGGGGGCTCAGCATGTCCATGTGCCACCCTGGACAGATGTCCTTGCTGGGCAGGACAGGTGTGCCCCCACAGCAGGGCATGGTGCCCCATGGCTTACACCAGGGGGTCATGTCCCCACCGCAAGGCCTCATGACCCAGCAGAATTTCATGCTGATGAAGCAGCGGAGTGAGGTCTATACCCAGCCTCCCCATATGCTCTCCCCACAGGGCTCCCTCATGGGCCCCCCACCCCAGCAGAACCTCATGGTGTCTCACCCTCTGCGGCAGCGCAGTGTGTCTCTGGACAGCCAGATGGGCTACCTCCCAGCGCCGGGCAGCATGGCCAATCTACCCTTCTAGCAGGCCCCTCAGGGGTCTGGGCCTGGGGATACTGAGAACACGTTAACTTTAAGAAGTTTTTTCTTTCTCCAGTGTTGGGATGAATGGCCTAGGTCCAGGGGTAGGGTGGAGGGTGGGAAGGGGCTTGTGTGGGAGTGGCATTTGTGGAAATCTGATGTGCTGGCAGCTTCCGGGGAAGCGGCAAGAGACTGGTGGGGAGTTGGAATTGGGTTTTGCTCCGCTTTGGTCACCAGGGCCGCCTCTCCCTCCCTCATCTTTCCCTTCCTCTGGGACTCCTTCTATTTTCCTGTCCTCACACACCTCCCCTCTTTTAGCTATGTTTTGGAGGCCCTTGGGGAGAGAGGAGGGTCTTCCACACTCTGTCCCTTCCTGGGGCTGTCACTTCATTTTTCCCCTCTTGGTTTCTCGGCTTTTACCCCATTTTCCCTGTCTTCCTCTCTTTTTCTCTCCCTGCTGACATGGCTGACCGCCTCTCCCATGCCCCCTGCAGGCAGCTGGCCAGGTGGGCAGGTACCTGGAGAGCTGTAAATAGAGCTGCGCTTTTGTGCGGGTTTGTGCGTGTGCCGTATTTCTGTGTTTTGGTAGAAGTCACACACGAGAAAAAAAGATTGAAAAAAGAAAAAAAAAACCAACCCTTTTTCAAATGATCGCTTTTACCATTCCCCTGGACCCAGAGACATACAGTCCTGTGCACCCTCCATACGCCCCACCCATTAACTGAAGCCAGACTGTCTATCTAGGCTTCCATTTGGTGAGCTCGGGAGGACTGAGACCTCCCCCTCCCCCCACTATGGCCGCCTGTCTGCTGCTGAGTGATTTCTGGAGAGCAGGTGTGCACATGAGCATGTGTTTACCCACACCAGTGACATGGGGCCCCCCCGGCCTGGCCTGGGTGCCTCTGCTGCTA
Source organism: Sigmodon hispidus (assembly GCA_004025045.1). Classification (NCBI taxonomy): domain Eukaryota; kingdom Metazoa; phylum Chordata; class Mammalia; order Rodentia; family Cricetidae; genus Sigmodon; species Sigmodon hispidus. The sequence goes on along the minus strand of PVIH01000116.1, from coordinate 405,518 downwards.
CATCTCAGCGAGAACTTGAAGCTCTTTGTCCCCAGTCCTTGATAAAGGAGAGACAGAGAAAGGGGGCAGTGTGTGACCCCTTTGAATGAAGGGGTTAGCATGATGTGACTCCAACCTATGGTTTCAGCAGCCGTGAGCCAGGTAACCCCTCAGGGCACAGACTCTTCTAGAAACCACCACTTGCTTCTCACCAAAGAAGGAAGGGGCAGAGCTTGGCTGAGTCAGCCAGTCCCCCACTCCGACCTCCACCCCTAGTGTCGGGCGAGGAAAGGCATTGTGGGAGAGAACATCCTGCCTGCTGCTTGTCCACTCTCTGGCAAGGTCCTTCTGTCTAGGGCTCAGGGCCATGTACCAGGTTTGTCTATGTCCACCCAGGCACAGCCACTGCCTCCCTCTTACTTCCCAGGAGAACCCCTCACCCATCACTGGTCAGACTGAAGCCATACAGGAATGGGTGTTTTGTCTCCCATGGCCCCAGGAGTAAAAGACTTCTCCTTTTCTCACTTCCTTTTTCCTGCCTTGTAAGGTGGCGGGCAACTCCTTGGCCAAGGCCTTTTCTGCCCTGCCTCCAGGGCCAAGGGCCATTCTAGACAGGGCGTCTTACCAGGACCCTGTCCCCCAGCCTTCCTGACTTGCCTGGTTTTGCCTTGGCAGCTGTAATACAAAGGGAACGTATGCCCACTTTTAGTCTGGTGCTGTCCACTGTCAGCCAGGTCAGGCACTGCTCCCCTCGAGAGCTGGCAGCAGGTCCCTGGCTTCTTCCCCTCCCAGGGACCAGAGCCACGGTCTGAGAGGTGGATGGAAACCTGTCCTTCGTACCAGACACTCTGCCCTCCCTCCCTGCTTCCATCTGGGCCTTGTGTCTCCCAGCCTATCCAAACTGTCTAACTCTATCCTGCTCTTAGAAAAGGGTTCAGGCCACAAAGGTCCCAATGTCCCCTTTCTGGTGTCTCCCACCTCTACCACAAGCCTCCCAAGGTGATCTCCACAGGCCAGCCTTCTCTTCTCCATCCATGGCCATACCCCAGCCATTTTGTACCATTATATAAATATATAAATATATATAAATATATAAATACAATATGTGAAGACATCTTCTTGGTTTTCATTTTGAAACACTTTTTAGGCTTGCTCTGGGGGGTCTCTGTGCTGCCTGTACTGTATTGACCTGTTTTATAGGTGCCTTTTTATTAAAAAGAGAAAATTCAAAAATGTAATGTTTATGTCTGGGTTTTATTTGTTCAGTTTTGGTTTATTTTTTTGAGACAGTTTCTCTCTGTAACAACCTTGGTTGTCCTAGAACTCATTCTGTAGACCAGGCTAGCCTCAAACTCAGAGATCTGCCTGCCTCTGCCTCCTGAGTGTTGGGATTAAAGGCATGTGATACAGCTGCCCGACTCTGGTTTTTCTGCTGCCCAGCTGGCTGTTGGATGCTGGGAACAGAAAAGGGGATCTTGAGATGTCTGTTCTGCAATGAGGGTGCAGTCTCTGAAGCTGCAGACTGACTTCCCTAGTGGGGTCCTCCAGGGAGCTTGTCTGATAGGTTTCAGTGGTACCAGACAACCATCTCCCCCAACCCCCACATCTTCTATATCCGTGGCTGGGGGGGGGCGGCAGGAGGAGGAGTTCCGATTGCCTGCTAGGCTTCCCCTAAGAGGTGTGGAGTAGCTTCCTCTGGTTCTGTCTGAGTAGTAGCCTCCCAGGGGCACAGCACCACCTTCCTGGGGCTCGGGGACTTTCCTGCCTACATCAGCTTCTCACATTGCCCCCCGCCTAATGAAGACAGGGATCTCTGTCTTTATTTTCTTAGCTAAGTGCCCCCTTTTCTGAGGCTAGGATCCCTTTGTTATTTTTTTTTTCCACGGCCCCTGAGGATTGCAGGAGAGGCAAGTTGACCTCCTTACCCATCAGTGCCCAGAATCCACTAGGACTTCATCTCTCTCCAGTCTGGAGGCTTTTGTCCCTGGGCAAGGAAGACCCACTGAGTTTAAACTTTACTTGCCCATCTTTGGGGCCTGGAGAGAAAGCATCTTTCCTGCTGGCTTGCCCTCTACTCTTCTTAGGGTGCTGGCTAGTCTCCAGGGCCTTCTGGAGCCTGTCCTTGATCTGTAGTCCAAGATCCAGTAACATGGGGCTGATCCAGTGCTGCTTTGGTTGGAGTTAGTCAGTCTCAGCTTCCTGCTTCAGAGAGCAATGGGGTTGGAAGTCTGGCACAGAGTTAATATTTAGGAGACAGGCATACTAAGGCTGCCAGCTGGCTAGTAGTCTTCAGTGGTACAGGAGTGTGAGGGAGCTGTTGTAGTCAGCAGCCTTTAAGATGACAGACTGCATTCTGGGAGGAGAATCTGGGGTCCATAACCAGAGGAAGATGAGATTGCAGACAGCTGGCAGTGTGGTTTTTCCTATGGCTGGAGGAGAAGTAAAGCTGATTGATTCTTCGCTTTGGCTCGTTAGGATGAGAGATGAGTGGAATCCTCTTAGCCCAAGGGGATGCAGGTTGTCTACATATGCTTTGTTTTGCCTTTGGGCTGCTTTCCCCTGCAGGCTGGCACAAAAGCTTAGGAATGTTCTAGAAAGTTCAACTAGCTATCCCATCTGGAGTCAATGGCCCAAATAAGCTCTTAGAACCCTGTTTTTGTTGAAAGGGCTTCTTAGCATTACTCCAGGCAACCAAGGAAAATGGAAAGGGGGTGTGTGTGTGGAAGTTCTGGGATCTAGAAGGTGGTGAGGGAAGTAGCGTTCTCTGACTCAGAGAGACTGCTCTTTCTCCAGCTGGGGAAATGTTGGCACAGGGAGGCTGGGCCAGCACAGCCCAGCTTTGTCAGAAGCCGAGACAAGTCACTGCGGAACTTTACACCAGCAAAGGTGTAGAGCATGGGATTGAGACAGCAGTGGGCCAGGCCTAGGAATTCACATACGGTGATGGCCACAGAGAGATAGCCACTCAGTTCACAGCTACTGTCCACAGCCTTCAGCCTCTCTAGCGTGTCTAGAAAAATGACAACATGGTAGGGTGACCAGCAAAGAAAGAAAATAGTTGTCACTAAGATGGCCACCCTGACTGCTTTCTGCCGCTGAGGGCGCCGCTGGGCCTGGCATAGCCTGTGTACCACTCCCACATAACACCAGCTCATCACCAGCATCGGTAGCAGGAAGCCCCCAATATGGTAGAGGAAACGGGAGGTGAACCAGGCTTTGGTTTCAGCTTCATTCTCTTGAGAGAAGGTGCACTGTGGCAGGGAGCCATTGCTATGAGGTTGGCCAACCTTGGCAAAAAGGAGTTCTGGCAAAGCAAACAGGAAGCCGGCCAGCCAAATGGTTGCACAGGTGATGTGGATGGAGAGGAGGCGACGGCGGCGGTAGGCATGGACAGCATGGACGATGGCCAGGTAACGGTCTACAGCTATGCAGGCCAACAGCAGGCTGCTGCAGTAAAAGTTGATCTTGTGCAGGGAGATCACAATTTTGCAGAGGAAGGTCCCGAGGACCCAGCCCACAGAGCCCTCAGCCACTGCAAAAGGCAGAATAAAGACTAGGAGAAGGTCAGCCAGTGCCAGGTGGAACAAGAAGGTCTCGGTGGAGCTCCGAGTATGCCGGTGCCGCTCAAGGATCACAAGCACGAGGATGTTTCCCGCCATACCCAGGAGGAAGATGAGACTGTAGGCCACAGGCATGAAGACTGCCTTGAAGGAGGTCAGTAGGGGTCCCTCTACTGTGGGGCAGAAGTGACTTTCCTGGAGGGGGATCTCTGTGCTGTTACTGTAGATGTATAATTCTTTGTACTGCAAGGAAAGAGAAAGAAAAAATAAGAAACAATAGCTCTATATCTTTTCTCTCTAAGAGGGAACTATCTGTGATGTTTCCCGTGCTTCTAGTCTGCACTAGTCCATTTTCCCTTGGTGTGTTCTTGAACAGATGATGTAAGTGTGTTCCTGGCATGAATGAGCTGGGTGAGATGCAAGAACTCCCGGGCAGCCACAGAGCACCTGTGTGAAAGGCACACCCCCAGGCATGGCTATGTAGATCTGTGCCTACCCTCTCTCTTAAAAAGAAATGCCACGTGGCAGCCAGTCCCCTTCCTTCCTTTCTTCCTTCCAGTTTTTAATCTTAGACACGATTTGCCTATATATCCCTGGTTAGTCTGGAATTTACATCGTAGAGCAAGTTGACCTCAGATTTGGGTGGGTCCTTCTGTCTCTGCTTGCTGTATGTGGGGATTAAAGGTGGTGTGTGTCCATGTCTCCTTTCTTTCTTTTTAAGTTTATTTGTTTTTATTTTATGTGCATTGATGTCTTTCCTGCATGTATATCTCTATGAGGGTGTTGGATATCCTAAAACTGAAGTAATAGACAGCTGTGAGCTGCCATGAGAGTGCTGGGAATTGAACCTGAGTCCTCTGGAAAGGCAGCCAGTGCTCTTAACTGCTGAATCATCTATCTTGCCCCCATGCTATGTTTCTTGAATTTAATTTGTTTATTACAATTTTTGGCAGTGATGGAGATGGAACATATGCATGCTAAACAAGCATTCTCATTCCACCACTGAGCCACATCTGTGGCCTGAAACCTTGGGGTTTGGTTGTTGTTTTTTGTTTTGTATGTAAAAGGGACCAATAGTCTCTCAAAAAGTGGTAGAGATTAAGGTTGATGCCTTCTATTTTGTGTTCTTAGCTATAGAAGGCTACATGCTTAGAGACTGTAGTCAGTACTGACATTTGGGGACTGGACTTGACTGGAACAGCTAATATTCCAAATCTGAGAGGATGATGGGGAGTGACCTAAGATCCAGGAGGGGGTGGTTGGGTACTGGTGTGGTGACTCCCTCTCAGCTTGCACCCCTTCCTCTCTTGATTATTGCTAAAACTGAGGAAATGGCCTCCCATCTGGTTTAATTCGTACAAGTCTGAGGTATAATCTCTCTCTCTCTCTCTCTCTCTCTCTCTCTCTCTCTCTCTCTGTGTGTGTGTGTGTGTGTGTGTGTGTGTATGTATAAACTAACTCTTATTTTATAGATGTGGTCTCACTCAAGAAGTTTGTTAGAGGGCTGGAGAGATGGCTGAGCGGTTAAGAGCACTGACTGTTCATCCGGACAACCTGAGTTCAATTCCCAGCATCCACATGGCAGCTAACAACTGTCTGTAATTCCATGATCTGACACTCTTACACAGTTATACATGCAGGTAAAACACCAGTTCCATAAAATAAAAGTAATTTTTTAAAAAAAAAAAAAAAAAAGAAGTTTGTTCGAAGGCACCTTTGCCTGTCTCCAGAATCAATACCTCTACTACTGAGTGACACTGCCTAAGATTCCCCCAAAGGTTTTTGGGAAAGGGGAAGAGACTGAGTTTCCAGTTCCTTCCCAATTAGAGAGCAAACTCCCTAAGCACAGGAAGCCAGCAAAGGCAAAAACGAGTCTCACCTAGGGAGACCAGGCATAGGGAAGGGAGGGAGTCTGTTATGAGTGGAAAGAAGGGGGAGTGTGCCTGTTACATCTCCGGAAGTTCCTACTTCCACATCCTCCTCCCCCCATGGTGCTGCCCTCCATCACCCCGGCTCTCAGGTTGTTTGCCTGCTTAACCACAGAGGAAGACAGAGGCCTGTTTTCATACCTTTCACTCACAGCTGCCTGCACCTGCTCTTCCTCACCCCCGCCCCTCCCCCTCCCTGCCACCCTGTCAACCTCCTCCCTGGGCAACGCAAAACCAATTACACATGCCAACAATGGGTTCAAAGTCAGTGATATAAATGATAGGTTTCAGGAGCCAAGAGATAGTGGGTATCGTGTCCACTCTGGGCAATCCAGGAGATGCAGGTCCCCTCCAAGCAGTGGTTGCTCACTGGCTACCTCAGATCTTTCCTGCCACCCAGGTTGTAAGTTGTAGGTCAGGTACTCGCTTCCATTGGTGAGTAAACCTATTCTTCATCTTGGTCTTTTGATCCCGGGAGCGGGTGCTCTTTAGGGATGGGGACACATAGTACAACGATGAGGCTATCTGCTGACACCTCAGTCTTGCCTTTCATCCTATCTCTCTATAAATCCCCCCTTTTTTGAAAAAAAAATTAGATTTTAAAATTTTTATTTTACATGTATGAATGTTTTGCCTGCATCTGTCTATGTGTACTATGTGTGTGCCTGGTGCCCATAGAGGTCATTGGCTGCCCTCAAATGAGTTACAGGTGGGGAGTCACTATGTGGGTGCTTGGCACTGAACTCCAGTTCTCTGCAGGGGGAACCATGTCTGTAGTCCTCCAGGTCTTTTCCTTACTAACTTTTCTATTCTTGCCCACTTTCTTCCCAGTGGACAGGGTAAGTTTTCTCATACACAAATCCCGGCCAGGTGCTACCCAGAAGTCTGAGGCGGGAGGGTGTCTTAAGCCCTGGATTTGAGTTCCATTATCAGTACAGGCAGAATGTCTCAAAAGCAAACAAAAGTCACACACATACTGGTGTCCTGCTTAGAGTCCTTTAGTGGTTCCCCACCATCTGTAAGAAATACTTTTTGTCTTTGTCTTCTTTTTCTAATTTCATATTCAATAATAAAACTATTTATAAAACACCATTTTTGTGATAATATCAACCAGCAGGAAGAAGACAGTCAAGCTTTATACAGCAGAACTCAACGCATACTTGGAAGGAAGTGAAGTTAATGGTGTGTCTGTTCTCTTAGGGAGGGACATTTAACACATGGGGCTCAAATTCAGAACCATTGACAGGACCTCCTCACAGCACAAAGGTCCTGGGTGCTATGCACAGGAGTGCCGGGGTTAGGGCTTCCACATCTCCTTCCTTTAAACTAGAGCTCTTCACTTTTGACTCCATGGTTAAAACAAACAACAAAACTATAGACATTGGCTGGGCATGGTAGCCTATGCACTGGGGAGACAGGACAGAGGACTAGGAAGAGATCAAGGACACTTTCTTATACGCGGTGAGTTCCAGGCTAGCCTGTGTTGCATGGGTTCCTACAACAAACAAAAGACTATCTATTTCTGGAGTAGAGTACTTGCCTATTATGTACAAAACCAGCCTATTTGTGAGGAAAATCGTCCTACACTCATTTGAAAACAATGGCTCTGTGAGATGGGTTCAGAATGACCCAGAGAGAAGACCTTTACATTCCTCTAAAGTGGGCTGAAGGTGCCTCCCCACAGGTAGGATGCTTGTCTAGCATATAAGCCCTGACTTAGAGCCTCAGCTCTGCAAAAATAAAAATAAAGATTTCCAAAATGTCTCCTCCTTTGATGTATCAAATCTTACCTACTGCTTCATTGCATCAGGTACCCTATGCCTAACGTATGCATTCTATTAGCTTCCCGCCACCTTTGCCCAAGGTTCACGCCTGTCTCTCTAAACTCCTGGCTTTCCTTCCAGGCTCAAGTCAATCCCATCTTTGTATATATACCCTTTTCAGCCCCTTCTCCTTGGGATTCCAGGCTGCTGGGGCTCAGCAGGGATTCACATCTCTTTTGCATCTTTTTTTTTTTTTTTTAAAATCCTGCCTCTGGGGCCTAACTTGGGTTCTCTGTTCCCATAGGTAGTTGTTTCCAATAGAATAATCAAAAGCAGCCTTTGACTATGACTCTGCAGTGGGAGGTGGAGGGGACACTGCCCGGTGAGCTGTCCTTGTGCAGAACACAGGCATCAGACAGATTGTAGAGATGTGATGAAGGCCTAGGACAGGGAGGCATATGGATGCCACTGAACTTGGTACCCACCTACCCTGGCTGTTTCCCTGTCTAGGGGAGCATAATAGTCCAGCAGGTCTGTCTGGCCAAGCAGCCCTTCATGATAACTGCTCAAGATTTTACCTTACAAAGCATCTAGGTAGATCAACTTGTTGTCTGTTCACAGTTCAATCAGTGAGACCTCTGCTGGGGCAGGTTTAGAGGGTGAGGATCTACCTCCTTCCTCCATGCCAGGAGGTATTGTTCTTGGCAAAGTCCTCAGAAAAGGGGAAGATGAGAAGAAGCTAGTTTGGTACGTATCAAAAGGAGGTGTCAAACAGATAATTGGAGTTCAAGTGTGTTAAAGCCGCTTCCTATACACAGGGCACTCTTCTCCCCAAACCATAGAGAAAAGCCAAAGGTAAGGTTGGCTCTGGCCTGGTGGCAAGATGGGGAATCGGTTATTTGAAGCACAATTGCTGTCAAGGGAAGCTGCCCTAACTAACGCCCAGGGAGAGCACCGTGTCAGCAATGGCTCACGCTTTCTTTGCTATAAAAAGCAGCAGAAACCCTAATGTATATCCCCACCGTGATGGCAACACACACCCTATATAAACATAGATGCGTGCCCAGATGGGACCACACCCCCATGCTTCACAGGCAGGCACCCAACAGAGCACAAACTGCTTATAAGCTATAGGGACATATGCCCCATCAGAAACTATGATGGCTGGAATGAAGCCAGGCTGGAGCTAGGCATGTGGTTAGGAAAGCATTGGGAACTCTGGGGCAGGAGGAACTCTGGGGCAGGAGGTCCTGGTATTAGGGTCAGGGAGGGTAAGAAGATAAGGGTGGAAGACAAAGTGCTTCTCCCATAATGGAATCTACAGATGTTCTTTTTTACTCTACTCAGGACTTGGGTAATTCCCTGGATGAGTAAAGTCTCTGAGCTCCATGTATTTTCTCCAAGTAGTGAAGCTGCATTATCTCTGTGAACTATCTAGCAGGCAGGTCTGTTAGTTCAGTGGTTCTCAGCCTACGGGTCAGAACCCTTTTGGGAGTGGAACAACCCTTACTCAGGGGTCACATATCAGATATTTACATTACAATTCTTTTTTTTTTTAAATTGTTTATTTATTTATTTATTTATTTGCCTTGGTGTTTGCCTAGAACTGGGAACCGGAACTACAGACAGTTGTGAGCTGCCATGTGGATGCTGGGAATCCAACACAGGTCCTCTGGAAGAACAGTCAGTGTTCTTAACCACTGAGCCATCTCTCTAGCCCATACATTATCTTAACAGTAGCAAAATTACAGTAATGAGGTAGCAATGAAAATAATTTTAAGATTGGGGTCACCACCACATGAGGAACAGTATTAAACGGTTGCAGCATTAGGAAGGCTGAGAGCCACTGTGCTAAGGTTTACTGACAGGATTTCTCTAAGAGCAGGTAGGGGACATTCCTCAAGGATCTACACTGGATTTTCTTAGTGCCCAAGCCTGCTTTGGATGATGCTTGGATGGAGAATACTTTGGGAAGGCAGAGCCTTCCCTCCCTCCATAAGCAGAGAGTGGGGGGGAGGGCTCAAATTCACCAGGTGGAATTTTTGCAAGTTAGAAACCTGGTTTAGCCTGTAGCTTCTGTTAGTTAGGACACTGAATCTGAAAGATCATTTGACTCGTGAGTTTGAAACAAACCTGGTCAGCATACTTAGATCCTCACTCAAACACTTAACACACGCACACGCAGAGAGAGACAGACAGAGAGAGAGAGAGAGAGAGAGAGAGAGAGAGAGAGAGAGAGAGAGAAACACTTGGGAGTTTGTTGGCTGTAGATGAGTCACCAGTGGAAAGGCTGACAGAAGGCTGTCATTGTCCTCTAGATGAGGTGAGTGAAGCCCTCAGCATTTCCAGGTACTAGGAATATAGGAAAGAGAAGCCTGAAGTCCGTAAGAACTGTCTTCAGGGACTGGCAGGGGCCTTGAGTGAACATCCAGTGTAGACCAGGAGAAATGAGCAGTCCAGTCAGTGGAAAGACAGCTTTATAACAAGCACAATTGTCCAGCAATGGAACATCTCTGAGCTCAAGTACAAGGGAAAAATTCCTGCTTCAGGAAAGAGTCTGGAGCCTACATGCTCACTAATGCTAATGCTTTGGTTGGCTGTCACACCTGCCTTTCTTAGTCACGGTGTGTGTGTGTCCGCCCCACACCAGCAATCCTTGCTTCCCTAGACTATTCTGCAGTCGGTGAAGGCCTCAGGTCAACCAGGTTCCCAGCCCTGAGGAGCCAGAAGAGCTTCATGCCCAGCGCCCTGCTCTCAGGCCTGCCCGGCCACGGTACTCCAAGGCTGGCACTTTGCTGTCCTTGAGCAGTATCTACACACAGAAAGAAGCTGGTTTTGCCTTTTTCTTTGCAATTCTAGGAATGAACCTAGGGCTTTTCACAAGCTAGACAAGTGTTTTAGCACAGAGTTACATCCCCAGTCATCCCTTGCTGCCTTCCCACCTGCACCTTTGTTGTGTGTGTGAGGTAGACATCACTCCTCCACTGTTCTATGTCTTATCTTTGGAGACAGTGAGGTCACTGAAGCTCACTGACTGGCTAGAATTGCTGACCAGTAAGTGTTAAGGATTCACCCCCACCCCCACCCTTTTTTTTTTTTTTTTTTTTTTTAAGGATTTATTTATTTTCAAGCCAGGTGGTAGTGGCACCTTTAATCCCAGCACTTGGGGGTGGGGCAGAGGCAGGTAGATCTCTGAGCTCCAGACCAGCCTGGTCTACAGAGTGAGTTTCAGGACAGTCAGGGCTGTTACACAGAGAAACCCTGTTTTGAAATACAAAATAAAACAACAAAAAAATATTATTCACTTTATGTGTATGGTATTTACCTGCATGTATGTCTGTGCCCACATGCATGGAGCCTGCAGATGCCAGAAGAGTGTGTTAGATTCTGTGGAACTGGGGTTACAGGCAGTTGTAGGCACCATGTAAGTGCTGGGAATTGAACTCAGGTCATCTGGTTCTCTTGCCTGCTGAGCCATCTCTCCAGCCTTCCAGGGATCTGCTTCTATCCGAACTTATGTCTTCATACTTTCACAAGTCCTGTGCACAGCCCCTTACTTTTCTGTTTATTTTTGTTGTTGTTTAAGTGGCCTTGGCTAGCCGGGAACTTTCTCCACCACTGCTGGGCTCTTAGTTGCTAGTTTAAGATAGTAATCCTAGCATTGAGTTGCCCAGGCTGGTTTGGAACTAACTCTGTAGCCACTGGCTTGAAATTTTGGTTCTTCTGCTGCCTTGGCCTGCTAAATGCTGGGATTACAGACCTTTGTCACCAGGCCCTGCTGAGGGTATGTCCTTTTATGTCCCTGTGTGGGTATTTACAGCCACCAGTCAGGATCTGGGAGAGGGGTGGGCAGGGTATCTTTCATTTCAGGCCTCAGCAGCTGGGGGAACGGGGAGGAAGAGACCGGACACATGGCCTGGAGGGATAAGATTGGGTTATGAGTGTTCAGGTCCGCTTCTCTCAAGACCTTACAAGACTCTGGCTTGGCATAAGAACTATGTCCTCCGGGTCTGCAGAGCTGGCTCATCGGTTAAGAGCACTGACTGTTCTTCTGGAAGACCTGAGTTCGATTCCCAGCATCCACATGGCAGCTAACAACTGTCTGTAATTCCAAGATCTGACGCTCTTACACAGTTATACATGCAGGCAAAACATCAATTGACATAAAATAAAAATAAATATATATAAAAAAAGAACTATGTCCTCCTTTGTCCCAAAGGACCAAGCTTACCAGGTCCTCTTCCATCTTTGCTTGAGGGTTTTGGCCATTATGAGTATGCAGTACCTTCGGCTTTTAGTATTTTTTCAAAAGATTTCTTTTTATTTTACTTATGTGTTTGTGTGTGCACATGCACACACGTGTCAGTATTGTGTACATGTGTGTAGCTGCCATGTATGTTCCCAGAGGCTAGAAGGCATCAGACTGGATGCGGGTATTGGAAGCCAAACTTGGAAGAATAGCAAGTGCTTTTGACCAATAAGCCTGTCTCTCCAACCCCAGGTTTTAGTTTTTTTGAGACAGGATATCACTGTGTAGCCCAGGCTAGTCTTGAACTCAAGCTAACCTTGGACATATGACTGCCTACTTCAGTCTCTTGAGTGCTTGGATTATTGCCATCATGCTTGGCTCTGGGGAGATGTTAAGCAACCTGTAACTTTTTGCCACACCTTTAGGTTTAAAGTGAAAATGCTGCCTTGTGAGCCAGCGCCTGCCTACACTGAGATGACAGGTATATAGTCAAGGTGCAGGCTCTTGTATCTCTCGGTAGTCTCTTAAAATCACCTCCTGCGTGAGCACTTGCTTTGAATGCTTTTAAGAATTAAATTTTATTATATTTAGCTGCGTGCGTGCACATTTAAGGAGATCAGAGGAATCTTGGGAAGTTGGTCTCACACCTCTTTTCACCATGTGAGACATGAGATTAAGTCAGGTGTCAGGTTTGGAAGCAAGCCCTTTACCCACGGAGCCATCTTGTGGCCCTTCTGAGAGAGTGTCGATCTGAAATACTTTGTCTTTCCTCCTAAAAGAAAACCCAATCCTGTATTCTGACTTTGCATTGTAAATATGTGATTGTTCCTTATTTATCTGCCAAAGGAATAGGAACAGGCAGAATGTCCCTTAGAAGGGCACATGTTCCTAATGTTTTCTGCAAACTGAGTGATAGATTCCCCTTAATACAATACCTCCCTGACTGGCCTTAGGTTCCCCCTCATTTCTGATCCCTCCAACCACCCCCAGTTGAGGCTTTCTCTACTGGGGCTTCTGTGGGACTTTTCACGTGGTTAAAATGAGGGGACCCTCCCTCCCCTTCCCCCAGGTGAAGCCCAGAAACAGCCTGAGCAAGTTTTGGTTCCTCTTTTTCATTCCCTCAGTGAAATGAGACAGTTGTGTGTAGACAAACTGTGTGACCTGTGATGGATGCTCTGGTCACATTGAGTTTATGGTTGGTAGTGACCATCTGTGAGGAAGGGTCAGCTAAACTCTGGAGCTTGGACCAGCTTCACCCTGTTCTATGTCAGTCCCACCTCCAGAGGACTGGAGATTTACATCATCACTAGCCTGAGTGAGTGCCCTGGTTCCAGACATGTCGAGCTGAGGACCTCTGGTCTGAGGTGGGATGGTTCTCCTAGGCAGGGTCTCCTCCAGGTCCACCTAGACTCCCTAGCCAGTAGGGCCACTTCCTGGCACACCTACTTTAGATACCAGGGTCATTTTTCTTGGCTCTTAATCATCTATAATTTTTATTCAGCTCTTGCACTCACAAGGATTAGCTGCCCACCTTAAGCAAGCAGGTGTTCAAGAGATCTTGTCTCAAAATTAATTAATTAATTTAAAAATAATCAAAAGAGAGGCTGATGAGACAGCTCAGTGGGTAAAGGCACCTGCCACCCAGCCTCAACACTCAAGTTCAATCTTGGGACAGACATGCTGGAAAGAGAGAGCCAAATCCCATAAGTGCATGTGCATACAATGACACACACACACACTCACACCACACCACACACACACATACACCATACACATTCACACCACACACACATACCACATACACATCATACTACACACACACCACACACCTAACACACAATACACATACACACACCACACCTGACACACATAATACACATACACTATAAATAAAACTAAGTAGGACAAAATGATGTTTGATGCTTGACTTACCAAGATCCCTGTTTCAGAATCCAAAGCTGGAGTTTCAAACCTAGTGACCTGGGAAAGCAGTAATCAGTTGGGTCAAGGGCAAGGAGTCGGGGCAGGAAATAAAATCAATGAATAAAGCTCTGCAGACTCTCCAGAAAAATGTCAAGACCTTAACTTGCTACTACAAGGCAGAAAATGCTCCTTGGGGGGGGGGGAGCTGGGGATACATGGGGCCTTGGTTTCTAATACCAGCATAGCAGACAGAGTAAAAGAGAAACCCACAATTTTATTGAGAAGGCACTAATGCAAGACTGCTCTGCTGTCCCAAGACACCTGTTCTATGACAGAGTGGGGCAGTGTGTCAAAGCCAGTCAGGACCTTTTGGAAGGTGGGCGGGGCCAAAGAGGAGGATCTGTATTCCAAAGTGTCAATCACCCCAGAGAGCACATGGGAGGTGGGTGAAGGCAGGGTGTGCCTGATTGAGGAGTTCCAGGGCAAGGGTTGTCTTAGGATTCTTGGGCTCCTAGCTAGACCCTAGCTGATGTCCAGGCACATAGCTGAGAGCCTTTGGTTTGATAGATGCCATGAAGAAGATGCCAGCTTCTCTCCTCGGGTAGGTTTGCTTCATGTCATAAACACCCTTACATGTCCTCCTGTCCTGTTACCACCTGTCTCTAGTAGGTCACACAGGGAGCTGAGGCATGCAGTTAGGGGAAACTTCTGATGTTTCTCAGAAGCCAGAAATGGGCCAAGTCTCCAGGTGGTTACAAAGGCATCCAACTGGGTCAGAGTTGATGGTCAGCTTGATGCGGTGGGCAGAGGACACCATCTAACCAAATCAGGGGCAGCCTGTGGTAGGGATAAGGGTGAGGGTGGGAACATGCTGCCTTGTAGAACAGTTCAGGTTTAAAATCTGACCTGGGATCTGGCCTAGATCCTAATTTGACTCAGCTGACATCATGGGGGTACCACTTGATGAGGCTTGGGGATTCTGCACTTAGAAGGACCTCAGGATTGGATTAATGCTTTCTGTTGTCATCTTGAATTTTTTCCCCCTTTGGTTTCTTTCTTTGTTTGCTTGTTTGTTCAAAACAGAGTCGATGTAGCCGTCTGGCCTCCAATTCATAATCCTCTTGCCTGGTTCTTTTGAGTACAGATGTGTGCTATCATGCCCATCTTTGACATTTTTCATCCTTTTTCAACAAGAGGCCTTACATTTTGATTTTTGCGTTGGACTTGCAAACTACAGCAGGTCCTGGATAAACACATGGATAGATTTGAGCTAAGGTTGGACCCTGGAGGCTAGACCTGCTGTGATGAACCCTAGCTCTCACATCTGTCCACAGGCCACTGGCACTTTTCACCTTGAGACTTGAGTAAAGGAATGTCTCTCAGCAAGCCTGGGGCATAGTGGGTAGAGTTATAAATCAGATCACAGATGCTGGAGAGCTGAGGGAGCTGGGGGAATACCTTCAGGTGTGTTCCAGGGAAGGAGATCTGATAGGAGCCAGGGTCTGAAGCTTTCACGGCCTATAGCCCAGAAAGCAGCTCATAGCCCATGGTAAAGCTTCCAAGTCCACCGCTGCCCACACCCCAGAGCCCTGGGCGTTTCTGCTAGAGCTGTTCCCCTCAACATCCTTTGGTAGCGTAGTGGCAACCAAGTCAAGCGAACGGCTGTGCTTCCCCGGAGACTCTTGTGTGAGTGCCAGAGAATGGTGCTGGGCACCACTTTTTTTTTTTTTTTATTTTAAACTCCCACCTAAGGAACTCTTCCTAGAATACCTTATCTTTAGAGGTAACAGTCCTTTCCTGGTGGTGTCAGCATGCTCCCTGACACTTTTAGGAGTAATAGAGCTGAGCATACATACCCTGCTGCATGACTCTGGCCACTGGGACCCTCTTCCATGCTACTATCTGTTCTCACACATCCATTATCTATACTTTTGACTAAAAGCTTTCAGTCAGGGATCATTCCTCCCTCTTGTCTAGATCTAACCTATTTGAGAGCAAAGATTAGATTCTCAACTTCTCCATCCAACACAGAACATTGTACCTTGATGATAAAACCATACAGCAAGATGAACAATTATTTTTATATATGCATATATACATATATATTTGAGATAAGTCTTCATGTGTTCTAGGTTGGCTTCAAACTCATTATGTAGCTGAGGATGACCTTGAACTTCTGATCCTCCTGCCTCTGTCTTTCTCATGCTAGGATTATAGCCATGCATCATCATACTTAGGGTATTTATGCTGGGGGTGAAACCCAGTTTCATGTATGCCATGCTACCAACTGAGTGACCTTCTGCTGTGCCAGTGAGCAGCTATACATTGACTGACTGACTAGCAGTGCCGGTTTACAGACATTAAGAAAGCTTCCAGCTGGGTGTGGTACAGCATGCCTTTAAAGCCAGCACTTGGGCGGACGATCTCTGTGAGTTCTAGGCTAACTTGGTCTACAGAAGGAGCTCCAGAACAGCTAGGGCTATACAGAGAAACCCTGTCATGAAAGAGAGGGAGAGAGAGAGGAAGAAGCTTCCAAAATGCTTTGCCATTCTGATAGAAAGAGATAGAGAGAGCGCCCTATGCTGAACACCCATGAGGCAGAGTTGTGTACCTAGCCCCACAGCAGGGGATGCAGAGCCTGATTCTATGTCTACCCTCTCCGTCTCCCTCTGGTATCTATTAATGGCAGCCAGTAGGGAGGACAATGAAAGTCTAAAAGTGTAGGCACCCATGCATTTGCCTATGTTCTGTAATCCTTACAGAAGTACCCCAAGCTGTCCCCTCTCCCTTGACACAAACTATTCAAATTCCAAGCAGGACCTAGACAATGGGGAGCATATGTCTCTACTCACCAGGTCCTCCAGGTTATAGGGGCTGAGATCCACATCCAGGGTTAGTGGGTAGCTCATAACTGCAGTTTTGCGTCACCAGACTGGTCACTGTCTGATGCTGAAAAGCTCTGTGCTGGTGCCTATGGAGAGGTGGCCTGCGTCAGCTGCAAATTTAAACAAATGAGCTGCGTGCTGTCTCCTCTCAACATATCTTTTTTTTTTCCACTGGGTCTTTTCTGTTGTGTGTATGTGTATGCGTTTTTTTTCCTTTCTTTTTTCTTTCTTTTTCCTTTTTTTAAGAGAAAGGGGAACTCCCCACAGCATCAGCAATAGTCACGATTTTCAGCATCTTTCCTGGCAGTTGTGGTCTGATCTAGAGCAGGGGTCTGCTGTGAAGGCAGCCTTTTGCTTCTGTTCACTGAATCTCTCTCTATGAGGGATGCTCACAGGCTTGGGAAACCCCTCATAGAAAGGGACAAGAAAAGAGTGCTTCCAGCCACCTCTAGGTCTTCACTTTCCACATCACTACGGTGACCAACCACACCAGTTTGCCCAGAACCAAAAGAAAGTCCCCTGCCCTGGGAAACCCCTCAGTCCTAAGCAAACCAGGGCTCCCGATCAACCTGTTGCTGCTATCTATTTGCTCACCTAGGAAGGAATAACCCCTTTCTCTTTTCAGATTAAGTTTGAAAGAGATAAGTTAGAATTTTTCAAAGGGAACAATAATGCTAAATATGCTAAAATAATACTAGGAGACCAAAACATGAAAGCACAACGTAAACACAGTTACAGACCTGTGCTCTGACTCACAAATAACAGTGTTCCATCCACAAATAAACTTGCCACCTAGGCTACCCTCCCTCCAATTTTATACAAGAGGACCCTGTAGCAGAGAGAGAGAGAGAGAGAGAGAGAGAGAGAGAGAGAGAGAGAGAGAGAGAAAACTTATGCAGGATCTATAACACACCAAAGGCAGCCACCTTGCATCCAAGGGTCCCGACTCTGACTCCATATTTACCATTTTTTGCTCCCCAGGCTCACAGGCTCTGCCCCATTGTCTCTTCCTTCATGAAGACCCGTGGTAGACATTGATCCATTTCCCTCCAGGTCTATCCTGGTAGGTTTTCTTCCATGGTGGGAGGTATTTTCTGGCTTGGTCCACAATAGTGCATGATTGCATCCCAAAGCATCTACTGGAATGTTTTTTTTTTTTTTCCTGTGGTGTGTGTGTGTGTGTGCGCGCGTGCGCGCGCACATGCGTGAGTGTGTGTGTACGTGTGTGTTTTGTTTTGCTTTGCTCCAACTTTGTAATCATCCCCCTTCCCCTTCCAGGCTAACCCCTAAAAACACACGGCCCCTGTTTTCCTATTGTGCCACTGGCCTCACCCTCCCTCCCAGGCAAATTTCCTTTCAAGGGGCCCCTACCCTGACCAAAATTCCCCTTCACCATCTCCTCCATAGTCCGGGCTCCCTGTTTCCAGCCTGCATACCTTGGTTATAGACCCCACCTTATCCACAACATATAAAACATCTTCCTCAAGGCTTAAAGACTTTTAACCTCTGTTTGGGCTATCTCAGTTTCTCTTCTATTACTTCCCTTCAGAATCTGTTCTTTAAAAATTTTTTACATTTTAAATCTATTTGTGTGTGTGCTTGAGTGTGTGCATACATGTGTGGGAGAGAGAGAGAGAGAGAGAGAGAGAGAGAGAGAGAATAACTTGTAGACCTGGGGATCAAACTCAGGAGGTCAGGCTTAGTGCCAAGTGTCTTTAACCAGCTGAGCCATCTTGCTGGTCCCCAAACCTGCTCTTAAAGAGGAAGAGGAAGGCAGCCAGGATAAGGCCTGGAACTCCTCTCTAGCACCCCTAGTCCCCTGCGCTTCTGGGACACTCTGTCTCGG
This sequence comes from Sigmodon hispidus, assembly GCA_004025045.1. Classification (NCBI taxonomy): domain Eukaryota; kingdom Metazoa; phylum Chordata; class Mammalia; order Rodentia; family Cricetidae; genus Sigmodon; species Sigmodon hispidus. The sequence continues at coordinate 387,385 of PVIH01000116.1, read as the reverse complement.
GTTTCTTGGGTCTGGAAATTACTAAGCACTGTTCATCCTTCCAACCCTACCCCACGATGTTTTGCTCCTTCATCCTGTACACAGGTCAGATTTTGCTATCATAAGCACACTGCTCAAAAAAAAACAGAGCATCTCCTAGATGTGGAAAGGTACTTTGAAAGACAAGTCAGTCACCCCTCACTCTACCCTCCATCCATCCCCAGGAAATGCAAGAATAGAGGTCACAGTGTTTTTGTCATGGGGTGAGAAAGTCGCGTTGTGACATCATGTTTCCTCAGATGTATAGGTAAGAATGTATGTCACCCTAGCACTTGGAAGGAGGATTGTAGGTTTGAGGCTAAGGTGGACTACATGGTTAGACCCGTCCAAAAAATAAAGTAAGAAGGAGAAGGAGGGATATTGTTTCAGAATAGAGCGGTTTAGTGTTAGAAACTGACTCCTTATGCTGAGTCAAAAGTCATCTTCTTGTAACCTCCCAGACAGTCCTAGACCATGAAGCATGTCGCCCAGGTGACCTCTGACTACAGACATCATGTGCTTGTGAGTCTCTTGTTTCCCAAACCCATATTCTAATGTCTTCAAATATTTTTCAAAGAACTGATTTCTGGGTCCCTTATTAGCTGTTTTTAACTTCTGGGTGATTTCTGGTCAGTGGTCCAGTAAGTCTGTAACTAAGACCAACTCTAGGAAACTGAGTTGCCTTGTTCAAGACTCCATACATATTTAGTTGCAATTAGCATGCACATTCCTGGGGGCTCCATCTCCTCTTGACCTCGTGAAACCCTTTTTTGGTGTTTTCTATGGTGATGGTTCTAACCCATCATTTGATTTTATGAAGAGAAACTTGTCCCATGTGGGTGTGATGAAAACATAAATAAGTCATCCTTAGGTGTATCCAAGTTTTGATAGGAATTCTTGGCACAGCAAAGCCAAAACCAGCAGCCTGCTCCGTATCACCAGATTCTTCACAGGTCCTGGAAAGCCTTAAGGTCATTAGGACCCAAGCTGGACATTAGGGAGGTGCATGAAGGGAGGGTGATGATGAGAGTGGAGGGCAGCATAAACAGTGTGTGGAGCCAGGCAGTGGTGGCACACACCTTTGATTCCAGCACTCAAAAGGCAGAGGCAGGAGGATCTCTGGAAGTTTGAGGTCACCCTGATCTACAGAGTGAGTTCCAGGGCAGCCAGGAATGCATAGAGAAACCCTGTCTCAAAAAACAAACAAACAAACAAAAAATAAGGATAAGAATTGTCCATTCCTGGCACACTGTAGGCACTCAGCAAAGGGGTGTGGTGATATGAGGAGGTGGGAGGAGTCTGGAATTGCTCTTGGAAATGTCTTCTTTCTTATTCTCAATCACTGGCCATTTCTGGGCTGTGTCATGGGCTCAGAGGAAATGTTAGGGAGCTCAAGACTGTTTCATCGAAGCAGCAGATGCAGGCCTTGGTTTACCTGTGGTGTGGTGTGGGCTGAAGCAAAGCAGTCCCTTTGTTAACTTTACAAGGCACTTTAAGTGTTCTTAACCACTGAGCCATCTCTCCAGCCTCTGTAATTAGATCCTAAATGTCCCCCAAAGGAACATGTATTAAAGGCTTGATTCCCAGTCTGTGCCACTGTTAAGTGGAGGCAGAAAGGGACCGATGTAGCTCTGTCCATGGAGTACTTAACTGGAAGCATGCAGTCCTGTTTTCTATCCCAAGCACTATTTAAAACTGGGAGTACTGACTCATACCACTAAGCCTAGTACTTAGGAGGTAGAAGCAGCAAGATCAGAAATTCAAGGTCATTGTGAAGTTGGGGGTGGACTGGGGTATATCAACCTTGTCTTCGGTGGTAGGAGACTCCAGTTCCCATAGTTGTTCTCTGACCTCCACATCCGTGCTGTTGCATGCCCGTACACACTTGAGTGTAAGTGTGACGGCTAATCTTGGCCATCAACTTGACATAACTTGGAAGAGGGAACTTCGATTGAATTCTCTTCATTAGGTTGACCTGTAGCAAGTCTATGGGCTATTTTTCTTTCTCTTGACTTACTTTATGTGTATGAGTATTTTGCCTAAAGCCTGTATGTATAGTGAGGAGGTGGTGAGCCTCCATGGGGGTGCTGGAAATCAAACCTGGGTCCTTTGATAGAACAAATGCTCTTAACCACCGAGCCAACTCTCCAGCCTCAAGAGGCATTTTATTGATTGTTGATTGATGTGAGAAAGCCTAGTCACAGTGGGTGGTACTGCCTCTGAGCATGTGGTCCTGAGAGGTATAAAAGAAAGCAGTCAAACCTGAGCCTGAGAGCTGACTAGAAAGCAGTGCTCCTTCCTGATTTCTATTTCAGTTCCTGCCTCAGCTCCTTGGATGATGGACTGTGACGCAGAAGTATAAGTCAAACCCTTTATGTTTTATTACAGCACCTGAGAAGCAAACTAATACAGTAATAAAGATAAATAAGTAGGAATATAGATAGATTAATAAAGAGGTGGGGCCTAAGCAGATTTTGAAGGAGCGTGTATTTGTAATCCTAGTGCGGAGAATGGAGTGTTGAGGCAGAAGGATTTCTGTTCAGGGCCATTCTGGGCCATCTAGCAAGACACTGTCATAAACCTAAGCCCAAAACAAAACCAAAAACGAGGTGGCCACAGTGATTCCCTCTCCTTGTAGTCACGCAGATGGGCCTCCTTTGCCAACAACTGCTGCCATAGCCTCCCCACCCCCACCCCAGATGAAGTGAACTGGTGATGAACTGAACCTGGAAACCTGTGAGCCTTCTTAAGCTGTTGATTGCAGACAGTTGTTACAACAGGAAGCATTCTGGTACATCACCATAGGCTTTTCAATCCCATAGAAACCAGATCAGCTTCCCCAGGACAGAGAAGGCAATGCCTAAATTGTGATCCTTGATGTAAAAGGTGTGAAGTCAGAAGTTTTACTTATATGTTACAGTCATATGTTACAGCTGGGATGGGGCCTTTCCAGGCAAGGCAGCTCAAATTATATTTCAGTTTGCCATTTGTGTGTGATTCCCTCAAATAGCAAAAGTGTGTGATTTCTACCCTGTGGACAGCCTCTGAGGCTGAATTATTGCATCTGGGTTTCTCATTCAAATACCAGTGCCAGCTTTGCCAGGGCTGGATCTGTGTCTGGGTTAGGTGTGGGTAGTTGTTTAAGCCCCAGTTCAGGTGAATTTTTCTCAGTAATTATGCCTTGCTGTTAATGTTAATTTGTTCTGCCTACTAGATATAATCACTTGTATCCACAGAAAAATTAAATCACTCCACAGAGGCTGAGTGTTGCTGGAGGGAACAGGTCCCCATTTGCTTCAGCCTTTTATTAACCTGGAATGTTCTTCTCCTGGGTCGAGACCTCATTGTTTCTCCTGTGGGTCTCCTTTGATGATGAACAGAGCATCAGAGCTCACCTGCCTCAGAAAGAGCAGGTGCCCCTTCAAGTCCCTAAGAGAGATCATAGTAGCATTTATACAGCATTCACCAGATTACACAGTTCTACAATTTTCTTTTTCTTTTTTTTTAAGATTTATTTTATTATTTTGTATACACACGTGCCAGAAGAGGCATCAGATCTCATTTCGGATGGTTGTGAGCCACCATGTGGTTGCTGAGAATTGAACTCAGGACCTCTAGAATAGCAGCCAGCACCCTTAACCTCTGAACCATCTCTCTAGCCCCCCTGTTCTACAATTTTCAAATTTAGCTGTTTGGTTTTTTGGTTTTTTGAGACAGAATTTCTCTGTATAGCCCTGGCTGTGTTGGAACTCACTCTGTAGACCAGGCTGGCCTCAAACTCAGAGATCCAACTGCCTCTGCTCCTCCCTCCATTTTCCCAGTGCTGAGATTAAAGGTGTGCACCACCACTCGACTAAATTGAGCTCTTTTTAGTCTTTATATTTCATTTAACTAATCTTTTTTCCTTTCTGTTTTTATTTTCTAAGTAGGCTCTCCCTGCATAAGCCAGGCTGGTTTTTAACTCACAGAGATCCACCTACCTCTACCTTCCAAGTGCTGGGATAATAGGTACTATCAAGCCCAACTAGAGGTCAAACCAGGGACCTCCCATAAGCTAGACAAGTGCTCCAAGAAGCATTCCCAGCCCTTAATTTTAGCTATAAAACTGTCCCAACACCTGTGTGGACGTTATTGGCATGGTCCTTGGCCATTAGGGGGCTGAGGGAGTGGAGAAATTCTCTTCCTCCTTGTCTTCTTCTAATTATAAGGAGAATGGTTTAGAAAGGCAGCGACTCAGACATCAAAGCTGAGATCACACAAGGCCACACAACAACAGACTCCTCTTTGCGAAGGATATGTACTTTCCTGACTATCTCAGGGGAAAAACTATGGCTAACCTCTCAGTGCTACGTTCCATGCACGGAGCTAAACTCTTTATGCCCTTAGTTCCTTTCATCCTCTGAACAGCCTTTAAGTGTAGTTATATCACCACATTACAGACGTGGAAACCGAGCTTCAGACAACGATCACAAGCATCATGAAGGGTAACAGCTCATGTAGGCACCAGGACCCAAAAGCACCATTAACACAGGAAATGAGTGGTAAAGGTTGTCAGCTCTGGGAGCCAGTGCCCACGCACTGCTCTGTCTTCAGGTAACAGGTAGTCTGCAGGAAGGAAGCTGGTCCAGGTGCTGGGTAGGCATGTGAGGTTACAGGGGCCATGTGTGGGTCTCGGCTCCTCAGTCCAGGGTACACCAGACTCAGAGAGTGAGTCAGATGCCTAGGTTAGCTGTTTGTCTGCTAAGTACTAAAATGAGTCCTGGCCAGAGACAAGATAAACCTGGGGACATCGTGTCTAACAGGGAGGGCAGGACAGACATGTGGACACATTTGTACACTATACATGCAGTGAGAATATTTTTAATGGTACCATGTCAAAGCATCATGGCTAAGAGGAAGGTGCTTGGGAAAGATACGTGCAGTCTTCTCTCACAGGAGAGCTGTGTGTGAATGTGCTGTCTAAGTAAGCTGCAAGGCTTTGTAATTGATAGAAAAAATGTGGATATGATATCTAAAGGCTCAGATGGAAGGCCCAGCACTTCTGCTTTTTGGTAGGGACAGCTTTGCCCAATACTCTAATGTACACTAAGCACCAAACAAAGCATTTCTCAGACAGTGGTTCTCACGTTTGATGACTCAGTGGCCTAGAGCAGTTGGTAAATACTGTGGCTGGCACCTAGCTGAGTAGTCTGGGTGGGTATCAGAATCTGTTTGTCTAGCCTGTGTCCAATTAAATTTTTGTTCTGGGAACTGTACTCAGAAAGCCGGTACCCTAGATCACACAAGACCTCCTTACTCACATACACCAGTGGTTCCATTGTTAGGCTGGTGTTCCCAGCCCATCCCCACAGCTCTCAGCCTCTCCACACGAAGATCATTGCAGCCGAGACCTTTCTAGAACAAGGTTAGCACCTCCTACAACTAGCTCAAGTGTCCAGTTTTTTCCCCAGAACAAGCTTCCCTGGGGCCCACTCTGGTTACAGCTGAGATTTTCATCATGCTTCACAGACTCAGGCTGCTCCACACCTCAGGTACCCTTCTGGCCTATCTTAGTCTCTATTCTATCCTGTTGCTGTTGTCTTATTTATGTATGTATTAATTTATTTGTATGATTATGTATGTATGGGCACGTGCATGCCATGTACAGGAGTTGAGGCCAGACAGCAGCTTTCAGGACTCAGTTCTTTCCTTACAGGTTCTGAGGATTGAAACCGGGGTCCTCAGTCACACACACACACACACACACACACACACACACACACACACACACACACACACACACACTGTTCCTGGGCTCAAACTCATGGCATTCTTCTGCTTCAGCATCCCACATGCTGAGGTGACCAGCCTATGACACTATGTTTGGCTTAAGCATCTGCTCTAACTGAAGTTTTAATCTCTGCTAGTTATGACTCATCTTCTGTTACTTTGGTCATGACCCATAGTAAGAATTGTGAAGTTTCCATGCATATACTTATGTCTTAGTTAAGATTACTATTGCTGTGATGAAACACCATGACCAAAAGCAGCTTGAGGAGGAAAGGGTTTACTTGGCTTCCATATCCTGAGTCATACACAGTCCATTGAGAGGAGCTGAGGCAGCAGGACTCAAAACCAAGCAGGACCTGGAGGCAGGAAGTGATGCAGAAGCCAGGATGAAGGGCTGCTTCCTGATTTGATCCTCAGAACTTGCTCAGCCTGCTTTCCTTTTTTCTTCCCCTGCCCCACAGGGTTTCCTCATGGCTGTCCTGGAACTCACTCTGTGACCAGGCTAACCTTGAACTCAGAGAGAGAGAGAGACCCACCTGCCCCTGCCTCCCAAATGCCACTACTTCCTGGCTACAGCTCAATTTTTTAAAAAATATTTATTTATTTTTGTTTTATGTGAATTGGTGTTTTGCCTGCATGTATACCTGTATAAGAGTGTCGGATCTTGGAATTACAGACAGCTGTGAGCCACCATGTGGATGCTGGGAATTGAACTCAGGACCTCTGGAAGAACAGTCAGTGCTCTTAACCTCTGAGCCATCTCTCCAGCCCACTCTTCTGCTTTTTATGTTTGTTTGTTTGTTTTTGAGTCAGAGTTTTACTATGGATCCCTGGCTAGTCTGAAACTCACTAAACAAACTGAACTCCAACTCACAGAATCCACCTGCCTCTGCCTCCTGGGTGCTGGGATTAAAGGCATGTGCTACCATAAGCTATCTATATTTTAAATGATGGTCATTCAGCCAAATTCCTTTTATGGATTCACGCATAAGACACTATCCTTGGTGTTCAAAATTGAAAATACAACTTTTCTGGCTCTTGTTCGTAGTAGGTGATGGTTAATGCAGAGACTGCTAACAGGTCACAGTGCTGAGAGGTTAGCCCTCCCTCAGTGGGGTAGCAGTGGGCAGCAACATCCATCACCTCCTCAGAGGCTCGGGGAGCAGGAAGGGTGGAAAGAATGGGGAGGAGTGCACTGCAATGCTGTCTTCTGAGCACGACATGGCTGCAGCACTCATGAACTCCCTGGAGACCCATAGAAGACTGGGCCCGTCAACATCCTGTCATGTATGAAGAAGACATTCATGGAGGCCACCCTTCTCTGAGGAGCTATAGCCACTTGGTGGGTGGGGGGAAAGAGGCATTGTCTTTCTCATTCTTTTTCTTTTTTTTTTTTTTTTTTAACTTTATTTATTTATTTATTTATTTGCCTTGGTGTTCGCCTGGAACTGGAACTACAGACAGTTGTGAGCTGCCATGTGGGTGCTGGGAATCGAACCCGGGTCCTCTGGAAGAGCAGATGGTGCTCTTAACCGCTGAGCCATCTCTCCAGCCCCCTTGTCTGAATTTTTGAGTCAGAGTTTTACTATGTAGTCTTGGCTACATAGTATGGAAAAAAGAAAATTTAAAATAATACAGATGTATTGTGTATTGGGAGACAGAGGCAGATGGACCTCTGTAAATTCCAGGCCAGTCATGGCTACATAAAGAGAAATATCATGTGTATGCATCTTTTCTTTTTCCACATAGAAATCCTTCATAGGTACAAATTGCTTTGCGCTCGCGCACACGAGCACCCCCCCCCCAATTTTAAAAGGGGGATTGGTCCAGGCATGGTGGCTCACATCTGTAATCCCAGAACTAAAGTGATTGAGGCAGACAGATTGCCATGAGTACTAGGTTAGCCTGGGCTACAGAGTGAGACTCTTATTTGAAAACATTTTAAAAAAAGAAAAGGAGGTTGGGCTGAAAAGAGACGTTAGACGACTCTAAGGGCGGTCTGGATGCTGCAGAGGGTTCCACACATCTAAAGTGAGGAGACAGAGCAGCTGGTGTGGGCAGGAGCAGGTTTAGGGTTATGTATAGGACAGGCCAGGAGGTGAGGAGGGTGGGGCTGAGAGGCCCTGAGGGCCCTGGGATCACAGACCAGGCAACTGGGAACACAGAAGAGTGTTTACTAAAGAATTTCACAGTGACACTGAAATTCAGGGAGGTTTATGCATTCTTACCTCCAAGAGTCATTTATTCATTGTCAGAGACAGGCCAGGTTCAAGAGTCCTCCTGAACCAGTCTCCTCAGGGACAGGCAGTGAGTCCTTTGATAACTTGGCAGTTAATTATTCCTTGGGCCTGACCATTTCAAGTACTGAGCCGATGCAGGGAAAGTAATGAGACACACTGCCACACTTGGCGTGGTCCAGGCCATGCTCAGGAGATGGGCACTAAACATATAAACCACGTACTTAGTGCAAAGATTAGCTCATAAGTTGGAAAAACCTATACACTCGGTGTAGGAAAAAGGACCGTGTGCTAAGAGAAATAGCAATGGGAACTCAATCTTCATAAACTAATAACTAGACCATAATCCTCCCAGATTAATTTAGGGTTTGATGTTCTCTCAAATACATTGCCTCACAAGTGTATCTCGTCTCAGCCTGTGAAACAAGCCATTTGGGAGTTCTTAGCATATTTTGTTTAGGGATGGAAGCCTCTATAGACCCAAGTCTATCCAGCTAGAAGACATCTCAGCTGGTTCTGATGTGGGCCCCTGTGCCTGGCTGAACTAGGCAGCTAAATGACTACTGACATCTCTTTTATTTGAGACAGTGCCTTACTAAGTATGGCCTAAACTTGCCTTGATCACCTGATTCTCCAGCCCCAGCTCCTCAGTTCCGAGATCACATTTTGAGCCACCGTTCCTGACTCCTGGTGCTTTTAGAATGACTTCTATAAAGGATACAAACTTTGGCTTTCCCATTTTTAATCCTCAGAGTCTTCACATAAAGTTAGTGATAGGAGCTGTGGTCAGTGACAGGGTGGTTAGAGGCTTAGGCCTTGGGTGACCCAGAGTAGGCCAGAAGGGATGAAGTAGCCTGGAACCAAAGGCAGGAAATGGCTGAAAGTAGCTTCCTGATGTGGTTCTCCTTCAGTGAAAGTGAACCAGGCCCCAGGTGGAGGTGACAGGCCAGCGAAACTCCTCACCGCATTTTGGGGACCTGGTGAGGCGGCCCACCTACCCTATCAGCACTTTGATCATGGCTCATGAGAGAGAGGTTTCCAAATGACTCGGTCCTGCTGCCCCAGGAAGGAAGTGTTCTGGGCTGCAAGTGGGGGGCCTATGCGTGTGGGTCAGGCATTTGAAAGTGAGTAAATGTTGACACAGCAGATGGGAGACAGGGCTGCTGACACAGTGAGGTTGTCTCCCGGAGAGCAGAGAGAGATGGAAAGACCATCTGGCCTTCCCTCACAGTGGGAAATCTGTCAACAGCTCCACTTAGTGATGACAGACATGGCCATCTCTGTGACAGGGCATTTTAGGTCTTTGGTACGTGGCCCAGGTTTATCACTTTTGTTTTTCAGGTAATAGATGTTTCCTGTGTGTTTCCAAATTTATAGCCTGCTTTTCAACATCCCTTCTATCAACCAGGAGTCAAATAGCTTTCCCTCTACTCTGTCTACATCTTTTCTCACCTCCGCACCTCTGCCTATGGGCTGCCCTTCTGGAGTCCAGCAGCACATCTCCACACCCCTGTATGGCCAAAGCCTAAACAACCTCAAGGCCACCTCAGTGTCCCTTTCTCCACAGTCTCCAAAGCCGATGAGGCACCTGCCCCACTTTGATCTAGCCCTTTACCAGTTTCTCACTTTTCACCTTATATTCTAATTACTCAAGAATTAACATCCTTACTAGGATGTGAGAGACTCTGGTTGCCAAACCATTGGGTTCCATTCTTTCTTTCTTGTCTTTCTTTTTACACCCTATAGGTGCCCAATTATTGTCTTTGATTGAAGTAGATGGATGGGTGGGTGGAGGGATGGATGGATGGGTGGATGACTGGGTGAATGGGTAGATGGGTGGGTGAATGGATGGATGGATGAGTGGGTGAGTGGGTGGATGAGTGGGTGAGTGGGTGGATAGATAAGTGGATGGATGAATAGATAAGTAGATGGATGGATGGATGGATAAGTGGATGGATGGATAGATAAGTAGATGGATGGATAGATAAGTAGATGGATGGATAGGTGAGTGGATGGATGGATGGATAAGTGGGTGGATGAATAGATAAGTAGATGGATGGATAGGTGAGTGGATGGATGGATGGATAAGTGGATGGATGGATAGATAAGTGGATGGATGAATAGATAAGTAGATGGATGGATGGATGGATAAGTGGATGGATG
>PVIH01000116.1:128160-371027 GCA_004025045.1 Sigmodon hispidus | reverse complement strand
GAAGCTAAACTTTTTGTCATTGCACTTATTTATGTGTGTGTATGTGGGATGGGGCACATGTGCCATGGTAATATGTGTGTGTGTGTCGGGGGAAGTGCCACAGTGGTATGTGGGGGAGGAGCACATGTGCCAAGGTGATATGTGTGTGTGAGGACATGTGCCAGGGTGGTATGTGTGTGTGTGTGTTGGGGGGGGGGGATATGTGCCAAGGTGATATGTGTGTGATAGGATGTTCTGTGAAAGTCAGAGAACAACCTGTGGAATCTTCTCTCCTTGACCATCTCAGATCAAACTCAGGTTGTCAGGCTTGGTGGTTAGTGCCTTTGACCTACTCTTTAACCATATCATCATGTCTCTGGGTTTCATTGTTATTACTATTGAGTCAGGGTTTCACTATGTAGCCCTGGCTGGCCTGGAATTTGTTATGTAGACCAGGCTGGCCCCCAGCTCACAGAGGTCTGCCTGTCTCCACTCTCAAGCGCTGCTCTTAAAGGCAGGTACTACTGTACCCAACAGAGCTGTACTCCTTCAAATCACCCCATGACTTGTAGAACATTAAAGACAGGATAAAAACTCCACACCTCTATTTCAAGCTGCATCCAATACTGGCAGGTCAGGCCAGTTTCAATGTATGAGTTCTGTTTACTCCACTTCTGGACAGGGAATCTATGATTATGTATGACTCCTGTCTTTCAGAAGCTCGGACATTGGTCCCAGACTCTCTAGCCATGGGTGACCTTGAACTTCTGAAGTTCTGATCACCCTGCCTTTACCTTCCAAGTATTACAGGCACGGAACACCACTACTGTTTTATGTGCTGTGCAGAATGAACTCAGGGTCTGGCATATGCTAGCCAATGTTTCTGGATGGCCACCTGCCACTGCTGCCCACAGGGCCCCCCATAGAGCTGTTGAATCAGACTCTGGAAGAGCAAGGCCCTAGGGTTGCTAAGATGCCTAGTAAGACAACCGTGAAGCCCTAACCCTAAGTTCTAACCTGCTGTGTTTCTGGGACATTGTCTTGACTACACTTTCCTGCTGTCTCTCTTGGGGCCAAGCACCAGATAGCTGTCTTAGCAGAAGGTGGGCAGTCTGAATTCTTATTCTAGACATACCGATAACTCAGCTTCAGTAAGCTACTTCCTCTCTGTGGACTGCCATTTTCTTCTCTGTAAGAGTTGGTGGTGGTCCAAACTCAGCCACCTACCCAGTGTTTATTGAACACCTACTCTGTCTGGTAAGTTCTGGAATTCAGTGGGGTTGAGGCTGAGTCATGAACTTGGTAAGGGGTAAGACTTTAGGGGTCAGGGTGGGAGGGACCTGTTGCCAGGCAACTGGTGCTTCCTGTATGGATGCCAGTAGGGCCTGAGGGTGTTTTGGCCCCAGGCTCCCTCCCCACCCCTGGCAGCTGTGGCTGATCTCCACAACAAGAAAACCTCCTGTGTTCAGAAAGGGAACTATATGCAAAACTTGCAAAATAAACTTTGTGAGCTTTTCACAAATAAAAACACCACAAAAAAAAAAAAAAAAGAAAAATATTTGTGGGGCTGGAGAGATGACTCAGAGGTTAAGAGCACTGACTGTTCTTCCAGAGGTCCTGAGTTCAATTCCCAGCAACCACATGGTGGCTCACAACCATCTAGGATGACATCTGGTGCCCTCTTCTGTACACTGTATACATAATAAATAAATAAATCTTGAAAAAAAGAAATCTATTTGTGTTAGTCAGGTGGTGGTGGCACATGTCTTTAATCCCAGGATTTGGGAAGCAGATAGATCTTGGGGGTCAAGGCCAGCCTGGTCTACAAAGTGAGTTCAGGGACAGTCAGGACTACACAGAGAAACCCTGTCTCAAGGGGAGGAGAGTTAATTAGAATAAAGTAATTTTAATTTTTTATTTATAAATGTTTCTAGACAACCCAACCAGTTCTAAACTATGAGACTAAACCAACCGGTTTGCTGCCCCAGTTCACCTAAGATCAGCTGCTGGTCATGATACCACAGCTTCATGCCTAGTCCCACTATAGCTATTAAATTAATCTGCTTTTAAATTCCCAGAACAGGGGGCTGGAGAGATGGCTCAGTGGTTAAGAGCACCGTCTGCTCTTCCAGAGGACCCGGGTTCAATTCCCAGCACCCACATGGCAGCTAACAACTGTCTGTAGTTCCAGTTCCAGGCAAACACCAAGGCAAATAAGTAAATAAATAAAGTTAAAAAAAAAAAAAAAGAACAGTCTAAATTCCCAGAACAGGCTAGGATCAATGTGCTCAGTGAAACTGTCTACAAACAAACAAACAAACAAAGAAACAAACAAACCCACAAAAGCCAACAACAACAAAATAACTCAATAAAAAAGACTCCAGGTGTCTGTACACACTTTGTAGTATGAGAGCACTGAACTAAAACAATATGGCTTTAGAAGGCCTTTGACAGGAAAATATGTAAGTTCCTCATAGGGAAAACCACACAACTTCCCCAATGTGTTTCCATAGTGCGGCAATTCAGAGAGTGAAGACTTCAATACTCTGTAACAGGGATGGGTCCAAGTGATTTGTAAAATCAGTGATTGCTATGTAAAAAAATAAATAGACAAACATAGCTCTTTTTTCTCTTTGAAAATAAAGATAATTTGGGCTGGAGTGATGGCTCAGCAGTTAAGAGCACTGACTGTTCTTCCAGAGGACCTAAATTGGATTCCAGCATCCACATGGCAGCTAACAACTGTCTGTAATTCCAAGATTTGACACCTTTACACAGTTATACATGCAGGCAAAACACCAATTCACATAAAAATAAATAAATAAATGAATGAATGAATAAAGGAAGAAAAGAAAATAAAGACAATTTTTTTAAAAAAAAGACTTATTTATTTATTACGTATACAGAAGAGGGTACCAGGTATCATTATAGATGGTTGTGAGTCACCATGTGGTTGCTGGGAATTGAACTCAGGACCTCTGGAAGAACAGCCAGTGCTCTTAACCTCTGAGCCATCTCTCCAGCTCCAAAAATAAAGATAATGTAAGTGGCTCTGCCCTGGAAGCACAGGTATCTCTTTAGACTATTATGTCAGAGCAGTTTCATTAGACGTGGCTCAGTGGTTCAACACTCATCCAGCATGTGCAAGGCTCTGGGTTCTGTCCCCAGTTCCAGAAAAATAAAGAATGAGGCTAAAAAGGAATTAAAGCAGCCAGGTAATGGTGGCACACAGCTTCAATTTCAGTACTCGTGAATTCTGTTCCTGTAAATTCCAAAGGTTGGAGTCTTGTCTCCTGAGCACAAGGGAATGGCCATGTGAGGAGACACTTAAACATAGACCACCCTGACCTACAGATTGTGAGACTTACTGGCTTATTCTCTTTTCCTGCTGCCTGTAGATCCAAATGCAGAACTCTCAGCTATCTCTGCAGCTTGTCAGCCTAAGTGCTGCCATGCTTCCCTCCACGATAACAGACTAAACCTCCGAACTGTAAGCCAGCACCTATTAGATGTTTCCTTATAAAAGCTGCCATGGTTCTGGTGTCTCTTCATAGCTACAGAAACCCTAACTAAGACGGCCTCCTAACGTTGAGATTAAAGGCATCCAGCACTGTGCTGGCTGGTTTGTGTCAGCTTCATGTAAACCAGAGTAACCTGAGAACAGAGACCCTTATGTGAGGAATTGCCTGAACCAGACCAGCCTGTGGGGTATGTCTGTCTTGATTAATGATTGATAGGAGAGAGCCCAGCCCACTGTGGGTAGCACCACCCTTGGGCAAATGGTCCTGGATTATATTTTTAAAAACAGGCTGAACAATCATGGGGAGCAAGCCAGTAATCAGCACTCCTCCGTGGATGCTGCTTCACTTTCTGCCTTGATGGACTCACATTCCACGATGGACTGTGATCAGGATGCATGTGACAAATAACCAGTCACTGTTTATCACAGCCACAGAAAGCTAAGTAGGACAGCCACTGTGCCTGGCATGGTAGTCATTTTTCATCAAAAGTTGCCTTGGTTTGTTCAAATTGCTATAACAGAAAACCTTAGACTGGACAATTTATAAACAAGTCTAATTCTTAGGGTTCTGGAGGCTGGGGAGCTTGTGAGCAAGACACCTGAAATTTTGGTGTCTGATGAGACAGGACCAGCAGATTCAGCTTGTTTCTCCTAGATCACATCCTTTGGGCCCTCACGTGGTGCTGTGGGTGGGAGACCCAACTCCCAGGAACCTCATTCTGAGAGTGTCCATTTTATTCATGAGGTTTCCTTCAGCCTTCACTTCTGGATGTAATTACCTCTCAAAGGTAACAAACACCCTTGGGGTAGTTAGCATGTTTCGTGTCCCCCCCCCTTTCTCTCTCCTCCTCCTCCTCTAGTTACCTTCCACTTTTTTTTTTTTTTTTTTTTTTTTTTTTAACAATGCTAGGGGTAGAACTCAGGATCCTGAGTATACTAAGCACAATCTACCACCCATATACATCTCAGCCTTTGTATTTTAAGACTGAGTCTTAGTACCTAGTCTAGGCTAGCTTTGAACTCTGGACCCTCCTGCCCTAGTATCTTGAATGTTAGTTTTACAGGTGTGCAGATTATAGGTATTAGGTTTTATTTTTGTTATTCTGCTTTTGTTTTGTTTTGTTTTTTTTAACTTTATTTATTTGCCTTGGTGTTTGCCTGGAACTGGAACTACAGACAGTTGTCAGCTGCCATGTGGGTGCTGGGAATCGAACCCGGGTTCTCTGGAAGAGCAGACGGTGCTCTTAACCGCTGAGCCATCTCTCCAGGCCCCTGCTTTCGTTTTCAAGACAGGGTTTCTCTGTGAACCCTGGCTGTCCTGGAACTTGATTTGTAGACCAGGCTGGCCTTGAACTCACAGAGATCTTCCTGCCTCTGCCTCCTGAGTGCTGGGATTAAGGCATGTGCCACCACCATCTGGCTCGGTATTAGGCCTTAATATATTAATTTGGAATGGCATCAACATTCAGACCACAGCAAAATTTTATTTATATTAATTGATGATAGACCTATTATTATTATTATTATTATTATTATTTTGTTTATTTTTTGGGAGGGTCTTTTTAGATAGTCCTGGCTGTCCTAGAACTATTAGCTCAGGCTGACCTCAAGCTCACAGAGATTGGCCTGCCTCTCTAGTACTGGGATTAAAAGTGTGTGCTACCACACCTAGCTGATAGACTTATTATTCCAGTAATTAATAAGTATAACATCTAATGTTTTTATTTAATTTTAACTTCTTTCCTTACGTTGACTTTTTGACACAGGATCATCTCATGTATCCTAGGCTATCCTCAAACTTTCAATTATTTTATTTCTGCCTCCTGAGTTCTGGGATGACGGGTTTAAATTTTTGAAAAGTTAGTTATTTACATTGTGCGTGTGTGCTTGCGCATGCACCACAGTGCAAGAGTGGAGGTCAAAGGGCATCTGCAGGTGTTGCTTCTCTCTTTCTATGATGTAGGTCCCAGAGATCTCACTCAGGACTCAGATTCAGCAGCAAGTGCCATTATCCATGGAGTCGTTTCACTGGCCCTAAACTTTACATTTCTCATGCAATTTTTAAAAGATGATTGAGTGCTCTCAGTAACTGTTAGCATTGTAAAGAGATCCACTAAGCCCAAGAATGAGGACAGGAGGACCGTTCCTCTAGTCTCGGTGCTAAGAGGTTGTTGTAAATAGTATGTAGTCTTGGCTGTCATGGAACTCCCTTTGTAGACCAGGCTGGCCTTGAACTCACAGAGATCCAACTGCCTCTACCTCCTAAGTGAGCCACCACTGCCCTGAAATAGTGTGAAAATTCTATACAGCCTTTGTCCAGCACCTTTGAAGCAGCGGCATGACAGCTGGACAGTGTCAGCTTTGGAGGGGGAGGTTAAGGTCCTGGGTCTGTGGCTGTGGGCTCCAGGCAAAGCTCTTCCCATCTAGAGTCTGGCTCCTGCACTGGGAAAAAGAATGGTTTTCTGAGCTGTGTCCCTGGGGTATGGTTCAGTTTTTGAAGGGCTGAGTCACTGGCACAAATCTCTTCATGGAAGGGAGGAAGGGAGGGAAGGGACTTCTTCAGTTTACACAAAGGGAAGTTAAGGTCCTGAGGTGTGAAAAGGAAGAATTGCACAAGGTGTAGCTGAAGGAAGTACTGGAGACAGGAACTGAGCTAAGGCCTTTGTCTTCTGGGCTAGGGCTTGCTTCTCACAATGGCCGGCTAATATTCCTAGGGGCTGGGTGTTGCAGTTGGTCCCAGCAGAGGCAGGCAGGTCCTTGACAGTTGGGTCTGTGTAGCAAGTTCCACATCAGCAAATTCTTGTCTCAGACAATTCAAGTATTTGTATGTACACAGCACTTTAAAAAATTCAGGTTTTGGAACAATCCCATGCTTAAGAAAGTAAAAATGGGGCTTGAGAGATGGCTCTGGTTAAGAGCACTGGCTGTTCTTACTGAGGCCTGGGGGCTCACAACTATCTGAACTCCCAACTCCAGAGGTTCTGATGACCTCTTCTGGACGCCACGGATACCAAGGAGGCTCAGAATCACTCGTACAAATACAACAACATAAATGCTTTTTAAAAAAAGTCTATTTATTGGGTAATATGTTAAAAAAAAAAAAAAAAAGCAGCTTGCTGTGGTGGCGAACACCTTTAACCCCAGCACTTGGGAGGCAGAGGCAGGTGGATCTGAGTCCCAGGCCAGCGTGGTCTACAGAGTGAGTTCCAGGAAAACAAAGAAGGAAAGGAAAAAGTAAGAATAAGGTCGATAACTTTCAGGCTCCAGGGAGGCCCAGCCCCTGTGTCCTGGTACCCACAGCTGTGGAAGCCCCCACAGCCTCCATTGTGCCTTCTGGGGAAAGAAAAGGTTTTTATTGACACATCCCTTTGGTGGTTGAGTCATAAGAGATACAGAGCTTCCACGTTGCCCAATCAGAGTCCTCAGGGGAAAGCCAGCAGCTCGGACAAGGCAGTCCCGGGGGATAATCATCTGCCATCTGGCACCACCCACCTGGATTGCTTTACTTGAGATAAAATGTCCCTGGAGGACTCCATAATGACAAGGTTGAAAGGCCGATGAATAGAGCTCTGGTAGTAGCCTGAGGTAGTGCTGTGACAGTGGAATGCAGCCCTGGCAAGGCATGGGGTGTGGTCCCTCCCCCGCCCCAGGTATAGGTACCAGGTGTTTACCAGGTCAGTAGGAAGCCATATCCCAGGCGAATACTCATCTGCTTTAGCAAGGACATCATGCTGGCCCAGAACTTGCAATTACAGTCACTAGATTTTTTAAAAACCTTTCTTTCTGAGCTCTACTGTCTGCTGCAGATAGACAAGCTGTGTGAATATAGTTTTCTATATCTCCGTTTCTCTAATCTCTTCAACTCTTATGGTTATTATTCACTATTTACTATTTTAGCATGTAGAATATTCTAGTGGTTTCCACTCGGTCTTTTCTAGCATGAAAATCAATGTGGGGGGCGTGGCTGGAAAGATGGCTCAGTGGTTGAGAGCACTGACTGTTCTTCCGTAGGACCTGAGTTCGATTCCTAGCATCCACATGGCAGCTAACAACTGTCTGTAATTCCAAGATCTGACCCCTTACACAGTTATACATGCAGGCAAAACACCAATTCACATTAAAAAAATAAATAAAATAATAAAGAAAGAAAGAAAAAAGAAAATCAATGTGGGGATTCTACTATTTGGGAAGTATATTTTATCCATTCAGATACTTATAGTATTGATCTGATTTTTTGTTTGTGTTGTTGTTGTTTTCTGAGACAAGGTTTTTCTGTGTCACTCTGGCTGTCTTGAAACTCAGTCTGTAGACCAGGTTGGCCTGGAACTCAGAGATCCATCTGCCTCTCCCTCCCAAGTGCTGGGAATAAAGATGTGTGCCACCACCACCTGGCATTGGTCTGCTTTCTATTGCTATAATAAAATATCATAGGTTGACTACTTTATGAAGAAAAGAGGTTCCCTTTAGATCATTGTTTTGGACGTACAAGGTTGAAGGGCCTTATAAAATGGTAACTTTCCTTGCTGACTCTTTTACCCATCATTGCCACCGAATTAATTCAGAGAGTCTGTTTGATAACTGAATTTCCTACATGCATTCCCTTCAAAGAATACCACAGAGCTTATTAAGACTGTTGAAATCATTCAGCGGTGGCACATTCCCTTAATCCCAGTACTCAAGAGGCAGAAGCAGGTGGATCTCTGTGAGTTCAAAGCCAGTCAGGTCTAAATAGTGAGTTCCAGGACAGCCAGGGCTAAATAGAGAGACCATGTTAAGAAAAGGAAGGAAGGAAGGAAGGAAAGATGGAAGGAAGGAAGGAAGAAAAGAAGGAAGGAGAGATGCTGATATAGGTCTGAGGATGTAGCTTGGTTAGTTCATGCTTGCCTGGCTTGCTCAAAACTCTGAGTTCTCTCCCAGCACCATATAACGTGGTGTGAAGGTATGCTTCCGCAATCCTGGCACCAGGGAAGGATCTCTGAAGTCAGCCAGCCTGTCCAGCTGAACTGGTGAGTTTCAAGTTCAGCTGAGAGACTGATTCAAAAAATAAGGTGGAGAGCAATTAAAACATCAGACATTATCCTCTGTCTTCCACCCACACGCTTGAACACAAGATTGCCCACTTGCATGCAAGCACACACACATGCACATACAGAAATGCTGAAAGGCATGCAGAAAAGCTGTGAACTGTCTCCAGCACCCCATACAATTCGGGTGGTGGCACATGTTGTAATTTCAGGCAGGATTCAGGAGTCGAAGGCAGGAGGGTCAGAATTGCAGGGTAGTAGTTGTGGCTCACACCTATACGCCTGTGAAGGCTGAAATCGGATCCCAGTGAGTTTGAGGCCAGCCTGGACTACAAAAGTTCTTTGGTGTTATCATCAATGCATTTCTAAAAACCTTAGAACATGAATGGGCCCTATCAGAATGGGCACTGAGCTGATTCCACACTGTGAGTCCACTCCAGCATAGCTCTACCTTGTCAGGAGTTCTGACCTCTTGGCCTCATTCCATCCTGGGGACCCTTCAGACAGAGCAGACAAGCACCCTAACCTTAGAGCCTCTAACTGGTGCACTGTTTTATATTTGTTGGTGAGATAACCAATCAGGTGCAAGAGAGAAGACAAGAAAGGGCTTGGGGTGGGGGTAGGGGAATTTGTTCATAGGTCCTGGAGGCATGAGACGGGCCACATGGGAAGACAGGCAGATGATAGGTGCAGGTGACAAGTGTGATGTCTCTAAACGTTTCTACCCAAAGCTGAGGACAGGTCAAACAACGTAGGACAGGCTAAACTGGAGAATTTCTGTGCGTTTTTTTTTTTTTTTTTTTTAACCTGGGTGGGAATAATGCCTAGCTAGCTGGCACCCAGATTCAGATATGGCAGAGGTATTTAGAGGTGAGGGGGGAGCATCAAAGAAATAATCCCCACCAGGCCCTTTCTTTGATGTCCAAAGATGCCAAAATGTCCCAATGGGACCAGCGATGCAGCTCAGTGTAGGGCTTTTCTTGTATGTCCAAGACTGAGAAGAACCACACACACAATAACATGCAAAATAGTGAATGCATTTATATATAATACAGTGCCCACATTCTTAAGTTCATCCAAATCTGAGGTTTAATTTCTTCTCATATCTAATATTTTCGGGGCTCTCTTCTCACCCACATTCTCCAAGTTTCCACCCATTGGCAGTTCAGGGATGAAAGGTACTCACAAACCTCACAGTTCTCACCTTAAAGCAGGACCATTTATTCTGAGTCGGATATGAGCGCCATGGCCCAGGGACACAGACTCAGGTGACCTTGAGTAACAGAGTAACCTACTCCAAGGTGGAATCAGTCCTATGAAGTTTTCTTACAAAACAAAGGGAAATAATAGACCAAAGCATTTTCAAATACCTTGTTGGGAACATCCACAAAGCAGGGGAATATCTGCTATGGATCATGGATGCTGTCTGATGTCTGTTAGGATTCCTGACTCATCAGGTGAATGGAGCACTTACTCTGGCAGCCAGAGAAGCATGGGGGTGCGCCCCTTTTGTCCATATTTATGAGCAGGCGTGACTATGTAAACTCCACAGAGACACAAGCCCTTATAAGCCAAACCCCACTTTGTACTTTTCTTTTCTCCTTCCCGCACATTTTCCCACAGGGTCCTAGTACTCCAAAAATATGCCTCTAAGCTTCCCCAAATAACGCCTAAATCGAACTACACTGAATCACCATCTGTCCTGTTTAATAAACTCTAGCGTGGGTTACTGGTATTATTTGTGATCCGTTCTCATGTTTGTTAACAATGATATCCTTAGCTTTTGGGTTGCTGGAAGATAGTGGTCTGGGAAGAATCTATTCCAGTAGTCAAATGGATGTTATGTTACATCAGAAACAAAGGTGGGCATGAACAATTATTGAAGGCCTGACTTAGCTAAAGATAGCTTGGCTTAAAATCTGCAACATTCTGAATCTCCACAATCACTAAGTTTGAATCAATCAACCTTGGAGAATCTTTGACACATGTATAACTGTATTTTTTCTCTTCTGTGAATTTTCATTTGTGAGCTCTACATCCACAGTGTTGATTTCAGCTCACAGACACAGAGAACCATTTGTCCTGCTTACCTGACTTTTCGCTAAGTGTAGAACTGTTAAAACAAAGGCAAAATGGTGTTCTTGCACAAAGATTAACTCTCATCAGTCTTTTGGTGCGGGTGGTACACTGGGGCCTGCTGTGACTTGAATAGGAAAGAGGTGGTGATTGTGTTATGTTCCAAGTCTCCTGGCCCTGTATCTCCCCAGGGGTCCATTACAAGTTCTGAAAGTAAGACCTGTAAGCTGCACTGAGAGGGAAGGCCGCCTTCTCTTTTTCTAAGTGATGGGGATCCACAGAACTCATGCCCTAAGGGCTTCAGCAACCCGAGGTCCCCACTGACCCGTGTTGAACTTTTGCATGCACTCTTCAGAGTTCAGCTGGTTGTTGGAAGCCTTGATTCAAGGACACAGGAAGTGAAAGTTTCTTTTAAGACAATAATTGAGGTTTTTGTTTGTTTGTTTGTTTTGAGTCTCAAAGGATAGAAATTTTAAAGTTCCAAACTCATTGTTTTCTTTACCAAACTTTTTCCATAGTGAGATGCATCCCCCATTGCCCTTCCCCGTTTCTCCCACATCCTCCTCCTCCACCCTCCTCAGGAAACACTGAGGACTGAACCCAGAAGCTGTAGGATACTAGACAAACACTCTGTTTCTGACCTTCACTCTAGTCCTGTGGGTCCCTCCTCAACAAGTACACACACACACACACACACACACACACAATGTAATAATGAAATAAAGTCTGTGCCTTGTTGAGTCAAAAGAAACTCGAACACCACCAGCCTCATTCAGAAGTCAGTGTTACCCTGATAACAAACCAGGAGAGGGTATAACAGAAGAAGAAAAGTGTAGACTGTTTCCTCTGACGAATATAGACACAAACTTACCAGTATAATATTTACAAATTGATTTCAAGAACACATTAACAGCCAGACATACGGGTGCACATGCTGCTAATTACAACACATGAGTGTGGTGGGGGGACAGAAGGATTAGGAGTTCAAAGCCAAGTTCAACCTTAGCTGCATCGTAATTAACCAATCAGCACAAGCTACATGGACTCTATGTCAAAATAAACCTAATTAATTAATTAAAAATAAACTAAGACAATCATGTACCGTGACAAAGTTGCTTTTACTCTAAGGATGCAAGCTTGGTTCAATGTAAGCAAATGAAAGCATGTAAATAGACTCGAAGACAGGAAAGCATCTTGATAGACAGAGAAAAGCCTTTGGCAGACTTCAACATTCCTTTCTGATTAAAAACTTTAAAGACAAAAGAAATAGAAGAAATAGATCTCAACATAAGTAAGACTATATAAAGCCGGGTGGTGGTGGCACATGGCTTTAATCCCAGCACTCAGGGAGGCAGAGACAGGAGGATCTCTGTGAGTTCCAGGACAGAAGGGGTTACACAGAGACACTGTCTCAAAAACCAAAGGATTATCTAGGATAGACTTCTACTCAACATTATAGAGAACATTTTGGTTGTTTTGAGACAGGATTTCTCTGTGTAGCCCTGGCTATCTTGAAACTTGATCTGTAGACCATGCTGACCTCAAACTCTAGTTTGAGATCCGTCTGCCTCTGTAGAGTGCTAGGGTTAAAGGTGTGTGCCACCACCACCACCCAGACGACACATGATTTTTTAAAAAGCCCATTGACATCAGCTTTTACATCAACTCCCCAGAAAAGAGAACCTTAGGGGTATGTCTAACTAAAGGGGTGAAGGCTTCTGAGGTGAGAACATGAAGACATTGAAGGAAGACGCTGAAGTGGAAACAAAGAGATGGAAAGACATTCCCATGCTCAGAGAGAGGCAAAATTAACACCAGGAAAAAGGCTATGCTAATGAAAGTAATCTACAGAATCGGTGATGTCCCCATCAAAACGCCAAGGACACTCTTCACAGAAGGAGAGAGAAAAAATCCTAAAAGTTGGATGGAAACATAAAAATTCCGAGTGGCCAGAGCAATCCTAAGCAGAAAGAGAAGTCGGGAGTGTGAAGGCACGGATTTATCATTACAAAACTCTGTTTCAGGAAAAGAGCATTTAATGCCTGAGGGCAGGCCCAGGTCTGAGAGTCTGGGAAAAAATCTCAGGAATGTGCCGGACAGCCAATAGATTCAAAACTTTCCCTGATGAAAGTTCAGCGAGCAGACTCAGGGCCTGGGTTTGTGCTAAAAGTGTAGCCAATAGTTACTGTACCCCACACCCCTTTGCCCAATCCTGGAATGCCAAAACGTGTAGCGCCCCACTTACGTATGCCTTTCTTTAAAACACCCCTCACATCTAGGCTCATGGCCGAAACCTCCCACTGATCCAGAACAAAGGGTTTCCACCTGGGTTCATTTGAACCTGGCCAAAACAATAAACTGACCTTCATGTGTTTACAATAGAACCCGGCTCCCTGGTGGTCTTTGGGGTCCCTCAACATGGTACAACAGGAGGTGGTGTCACAATACCTGGAATCAAATATATTACAGGACAATAGTAACTCATCCAGATGACTAGGCTAGACTAGGATGGAACAGAGCATAGAGGGCCACTGAGAGTGCTCAGAAGGAGGAGGTGCCGGCCATCAATTCCCTGGACTCCACACGCTGAAGAAACCAACTGCTGAAAATCTTCTTATTCCCACACACTCACCATGGAACTTGCAGGCCCATTTATGTGCACACACATATACATGCAAATGATAAAGAAATGTCATATTTTTAAAGAATAGAACATGGTGTTTTATGTTGTGGGCCATGACCCTCATTAATAGAAGCGAGGAGCTGGGTGGTGGTAGCACAGGCCTTTAATCCCAATACTCAGATGCAGGAGCTGGAGGATTTGTGAGTTCAAGGCCAGTCTGGTCTACAGATGGAATTACAGGACAGTCAGGGATTTGTAGAGAGACTCTGTCACAAACAAAGAAACAAAGGATGTTAAGGGGTGTCAAAATAATTAAACTAAAAGTTTCTGAATGTACACCAGCTAAAAGTGAATCCAGAATTAATTGTGTGATGAGGGTGCTTCTGGCAGAGCTTTCTGTGCTGCACTGTATAGCTGCACTGCAGCTTTGGCTCCAAACACACAACCCATGTGCTTACTTGTCATTGTGGGTGCCATCATATCACACGCTGCCAGTGAACGCTGCTCAAAACACCTGGGCTCAGAGTCAAGTCTAGTTAGAAACTGCACCATTCTCACTGTATATACAAAGTGCTCTCACTTTACAGAAACAGACTGGTCTATTTATGGAACATAGAGAGACTGTTAATAGTTGTTAATAGTTTCCCATAAAAAAAATAGTTTCCCATCAGCGTTCCTCTGCATGTAATTACCAAATTAGTATATATTTGGATTGCATTTTGGTAGAATGCTTGATTTTAAAAATTACTATTTAAGGTAAGTGTAGTGGAGCACACCTTTGATACCAAAAACATTTGTTGGACAAGGATGGCCAGTCGTGGTGATGCACTCTTTAATCCAGCACTCAGGAAGCAGGAGTAGTGGGAACTCCATTAGTTTGAAGCTAGCCTGGTCCATAAAGTGGGTTCTAAGCCAGTCAGGGCTATATAGTGAAACTGACCCAAATAGCAAAAAAGCAAAACAAATGACAGCAAATGTTTGCAAACATGTGGGGAAATAGGAACCCTCACTTCTACCGGGAATGAAAGCTGGTACAGCCCCTAAGGAAATGAGTTCAGAGGTTCCTCAAAATGCTACAAACTGAACTTCCAAGTAACCTAGCTAAGTTCCTCCTTACATACCAAAAGGACTATAAATCTAGAAACCACAGGATAGATGTGTGTTTATTGTTGATCCAGTCACCATGGCTGGAAATGAAAACAGTCATGATGCTCATTGCTCAAAGAATGGCTTCACAAAAGGTGGTACTCAGAGACAATGGAGTTTGTTCAGGGATAAAGAACATTTGATTCATGGGGTTGTCGAAATAGCTCAGCAGGTAAAGGCTCCCACCACCAAACTGCATTCCATCCCCAGGACCCACGTGCTGGAAGAAGAGACCAATGTCCACAAACTGGCCTTCTGACCTTGGCACAGGCACACACACAACTTGGTAAATAAATAAATACATACATACATACATTCACAATACAATTAATTTAGAACCTTATAATTGTGATGAAAATTGGGTATAAGGAGAGGTATAAGAAAAAAATTCAAAATATTAAATGTTAAATTATGGAAGACAAGGTCACATAAAAAGAGACTGTAAACGAGGCATTCCCAGAGACAGTGTCTTTGTTAGGGATAATCTCAAAAGAATGTCCCTCCCTTCTGGAGTGTGCAGAGGTGTGGCAAGGGGGAGGTACTGGACTAACAAGTGCAGATCAACAAGGGACAGACAAGGTAACTTTCTGCCCCCATATCAAATCCAGTTCAGTCTTTTCCTGTCATTTTGGAAAGAACCCCTTCCCAGAGCAATTAAAGAACAAAATATCTATTGTAAGAAACCATGTTGTTCTGGATGATAGAAAAGCTATAGAAGAGAGGAAAAAAAAAATCAGGAGAAACCACATATCAAAATGGATAAAGATTAGAAAGGGAACTTCCCCAAAATTAGGGTTGGGGAAGGGTTTTGCTTTTGTTTCCACAGGTGAAGAAAAGCTATGGATATCATCAAAGTTAACAAAGACTCAATATGAACCAGAGAAACTTGGACTATAAACTGCTCAAGACAATTTTGAAGTGGCTAGCTGAGATGAACTAGCTTCACAGACTATTCTCGCTAGGACTCGAGACAAGCCCTGCATTTTCACATTATGCAGAGATTGGACAACAAATGATACAGCTACTTATTTCAGGACTTGACAATTAACAAAACTTTTCTTTTCAAGATCCCCTAAAGATACCATTGCCCCTAGACAGCAGAAAGTAAATTTAAGAGCACAGTGCGTGCCCACATTCCCAAGAGGTGGGGTAGGTGGGTTATGGATGATTGTCATTGTGTAGAATAATTGGTTACAAATTGTTATTGATTATGGTTAGGAAAAAAACTAAACAAGAGAGATTAAATTCAGGGAAAAAGGGGGATACAGATATGATAGGATATAAGGGTAGCTTGTTGAATTTACTTTAAAAAATCTATTTAAATCTAGCTTTAAATATTTTACATTGAAATGGATTTTTTTAACTTTATTTATTTATTTGTCTTGGTGTTTGCCTGGAACTGGAACTACAGACAGTTGTTAGCTGCCATGTGGGTGCTAGGAATTGAACCCGGGTCCTCTGGAAGAGCAGACGGTGCTCTTAACCAGTCCCAAAATGGATTTTTTGTATATTGTATATGTAATGCCTGAAGCTCCATCACCCAGAGAGACCACTGGAGACAGAGATGTCCAAAATGCAACAGCAAGGTTTATTGTCAGCATGATACAAGCCAGGCAGGGAGCTTGTTCCCCGCACCTGCACCCACACAGGTGCGGTACAGGGAAGAGCTGAGCACCCCAAGTTACACAAGCTTTTTATAAGCAAAAGCCTTGAGGCAGGGTTACTTTGGGGTCGAGGGTGCAGGTGTGCTGTGATTGCTTAGGGACTTTTTACAACCTAACATTCCTGGACCCCACCTGGGTAGGGTGGCCATTTTACTGCCTTAGGGTTAGCTCATTCTTTCTTGGAACTAGGCAAACCTCTGCTAGGAATGTGAAACTGAACTCTATTTTACTAGATTACAAAATGGGGTTTCTTGAGCTAAGTTTACTCTCTTCAGCATACAAATTGTATATATTGGTATAAAGTTGAGATTAATTTTGTTAATTACATATATCTCTATGCTTGTTCAAGGTATTATACCTATACAGTCCATCTAACAATGTAATGCAAATTGTTAGTCCTTGAAAGTTATCATTATCAACTAATTAGGATATAAAGAAATGCAAGTCAGTAGTTAGACATTAAAATAGAACTTATAGTCATATTAGATATGTTTTCAAGGTCTAACAGATATATTTTAGATGGACAGGCCTTCTTCAAATATTTCCGAGATCTACAGACTATGAATAACACAGGTTATTACTATTTTCATGGCAGCGAGACAGCAGCACCAATCTACCACAAAAAAGGTTATGGACATCAAAGACACTCCATATGGAGTTGACCTTCTTTGTGACAAAAGTTAGTCTCTGGGCAAGAAAGTGCTTTTGTCTTGACTGCTGACAGCATGTTGTTCAAAATGGATAAGCAAGATACACACACACACACACACACACACACACACACACACACAACCAAAAAACTGGGGGCTGGAGAGATGGCTCAGACGTTAAGAGCACTGACTGTTCTTCCAGAAGTCCTGAGTTTAGTTCCCAGCAACCACATGGTGGCTCACAACCATCTATGATGACATCTGGTACCTTCTTCTGTGTACTGTATACTTAATAAATAAATCTTTAAAAAAAAAAACTGTTGAGGGGGATGGGATGGGGAAGGTGAGGGAGGACTGGGAGGGCCTAGGAGAAGGGAAGGAAGGTGGGCAGTTATATATATGGAAAAAAACTTTAAATAAATTTTTAAAAAGTAAATAGGAGGGACTGGAGAGATGGCTCAGCGGTTAAGAGCATTGACTGTTCTTCCAGAGGACCTGAGTTCAATTCACAGCACCCACATGGTAGCTAACAACTGTCTGTAATTCTAAGATCTGACACCCTTACACAGTTATACATGCAGGTAAAGCACCAATTCATCACATAAAATAGTAAATATTCATTTTTTTTAATAAATAGAAAGAAAGAAACAAAAAGAAGAACTATTGAACCCTGCCAAGACAAGGTAGGAAGGTCTTTGGAAATATCCTGTTTCACAGAGAAGTCTGTCAGACATGCTAGGCCTGTGGAGTGAAGATGGATGCTTCAGTGATACAAAAGAACTCTGGGTGACTGTCCAGGCAGCCACTATTCTATTTTTTACATTTTTGGAAGTTGCTTGCTTGCATGTCCTATTTACTTAGTTAATATTATTTCCTTCTTGGGTCTCTGAGGAAGCTGAAGATGAGATAGTTATAGTTATTTTCTAGTGACCATTTTGAAAAAGAAATTCACTTATAGGTTAAAGTGTATAAGTTTGAGAGATATCAAAAGATAGTTTTCAGTTAGTAATATAATTTAGAAAGCAAATTAGGTACAATCCTTTGGACTCACCAAAATAGGATAAATAATGGAATAATGATAATTTATCATTTGTTAACAGACTGGACATTACTCATGTAATTATTGTTTGTATATATTATATACAATTATTGTACCTATTGTATATGGTTTTTTATCTTAGTTATAACCTTTTTTATTTTTGACACAAAATGGGATATGTGGAGATACATATATACATACATATGTATATATATATATATATATATATATATATGCTGGATGGATTCAGGAGGCAGAGACAGGTGAATCTCTGTGAGATTTAGGAGAGCCAGCATGAAACAGAGAGACTCTTCCAAAACAGAAAAACAAGAGTATTAGTTTAGTTAGTAGAGTGTTTGTCTAGTATGCATGAAGCCATGCATTTCATCCCTCATCAACACATAAACCAGGCATGGCAGTGCTCACTCTTCATTCCAGTATTTAGTGATAGAGAAAGAACAATCAGAAGCTTAATGTCACACAGCAAATTCAAGATCAGCCTGGGTTAGGGATGCTGTCTCAAAACAAATACACACAAACAAAAAAGATCGGTGACTAAAACCACAGCCAAAACCAGTTAGGAAAGCAGAGCCGCTGAATGGTGAAATAAACTTACTGTGAGGTATTTATTTATTATTATCATTATAATTTTATACAGGGTCTCTTTATGTAGCCCTGGCTATCCTGGAACTCACTATGTAGACCAGGCTGGCCTCAAACTCTCAGTGATAGTCCTGCCTCTGCCTCTCAAGTAGTGGGATTAAAGGCATGTGCCACCAAAAACTGGCAGCAGGTGATTGGATAGAAGGATCTGTGGAAGTGAAGGGCAAGGCCAGGAGGCAAAGGATCAAAAAGGAGCATCCACAGCATACTAGGAAGGACTATAATAGAAAAGCTGCCATACTGGTGGGACCTCACTGAGCACCTAGTGATGGGTCTGGGGTCTGATGGGTGACTGAGTCAGCAGCATGAAAAGGGTTTCTGACACCAAAGCAGGTGCAAACTCAGCTGCAGCGTTCAGCTCATAGGGTAACTATGACAACCTCCAGAGAACCGCTACCTCATTTCTGTCTTCCTGATCTGACCAAAATTCCTCTTCTGGCCAACGCTCACCTGAAAACATTCAGGGGAGGGGATTCTGGGAAACAGCTCTAACGTAGCAAAGTTCAAATACTACAAACCACAGTGCTGTGTAAAATGTGAACCTGAACGGAATCCTGAACCGTGAGAAAACCTACAGAAATGGGAGGAGACCTTTTGTGGTTCCAAAGCACAATGTTTTGGGGTTTTGTTATGAGATAAGGAATCCCCCTCAGATCTTGTATGGTGTCAGCCCATTACCTGTACACTGGGGATTGAGGGTGGTGGAGTAGTGGTGTTGTTTTCGTGAAATTGAAATGATTTTTATTTTATTTTTTTTATTTTTTTGAGACAGGGTTTCTTCGTGTAGTTGTGGTTGTCCTGGAACTTGTTCTGTAGACCAGGTTGGCCTCAAACTCACAGAGATCCACCTGCCTTTGCTTTGCAAGTGCTAGTATGAAAGGTGGAAAATCGACCAGTTCTGCAATGAGTTTTACATGAACTATTTTTTTTTTTTAAAACTTTATTCATTTATTTATTTGCCTTGGTGTTTGCCTGGAACTGGAACTACAGACAGTTGTTAGCTGCCATGTGGGTGCTGGGAATTGAACCCGGGTCCTCTGGAAGAGCAGACGGTGCTCTTAACCGCTGAGCCATCTCTCCAGCCCCCTACATGAACTATTTTTGAAGAGATGATTCTGTATAGCCTGGTGGTTGTGTAAGAAAATATTATACTTAGAAATGATATGCTTGGAGCTAGGAAGTTGTATAGTGGCAGAGCCTTAACTAGACCCTAGGAAATCCTGGGTTCAAACCCCAGTACCACCACAAAAATGAAAAGAAAAAAAAGTTTAGACCAGGCATGATGTCTCTTGCCTTGAATCCCAGCATCTGGTTTACAGGAGCAGGCGCTCTCTACGAGTTTGGAGCCAGCCTCGTTTCATAGTGATTTCCAGCCCAGCTGAGGCTACATATTGAGATCCTATCTTAAAAATAAATAAGTAAACAAGTAAATAAATGATGTGCTTGAATGTCAGTTAAGGGTGAACTCCCAGGGAGTCAGCCCTTACTCATTCACACTACCAGTTAAATGGCTTAGTCAACTTGGTGCTTGACATGCTCTGTGATACATCTATGAGGAAGATGTGGATTCCTCTTGCTCTCTTCCCAGACAACCTCTACTATCCCACAAAGACACTTCTCACCATCCCCAGTCTCCAAGCCCCATCACCACACTGCACCAGTCCTATGCTCTCTGATCTCTTCTTCTAAACTTGAAGTCTTTGGAGGACAATTGGCTCTCCTGAGACTGGTACAATCAAAGGTAACCTGTTCTTCCTGCTTTGGGTCACATAGGGATAGAGGAGGCGGGCTTATCACCTAGCTACTTGGGAAAACTGGAAGTTCAGCTACAAAGCAAATTCTAGGCCAGCCTGGAAAATTAAGTGAGAATTTATCTCAAAAAACAAAAAACAAAACAAAAAAGTTAAAAGGAATCTGGGGGTGCAGTTCAGTGGTGGAGCATTTGCCTGGTATACAAGGGACCCCAAGTTTATTTCTTAGTAGTAGGACATGAGGAAGACCAGAAAAGGATCAAATTCAGGAATATTTTTTTAGGGTTACTACCAAATTCAGGCTCAAATGAATCCATGGAGAGCAAAGATTTTGAGTTTCAAATTTCCCTCTAGAACTATTTCTGTGCCATTATAAATGCACAAGCACACTTCACATCTGGACAGCCACCCCAGATACACATTCATACTGATACTGCTACAAATGTTATAACCGACTTTCTTCCTTCCCTCCACCCCCTTTTTAGGGCTGGATATCAAACCCAGTGCCTTGCACACTGAGCACATGTCTTGTTCACAAGCTATACCCCAACGCTCCTTTTAAAGTCTAATAGAATATCAGAGAATTCTTGAATTGGCGCATAGACAGATTGACTTCATTGTCTACCCAGTGGCACAGAAATCTGGTGTGAAGGGCATTTTATTTTATTTAATGGCTGCATCTGATGAGTGTGGACATGTAGAAGCCATCTACTTTTATGGGGAACAAAAGGAACTTTGGCAACAGGTTGGTTAAAGAAGTATGAACTTCTCACTCAGCCTTGGGTTACAGGCATGAAGGCAGAGTTAGCTGGACCAGAAGAGATTGTCCCAACATCCCAGCTTACAGAAAGGCTTGACCTGTTCAAGGGACCAAATTGAAAGCATAGAACTGAATCATACCCTCTGATTGGCACGAACCCCTGTGAACATGTCATCTGTAGACCCCAGTTTCTTCCTACTGTGTTTACATGGTCCACGCACCTAACAGCCAAGTGGAGAGTACACATAACCTCCAGGACCAAGGAGAGTGGTAGATGATGGACCTGCTTATCACAGAGGAGAAAGTCCCATTGGCTTCCTACAGACAACAGGAAGTTAGGAATCCAAGCACAGATGAGATGTCACTCTTGTTTCTGAGGTTGGTCATCTCTTGATGCCAACACCACTTTCTCTTTCCCTGTTTATTCATTGCTCATGCACAAAAGGAAGCCTGTGGTTCTGGCCCTCTCTCTCTTTTCTGAGCGTCTTAACTAGCCCACATTGTCTCTTTGTAAAGATTTAGCTTCATTATTTTTGATTGTGTGTTTGTGTGCATGTGGGTGTGTGTACACAAATACAGGTGTCTGTGGAGGGCAGAGGCATCAGATCCCTTGGACCTGAATTTACAGACAATCGTGAGCTGCCTGAAAGGGTGCTGGGAACTGAGTCCACTGAAAGTACTCTTAACCACTGAGTCATCTCTTCAACACCCCCACACCACCACAACAACAGCTTCTCCTGCTCCACTTCCTCCTCCTCCTTCTCCTCCTTCTCCTCCTCCTTCTCCTCCTCTACTTCCTCCTCCTCCTTCTTGGCTAGCCTGGGGTACAGAGTGAGGCTCTGTCTTGGAAGAACAAAGGCTAGAGAAGTAGCTTAGTGGCAAAGCCTTTGGCATGTGAGAAGCCCTGGGGGTTCAACCCCACGCAAGGCAAAAGAAAAGATGAGTGTTTTGGCAGACTAGCAGCCCATCCACACAGATTCTTCTATCTCACTTCGTTCATTTCATATCCAAAGTGTGGGTTCCCGGCCCTGCTTGATGTTATCATCATGTTTCCTTGAAAATTCATAGTAAGTAGAGCTGGAGAGGTGGCTCAGTAGTTATAAGAGCACTAACTGCTCTTCCAGAGGTTCTGGGTTCAATTCCCAGCACCGCACATGACAGTTCATAACTGTCTGTAGCTCCAGTTCGAGGGGATCTGACACCCATGGCAAAACAGTGATGCATATAAAAATAAAAATAAATAAAATTTAAAAGAAAATACATAGTAAATAATTGACATTTATAGTTATATAAATGAAATGAGTGGTGATTCAACTGACAACTTTCAGACATAAGGAAAGTGCTTAAATTGGCAATTTCACATGCTGTTCTGCTTACCACTGGGAAAAACAGATGTTACACTGTCTGTAAACTGCTCAACATTCAATGGGTTTATTTAACATTTGAGCCTTTGCTGTAGGTCACACACCTTTGTAAACACGTCTGCAGAGCAAATGTAAAGGAAGGGGGTATGAACGTTGTAGAATACACTGTGAGAAATTAGAAACTGGCCAAGAGTCAGAATTTGCAAAAATAACATCAATTTCAACAGTAAACCAGACAGAAAGCCTGGTGAAGGAGGCACATGCCTTTAATTCCAGCATGTGGAATGCAGAGACAGGAGAATCTCTGCCCTGTCTACAGATTGAGTTCTGGACAGCCAGGGCTACACAGGGAAACTCTGTCTCAAAACAGAATAAAACAAGACTTAGATAGTACCCCAGGATTGGGAGCCAGAGTCAGGGGAATTTTTACTTCCTTTTCCTTTTCTCTGTTTTATTTTTTCCTTTTCCTTAGACAGGGTTTCTCTGTGTAGTTATGGCTGTCCTGGAACTCAGTTTGTAGAGCAGGTTGGCTTCAAACTCACAGAAATCCACCTGCCTCTGCCACCTGGGTGACATGCACAACCACACCTGGTTGAGACCCTGTCTTTTTTTTTTTTTTTTTAAAGAATGTTAAAAACCGAAGGAAGAAAAATGCTCTGAATATTTAGTATGTCTAAGTTAGTACATCTGCATCTGTTGTTTAGTGACAGGTAGATGCCAGGCCATAATTGTATTTAGTCTATTGTATTTGTTTAATTTTTTTCTATAATAATGCTTCTTTCTTCTTCCATTTTGCCATTATTTCTCACAGATTTGGGTAAAAATCCCTTTCCTGCAAGGGAAAATACAGATGTTTACACTCTTACCCAAACTCCTTCATGGACTTGAGGAACAAACAGAAGTGGTGGGCCACCTGCCTGGCAGGCGCTGGCAGATGCAGGCTCGAAGGCTCGGGACTCCTTTCCCAGTGTGGCAAACCCAGCACAGCCCAGTTGTGTGCCATTCCTTTTAAAAGGACATAACTTCTCTGTGTGTGTCTGTGATGTGTAGAAGAACACATGTGTGTTTAGCCATGTGCACACATGAAGAGAGAGGTTGGCATTGAATCTCTCTCTCTCTCTCTCTCTCTCTCTCTCTCTCTCTCTCTCTCTCTCTCTCTCTCTCATACTCACTGGTGCCTGCAGTCTTGGACACTCTTTCCTGGCTGGACTAGCTCCCCATCACTTAGGTAACTTCCACCTCCTCACCTTTCTGTTTTTACCTGACCTCACCTTTCCACACCTAGGAATACCGACATTCTTTTATTTCCTTGAACTCTCTAAACACTGTACAAAGGCTTTTGCTAAATGCAAAAGAAAGAAAGAAAGAAGAAAAAAATCTACGTAATCTTTTTATATTGGTCATGCATTTTAGTCTGCTCAGAATTCTAGCCATTTAATTTTACTTATCTTTAAATGCAATGGAAGCCTATTGAGGCTTTCCTTAGGCCAAGCACCTCCCTGATGCGTCCTCTCGATTAAATTAGGTCCCCGTGATAGTCTCGGGTCCTGCAGGATTCCTCGGGCCCTTGTCCTCCTCTGTCCCACCCAGTGCAGCTGTCTTGCATGGATGGGTTTGGTGACCCTTCCTCACTAGACTTGAGCACGATTGTCCCCAGTGAGTGCTGGGAAGCGCTCAGGACTACAGGCTTTCTGTATTGTTCCTTAAGTTCTGTTTGACATTTGCTGAGGTCAACAGGGAGCTTGTTTCTGTGTTTCTGAAGTCATCTTCTGGATTCATAGCCGGAATGAAACCCACAGCGGAGTCCCTGGTTGGCCATAGAGAAAGATGTTCACATGGGGACCTAAAGACAGCACCGCAGGGTGGATGGAATATGGGGCCTTATTGGCCAAGAACCCCAAGTTTAATTGTTATCCCAGGATTTAGCTTTTGGTCCAAATAAAGAAAAGAGGAGATCGATGGGAGCTCTAGACTACAAAGACGGGTTCCTGCCTGGCTCTGTCTCAGTTTCCCACCTACTGAGTAAAATTCTGCATGGCGGCGCCCCTCCAACGTTAAGGTGGGTCTGCATGTTGGAGTCTCTTGGGCGCCGGCACCAACCCCATCACTGAGGAGTAAAAGGGAGGGCGACTTGCTCTGTCGTGTAAGGCGAATGGGAGGGGGCTTCTGCATAGATGACCCCGGGCCTCGTGGTCGTGGCTAGAGAGGAGGAGGTTCTGGACTTGGGACACTGACCAGCCGAAATCGCCGCTTTCGGCCCCCTTCCAAGGTACTACATCTGGGCCAGTGTCTGTTTCCTAGTGCCACCACTGCTTGGAGGAAAAACAATGCCTTTGGGCAGCCTGCTTGGCCAGCTGAGACACTGTGCTGTGAGGGCGGTCTCTCCTGCATCCTGCCACCTACACACATCCTCTTGGAGAGCTGACAGCAGCAGGATTTCACTCACCCGACTGCTCCACCAAGCCTATGCTCGTCTCTACCCTGTGCTGTTGGTCAAGCAGGAAGGCTCCACTATCCATATCCGATACCGAGAGCCACGATGCATGCTCTCGATTGCCCTAGACCTGGATGCCCTATCTCCTGAAGAGCACAGGGCCGGGTTCTGTAGGAGGCTCAGCTCCTACAGCAAAAGGAGGAAGAGCAGAGATAACTGACAATTTTGACACTGAAGGATACAAACGGTTTTGAACCAAGACCAAGAAATAACTGTGTCAGGGAGTCACACCAGAGACACTCTGTAAGGATGGAGAGACATCTGTCTGTAAACCATACGTCCTTGAAACCATAGCCCTCTTGTCATTTCCCCCTCAAGACAAGGTCTCTGTGTATCCCTGACTGTCGTGGAACTTGCTTTGTAGACCAGTGGCTGGACCTCACAGAGGTCTGTCAGCCTCCAAAGTGCTGGGATTAAAGGTGTGTGCCACCACAAAGAGAGAGAGAGAGAGAGAGAGAGAGAGAGAGAGAGAGAGAGAGAGAGAGAGAGAGAGAGATCATTATATCAAGCTACAGACATGAAAAAGATAGCAATAAAAATTTACTTGTAAAGTCTTTATACGAATGAAGTAGTTTAAATGAAAATGGCCCCCTTTGGTTTATATATTTGAATTCTTGGACCCTAGTTGGTGGAACTGTTTTTGGAAGAATTTGGAGGCATGGTCTTGTTGGAGGATGTATGTCACTGGGGATGGGCTGTAGTCAGATGTTTCTGGCTCAGCCTAGCCTGGATGTCCGGACTTTGTTCCTGCAGCCACATAGACCCAAATAATCACAAAAGCCTATGACTCAGGCTTATTACTTGCTAACTCTTAAACTAATTCATGATTCTTATTTATGTTTAGCCATATGACTTGGTACCTTTTCTTCAGTGCAGCATTATCTTCTTCCTCCCTCTGCGTCTGGTGGGCGTCTCTGTTCTGCTCTTCCATTTCCCAGAATTCTTCCAGAATTCCCAGTCTCCTACCTGCTTATACTTTCTACTGGCCAGTTAGTATTGTATTAAATCAACATGAGCAACAAATATTTACAGTGTACAAGAAAAATATCCTACAGCAGTGGGCTTTAAGATTTCAAAAGCTCATACCAGGCCCAGTCTCTCTCTCTCTCTCTCTCTCTCTCTCTCTCTCTCTCTCTCTCTCTCTCTCTCTCTCTGCCTCCAACTGTTGGATAAGATAAAACCTCTTATATAGGCATGGTGATGCATATCTTTAATCCTAGCAGCACTCTGGAAGCAGATGCAGGTGAATCTCTGAGGGTCAGCCTGGTCTACAAAGCAAGTTCTAGGACAGCCAGGGCTACACAAAGAAATTTTGTACTCCAAAACAAAATAAAACAAAAATATATGAGCTGTCAGGTAGTGCTCTGTGCCACACCTGCTTGCTGCCATGTTCCCAAAGTCACGATCACGGACTCACTCACCCTCTGAAACTGTAAGCAGCTCCCAAGTAAGTGCTTTTTCTTATAAGTTGCTTTGGTCATGGTATCTCTTCACATCAATAGAAAAGTAATTTAAACATTGAATAAAAATTTAATATTGTAGGTTGGGATGGTGGGAACACACACACTTTGGAGGCAAAGGCAGGCAGATCTCTGAGTTTGAGACCAGCCTGCTCTACAAAGTGAGTTCTAGGACAGTCAAGACTGTTAACACAGAGAAATCCTATCTTAAAAAATCATTAAGAAAAGAACCCCCCCCAAAGCAAGCAAACAACAATAGTCAAAAAAAGCCCAGCCACTCATATATATATATATATGTAATAAATTTTTAACTAAAAAAGTTAAACAATAAACACAAAACTGGCCAGGTCATGGCAATACGCTCATGCTGTCTAGATATGATACAGTGGAGCATGCCTGTGGTATAATCTGGAATCTATAGTAGGAAGATGGCCAGCCTGTGCATGAGGATGGTCTAGGCAACATATTCCAGATCAGTCTGGGCTACACAAGTAAAAACTGTCTCAAAACCATACAAATGCACAACAGATCAAACTCTGCTTCCCTATTTTTCTCTTCTTTTTTCTTTCTCTTTCTTCCTTTCTTTTTTCTTTGGATGTTTTGAGACACTGTTTATAGGATTAATTTGTGTATCCCTGGCTGCCCTAATCTGTAGACTAGGCTAGTACCAAATTCACAGAGATCTTCCTGCCTCTGCCTCCCTAGAGCTGGGGTCAAAGGTGTGCACCATCACCACTGGGCCTTTTCTGTTCTTTTTTTTTTTTTTTTAAATAATAACTTTATATATGTGTGGGGTTTTTTTTGGGGGGGGCTGTTGTTTGGTTAGTTTGGCTTAACATCATTTAAAAGCATCTTCTTGGATTTGGAGAGTGGTCCAGTGGTTGAGAATGCTTGCTATTCTTCCTGAGGAAGTTCTGGTCACAGCTCCCACAGGGGATAGCTCATGAACAGCTGTAATTCCTGCTCCAGGAAATCTGACACCTTCTCCTGGCTTCCATATTAACCCAGATACACATGAGCATATCTCTCCACAGATGCATAATTAAAAATAATAAATTCTGTGGGATGGTAGTTATGCATAACTTCAATTCTAAGCACTCAGGAGGCAGAGATATGTATCTCTGAGTTCATGGCCAGCCTGGTCTACAGAGTGAGTTCAAGGACAGCCAGGGCTACAGAAAGAAATGCTGTCTCAGAAAAAGCAAAAAACTTTTTATGAAAGCATTTTCTCAATGGATAGGGTGGCCTTGGATCCTATTACTTGAAGATAGAAGCAAATGGATCTCTATAAATTTGAGGCCAACCTGATTTACATAGTGAGTTCCAGGCTAGCCAAGTACTACACAGTGAGACCCTGTCTCAATTAAAACCAACTTTCTCATAGTATTAGAAACTTTAAAAACATGGTTTTTGTGGCAGATGAGACAGCTCAGTATGTAAAAATCCCTGTTACCAGGAACTGGAGACCTGAGTTTGCTCCTAGGACACCCCCCCACATTTTTTTTTATTTTGAGACAATCTCACTTCACAGACCAAGCTGATCATAAATTAACAGAGATACACCCGCCTCTGTGTCCTACATACTGGCATTCAAGGAGTGTATCACTATACCAAGTCAAAACTTTACATAGCCTTGACTGTCCTGGAATTCTACGTAGATCAGGCTGGCTTTGAACTTACAAGAGATTCACCCACTCCTGCCTCCTGAGTGCTAGTACTAAGGGAGTATGCGCCCTCATATTTCACTCATGTTTTACTGGGAGAGTATGCTTTAGCATACTTAACCAGAACATTAAAATATTGTTATGATTAAGTGTTTTAATAATTCAGTTAATACTTATTTGAATACGAGTCAGGTAGGGAAATGGCTCAGCTGTTAAAGGCTGGGCTCACAACCAAAAACAGAAGACTAAGAGTCTGTTTTCATATATAACTTGTTTTCATTTGGTCTTATAACATCATATCTTTGTAAACCTTTGTACCTATCTTGGGTCATTTTCTTAGGACAGCTTAACAAGAAGAGAGTCATCATTAACCCTTAAGCACTTTTTCTGAAAGTGGACCCCATTCATTATTGTTGAAAGGCTCTCTTGTCAGTCTCTCTTTTGGGACCAACAACTCCCAAATAACAACATGAAGAATTATTATTAATTATGAAAGCTTGGCCTTTAGACTTCCTGACTAGCTCTTATAACTTAAATTAACCTGTTTCTAATAATCTACATTCTACCACATGACTCATGACTCTTTACCTCTCCTCCATTCTGTACTGTGACTCCCTCTGTGTCTCACTGGTGTCTCCTGCTGTGCCAAATTCTAATCCTGAGTTCCTCTCTCCCCAGAAGTCCTGCCTATTCTCTCCTGCCTAGCTATTGGCCAATTAGCTTTATATTAAAGGAATCAGAAGGTGCCTTGGAAAAAGTACATGACAATCTTCTCATCTTCTCATTGTACAAAATGATTATTCCATAGCACACTTTCCTGCTAACAGGAGTAAGGATGGCCACTATACTGCATGAGGATGGAAGGATGGCCACTGCACTGTGTGAGGATAGAAGGATGGCCACTGCACACTGCATGAGGATGAGCACTGCACTGTGTGAGGATGGGCACTGCACTGCTTGCTTGCTGCTACTGAATATTTTTTCTTTCTTCTTCTTTTTTAAAATTTTTGTACAAGTTCTGTAGATGAAAATGGTACCTGGGTTTTTTAAATTTGCATTTCTTTTGTTACTACTGAAATAGAACTTTTTCCCACGTGTCTCTCAGCACCGTATGTTTCCTCTTTTATAAACTCATCAAGCTCGTTTATCTTTTTTGGTGGGATTCTTGATATATATTATATATCATAAATCTGACTTATAGTATATTGCTTCCCTCATATACCTGACTCAGCTTATATCGGTTTTCCTCTGGTGATATAGAAAGAGGCTTTCTGGATAAAATGGATACATATATAGACTTCTATAACTAATATGTAGGTAATTGGGAAGGGGATCTTCAGA
The DNA here is from genome assembly GCA_004025045.1 of Sigmodon hispidus. Classification (NCBI taxonomy): domain Eukaryota; kingdom Metazoa; phylum Chordata; class Mammalia; order Rodentia; family Cricetidae; genus Sigmodon; species Sigmodon hispidus. Next base: position 341,809 of record PVIH01000116.1, on the reverse strand, counting down.
GAAAAGAGGGGTAACTAAGGGGTTCAGGGTAAAACTATCCACTCTGAAAGGGACATCAGCCTTCTGTGAGCGGCTCTGACAGCTAGGAAAGAGGACAAATAGAACCTTCTTAATTTTCAGGCTTTTATAAATCTGCAAGTTGGGCAACGGATGTGATTCTCTTGATAGAGTGCCTTTTTAACATACAAGAGGCCCTAAGTTTGATCCCCACTACCACTGAAACAAGGTATGATAGATGGTGTCCATACATGATCTCAGCTTTCAGGAGGAGGCTGGAGGCTCAGGAGCTGCAGGCAATCCTCAGCTACCCTGAGATACCTGAGGCCCTGTCTCAAAACAAACCTCCAGTTCCACTCTGCATCTTACATAGTGAACTTGAGCCTCCAGATAGTGATAAGGACCCACAGGATCTTGAATTTGGAAAAGATTTCAAGGTTGTAGACGGCAGATGCGCAGCCACAGTCTACTTAAGCAAGGAAAAGAAAAAGTAAATTTAAGATGTCTTAATCAGGTAGGGGTTAGATATTAGCACAGGCTAGCTAGCTGCAAACAATTGAGAAAATGTATGTAGGGTTCTAGGTAGTTTCTTGTCTTTAATAGATATGTTTAAGTGGGTTGAGCTGGACTAAGCAATTTAGTTTCTAACCAGACCAAGACCATGAAAGGGGAAAGGTGTGATTTCATAGCATCATGACATCACCAGGCACCCAGATAGCTACTTGTGAATCAGAGCCTCTCAGTATGCAGGGAGTGCGCCCTGGCGTGGACGGGAATCCCACAGAAGTCAGGCTCTGAGGCTGAAGGGAAGTGTGGGGAATACCAGACCCAAATCTGACATTTTATGTTGCTTTCCTAACAGATCCTTTTCAAAGAAACAAGAACTGAAATGCATGCTGAGCAGCCATGCAAAGCAGGGCGCTATTTCAGTCTAAATCGTGAGCAGGGCCACTGTGGGCCGACTGAAACTGAGGGGCCAAAGGAAACTGAACGCTGGCCCATGATGAGGAGTTGAAACTGTCCAGATAACTGGACACTCTGAGGCACCGCTAATGCTGGGCCGGAGGACAGAATTTTGGAGTATTCTATTCTTGACTGGAGCAGTGATCAATGGGCATTCTCTCTTCTCTCTCTGGGGATTCCTGTACTCCCCTCAGGCACCCAGCCAAGGGACTCCAGGACAGGAATCTCAGAACCACATTGTTTCTTGTAATCTTGTCACCTGAGGCTTAGGCCCTCCCACTTCCAGTAAGGGGTCACAATAGTCTGCTGCACACACTGCCAGGGAGCTGGCATCACTTAGCCTAGAGTGAGGCTGAGGTGGCCAGCTACATCATCAGTCACCCACATACTCAGTAGACCAGCCCATGTCAGGTTGGCCATTGTGCCTCAGGTTTATTCTTTCTTTGGCTTTCCAGAACTGGATGGCTCTGAAGGAAGGAATTTGCAAAGGCTGGGTGAATAAAGATTCCTGCTGCTATGCCTGACAACCTGAATTTAATCCCTGGGAACTGACCCTTCCAAGTTTTCTTCTGACCTTGACACACAGGCTATGGTACTAGTGTGCACATGCACAAAGGCACACAAAATAGAGAACAGGCAGTGGTGGTACACACCTTTAACCCCAGCACTTGGGAGGCTGAGGCAGGTGAATGCCTGTGTGTCCAAGGCCACCCTGGTCTACAGAGCGAGTTCGAAAACAAACAAACCAAAAAGTAAATAAAAATGTAGTGATTTTTGTTTGTTTGATTGTTTTTTAAAGAAAGGCTTTGCAGGCTTGCATCCCCCTTGAAGGATGTCCTGGTTAGTTTTTATAGTCCATTTGACATACCCTAGAGTCACTAGGAAGGGGCAACCTTAACTGAAGAACTGCCTCAGTCAAATTGGTCTGATGATTGATGTGAGAGGCGCAGGCCTATGAAAGGCCCCAGGACAGATGAGCCTGGGTTGTCTGAAAAAGTTAGCTGCGTGAGCCATGAGTGTGTGAGAACAGAAGGCAGTCTTCCTTCACAGCTTCTGCTCCAGCTCCTGCCTTGAGTTCCTGCCTAACTTCCTTCGGTAATGGACTGTTGCCTAGAAGTGTAAACTGAAATAAACTCTTCCTTCCCCAAGTTTCTTTGGGTAGGTTTTTTTTTTTAATCAGAGCAACAGAAATCAAGCAGGAGCAAAGGGCCTTCCCTGCGTCTCTCTGGATAAGCCATTTTCTCTCTCTCTTGACCCTCTCCCCAAAAGCACCCCCAAACGGCAACTAGTACCCTAATATCTACCCACTCAAGTTTCTGTTCATCTCCCCTATAATCATCACAAGCTGGATTTCATTCAACAGTCTGACTGGATGGCTCATTAGTTAAAAGTACTTGCTGCTCTTCAGAAGATCTGGGTTCACTTCCCAGCATTCACGTATCTGCCCACAACCACCTTAACTCCAACTTCAGGAAATCACTACCCTCTTCTGGCTTCTCTGAGAATTAGATATGCACATGGTATGCATACATACATGCAGACAAACTCATAAACTAATATACATAAAAATAAAAAGGAAATAACTTTAAAAAAGAAAGATAAGCTTGGTGGTGGTGGCTCATGTCTTTGATCCCAGCACTCAGGGTTAGAGGCAGGCAGATGTCTGAGTTTGAGCCAGCATGGTCTACGGAGTGAGTTCCAGGACAGCCAGGGCTACACCGAGGAACACTGTCTAAAAAAAGAAAGAAAGAAAGAAAAGAAAAAAAAAGGGAGGAGGAAGAGGAAGAAGAAGAAGATGATGATGATGATGATGATTTTATTCAAACTCAGTTGCCTTCTAACCAGGGAAGTTGGTGGAATATTTAGAAAAAGTATATTAATATGAATATGAATCCTACAACTTTTTTCAGTACATGGCAGGCATCAAATGTGTTTGACTTAATTGAAATCAGATGCAAAGATACTCTATGCTCCTGAGATCCATTTAATTTAAAAATTATGTATGCATAAAAATGACAAAATCTCCTGCTTTAGACCTAAGTTTGGATTGAGGTTTGCCATCACTTGGACAGCTTGCTTGACTTTAAACTGTGTTATCTATGAGAGAAGATGATAAAAATATGTCCCAGAGGGTTCATGTGAAAAGTATTAAATATGATACTTCATGTAAATGAGTAACACTTGTTCATACTGGATGATTAGTCATCAGTGAAGGGCTAGTGATATGACCAAATAATAAAGGAACTTGCCATGGAGCCTGACATCAGTAGGGTCCCCAGAGCCCATGTTAGTACAAGAACACCAACGCCACAGAGTTGTTCTCTGACTACCTCACACATGCACACATCGTGTACACACACAGTAATAGGAAAGTAAAATGGTTAGAAGAAAAAATACTTACATTTACAAAGGAGAACAATAGAACATTGTAATTTTTTTAAGATTTAAAAATATTTAATCATGGAGCCATCTCTCCAGTCCTCCCAGAAGAACATTTTTAAAAGCAATATAAACAATCATATAATTTTAGGAAAGCATTTAACAATATCTACTAAAAACGGCCAAATCACATATATCTGTAGAATTTGGGTTCTGAGATTCAGAAATTTCATTCTTAGGACCAACATGGAATTTTTATATACATTTGTTCCCCAAACTATGCACAAGAAAATTCTTTTGTTTTGTTTTGTTGTTTTTCTTTTCTTTTTAAGAAATATTTATTTATTTGCTATGTATACAGTATACAGAAGAGGTTGCCAGATGTCATTATAGATGCTTGTGAGCCACCATGTGGATGCTGGGAATCGAACTCAAGTCCTCTGGAAGAACAGTCAGTGCTCTTGACCTCTGAGCCATCTCTCCAGCCCAGCTTTGTTGATTTTCAAGACAGGGTTTCTCAGTGTAGTCTTGGCTGTCCTAGAACTTGCTCTGTAGATCAAGGTAGCTTCCAGCACATAGAAATCTGCCTGCCTCTACCTCCTAAGTGCTGGGATTTAAGGGCATAGGCTGCAGATGCCACTGCCGCCGCTACCACCACCAAGCTACACTAAGATGATCTCAGCAGTGTAATCTGCATCAACTACTTGTGGGAAACAACCCTCCAGGTCCAGGTGCAGAAGAATAAAAGTGTTTTCACACAGTGAAATAAACACACCAAACACAAATGAACAAGATACAGCTCCATGTGACAACAGTGTGAATCTCGCCAACATAATGTTGAGCCAAGAAAAGCAGACCCTCTATGTGGTTCTTTCTACCTGACATTTATAAACATCACAATGAATCTGTGGTGGCTGATGTTACGATGATGAGATTCCAAGCCATGGTGGTCTACACCTGTAATTTCAGCACTCAGAAGTGAGTTAGATGGTTGCCTCAGCCTGGAATATATATTGCCACCCAGCCATCAGGGCTACATTAGATCATGTTTGAACAAAACAACAGTGACTATCATTGAGGCTAGTGACTTAACAGGACACAAGGACTCTTGGAAGACCTTCATGTTCTGTTTCTTTAACTGGGTGCTGGTTCCACTGGTAAAGTTTGTGGCACGGTGCCCTCTTATAATCCTACTACTTTTTTTTTTAATTTAAAATTTTCTTTTTTTCATTTTGCATTCCAACCACAGTTCCCCCTCCCTCTCCTCTTCTCTCTCAACTCTCCAGCTTCTCTCCCAGCATCCACTCCTCAGAGAGAATAAGGCCTCCCATGAGGAGTCAACAAAGCCAAGCCCCTCCCCCAGTATCAAGGCTGAGCAAGGTGTCCCTCTATGGGGACTTGGCTCCCAAAAGTCAGTTCATGTTCTAGAGATAAATCCTGGTCCCACAAACTTCCCAAGCCATACAACAAGCATCCTCATTCAGAGGACCTAGTTTGGTCCCATGCAGGTTCCCCAGCTGTCAGTCCAGAGTCAATGAGCTCAATAGCTTGGGTCAGCTGTTTCTGTGGGTTTCCCCATCATGATCTTGACCCCTTTGCTCATATAATCCCTCTTTCCTCTCTTCCCAGTGCTTACCTGTGGATCTCTGCATCTGCCTCCATAAATTTCTGGATGAAGGTTCTATAGTGACAATTAGGGTGGTCCTCAATTTGATTACTGGAGAAGGACAGTTCAGGCACTGTCTCCACTATAGCTTGGAGTCTTAGCTGGGGTCATCCTTGTGGGTTCCTGGGAATTTCCCTAGCACCAGGTTTCTCCCTCTGCAAGCCTAGTACTTTCTTTTTTGTTTGTTTGTTAATTTTTGTTTTGTTTTTCGTTTTTTCGAGACAAGGTTTCTTTATGCTACAGTCCTGGCTGTCCTGGAATTTGCTTTGTAGCCTGGCCTCTGACTCACAGAGATCTGCCTGCCTCTGGCTCCCAAGTGCTGGGATTAAAGGTTCCAGCCACTGACGCCCCATCATCCTAGTATTTTCTATGTATATAGCATATTTTAATTAAAATATTTCTTAGAAGATAGTGTAAGAACAATCGGATCCTCTGTCACTAGCCCAGCCTTGAGTTTAGTTTGGGCCGCTTCTCAGACTCTACACAATGCTTAAGACGTTTGCATATGTTCCTATTTTTCTCAGTCCCTTGAATACCTGCTTGGGCACAGGTGTGGTCTGATTTCAAACCACATCAGAGCTGATGTCTAGACAGCTCGGCCACCTCGAAGGACTGGCTCAGTATGTTCTGGGTCTTCCCAGTTCTTGTCTACCAACCACGGGATTTTCCAGTCTTCAAAACAGAAATATTCAGATTTCTTTCTAATGAATAGGCATATCATTTGGGTAAAACCCCAGCATGTATGACTGAAAAGAGCTGTGTCCCCATATAAATCAAACAATACAGTTTTGAAACAAAACAATACTTCTAACACTTCGTACTGGAAGCTTTCCAGTGCCTTCCACGATATCAGTTCCATGAGAGCAGAAGTTTTGTTTCATTCATTGTTTATTTTACTCATGATTGCCATACTAGCAATCTAGAATGTCCTTGGGATATGAAAGGCAAACAATAACATTTCCTTCCATCCTTCCTTCCTTCTCTTTTTTTTTACTTGGTAGCCTCAGCTGGCCTTGAACTCATGGCCCAAATCCTTTAATTTCCTTCCCAATTGCTAGGAGTACATTGTGAACCACCATGCCAGACTAAACAGGATTAACGCCGTTCTTTTATTTTCTTTTTGCCAGAACCTCACATAGCCCAGGCTGACATTCAACACAGTACACATCTGAGGATGACCTTGAACTCCCGATCCTCCCTCCCAGCCTCTGACCTTCAAATACTGAGATTATAGGTGTGTTCTCCCATATCTGGTTTAATAGAAATTTCTGGATGTATTTATGTAGGTTTTTTTTTTCCTTGCCTCAAGTTCATTTGTAAAAACAGCATAGGACACCAGTTGTCTGTACTGTGTGTGTTGTGGGGGGCTGTCACCCAGTTCATTTATTGTCTCATTGGGTGAGAGAGAGAGAGAGAGAGAGAGAGAGAGAGCAAGCTTTACTGTGGGGCATTGGGCTTTACTGTGGGGCTTTGGGCACCTTTGGGAGCTGACTGGAGTTGGAGCTAAAGTCTGGAATGGACCAGCACAGCCTTAGTTTGGGCCTTGGTTTTCAGATGGCTGAGCCTGCAACCCTTGGCCCTCAGTCAGAAGCCAGCTTCCCAAGCTTGGCATGGACAGTGAAAGCATCTTGGCAGGGCTTGCAGTTGGGATTTTGGTATCTTGAGCTTCATCTCCTGAGGCCTCATGACAGCCTGGCCCAGTACCCATTGCCTTGGTATTGTTGGCACTTTCTCCAGGCCTTTCCTGCTTCTCTTGATCAAACCCAAGGTCCTAGGGAACTCCAGGTCAACCCCCTTGAAAGATTCAAAGCTTTATGTCTGGGGTTTCTTGATGTCATTTCTGTGCCATTTGGGGAAATTGGTGTGTGTGGTGTGGTTCTTGGACTTGGTCATGTGTGCATCACAGTCTGTGGCTCCCAGAAAAGCTTTTTATTTTTCTTTTGAGACATGTTCTCATGTAACCTTGCTGACCTAACCTGAAGCTGAGGATATCTCTTTTTGAGGGTCCTCCTGGCTCAGTCTCCCATGTGTTAGATACAGACTTGTGCCACCATACCCAAATGACAAAAGTATCTCCAACAAAATCTATATTTAAAAAAAAGTAGCAAGGAGGAAGCAAGTGTATGTTTTAGAATCAGGCTACCTTGGTTCAAATCCTACTTCTGCTACTTGCCAACCAGGTGACATGAAACAAATTAATTTATCCATGCCTCAGTTTCCTCATATGTGTTAAACACAACGAAGTTTAAAGAACGTTCATAAAGACAGTATGTGGAATTATTTGGTGACAGTGTGCTGAGATGTTCTGTAGAATCCAGATAAATGAAATGCTTTTGAATAAAAGTTAGGACCTTGGTCAAATTCCCTCTAAGTATAGGCAAAGTCATTATAAAATGTATATGGAAGTGAGGATGGGGTTGCCTCAGTGGGTAAGAATGCTTGCTTGATGTTGGGGTTTGAATGAAAGATGTTTCCCACAGGCTTGTGTACTGGACCACTTGGGTCCTGATTGGCAGTTCTGTTTAGGGAGGTTGTGGGACCCAAGGAAGCAGAACTTTGCTGGAGGAAGGATGTCACTGGAGGTAGGCTCTTCAGTAGAGAAAGAGTAGCTTTGTTCTTCCTGTCTTTATGGTTAGTTCTATTTTGTTTTCTAGTGGTGCTGGAGTTTGAATCTGTGGCCTTGCACCTACTAGGTAAGTGCTCTATCACTACAATAAATATCCAGCTCTCCATATTTATTTATTTGTTTACTTGCTTTTTTGAGACAAAATCTTACTGTGTAGCTCTGGCTGGTCTGGAACTTTCTATGTTGACCAGACTGAACTCAAACCCACAGAGATCGACCTGCCTCTACCTCCCAAGTGCTGGGAGTTAAAGTATGTGTCATCACCGCCAAATGTGTTGTTTTTTGAGACAGGGTCTCCCACAGGAACCTGGACTTACCAGGTAGTCTATGCTAGCCGGCCAGTGAGTCCCAGGGATTCTCCTTTCCAATACTGGGGCTTTATATGGGCTGCAGAAATCAAATTCAGGCATTTATGAGTGTAAAGCAAGTGGGTCACCGACTGAGCCATCTCCCCAGCACTATCAGAAGTGCTAGCTACACTCATCTGAGATGGCGTAATCAGTCAAGAAATACTGATTGGTTTTTCTTCAGATCATGCACATCTTTCCCCCTAACACACATGTTTAGAATTATGAATCAGCCAGGAATGGAGGACAGGAGAAGGGTGGAGGTGAAACAGCTTTCAAGAACCATCACCTAGGTGGTGGCTGTAACGGAACTTTTATTTCTCTTTTAAATTTTTTTATTTATTTTAAATATCTCTCTCTGTCTCTCTGTCTCCCCACCTCGTGTGTGTGTGTGTGTGTGTGTGTGTGTGTGTGTAAGTGCAGTGCCCTCAGAGGGCACAAGAGTGTGTTAGATCCCCTGAGTTACGGAGAGTTGTGAGTCACCGAGTGGGTGCTGAAAGAACAGTCAGTGTTCTCAACCACTGAGTCATCTGGAGCCCTGGAACTTCTTTCTAAGGGGAAAATAGACATGTCAACAAGTACACATAAGGCCCCTGAACATGTTTTTGCTCTCCATCCTTGAGAATACATAGATGGAAGAGAATGGTGAAAGCTAGCATGTGAGGACATGGACTGTGGGGAGCTGGACTGGGGCAGTTGGTAGAGTGCGTGCACACAAGGCATTCGATCCTAAGTTTGATCCCCAGCATCCAATAAATCAGGCACAAAAGTATGTGCTTATCACCCAATCATTTGGGAGACAGGCAAGAAGATGAGACGTTCAAGGTGATCCTTAGCTACATAGCAAGTCTGAGGGTAGCTGGGAATATAGACGACCTGTTCTCTCTCTCTCTCTCTCTCTCTCTCTCTCTCTCTCTCTCTCTCTTTCTCTCTCTCTCTCTTCTCTCTCTCTCTCTCACACACACACACACACACACACACACACACACACACACATACAAATGCTGCTGTGGGATGATACACTTGTACACTGTAAAGTTTTGTTATTCATATTGGTTTAATAAAACACTGATTGGCCAGTAGGTAAGCAGGAAATAGAGGTGGAGCAGCCAGACTAGGAGAATTCTGGGAAGAGGAAAGGCAGAGAAAGAGATGCCAGACTCAGAGGAAACAAGATGAGAATGCTGCACTGAGAAAAGATACCAAGCCACATGGTGGCTAAACATAGTTAAGAATTATGGGTTAAGTATAAGAGCTAGACGGTAATATGCTTGAGCTACTAGCCCAGCAGTTACTATAATATTAAGTCTCTAAGTCAATTATTTCATAAATTGGCTGCAAGACCAGCCAGGTGGAACAGAGAAACTTCACACTACAAAAAAAACCAATACACGAATAGATAAATATAGACTAGGGAAGGTCTCAAAAGCATTTCAGTTGTGTGGTCCCTGGCAGGCTATCAGGAACAGTGTTTCAAACACATAGTCCCAGTTACTCAAGGGGTGCTTGAACAACCTAAAAGTCAAGACAAGCTGCTAAAAGGGAGACCCCACAGTAGTGTGGGCCTACTGTGAACAAAAGAGAGCCCTGAGGCACCCTGGTGGCAGTGGGTAGGAGGGGTAGCCACCAAAAGGAGGAGTGCCTTGAAAATACATAATCCCCTACTAGGACACAGCAGTTTAACTGTGAGTTAATAGCAATGCACTGATGTAGACAGACTCTCAAAAGTGGAAGTAAATCCCACCCAACAAGAACTAAAGAGGAAATTCTCCATTTTGATTTATATCTACTTTCTAGAAATAAAATTATTGCATAGGCTCCTTTATTAGAGATAGTTGTTTGGGTCTTGTTTATTTTCTGAGACAAGAGTCCCACTAGGCAGTTCTAGAACTCACTATGTAGATCAAGCTGGCCTGGAACTCACAGAGTTCTGTCAGCCTTTGCCTCCTGAGGCCGGGATTAAAAGTGTGTGCCACAGAGTCTGACCAAGATATCTCTTACGCTCTTCAGAGAACACAGAAGCATTGCTGGGGCCGGGGAGCAGGTTCAGCAGTCAGAAGCACATAGATGCTCTTTCAGAGGACAGAGATTCAGTTCCCAGAGCCCATACTGAACGGCTCACAGTTTTCTGCACCTCAGCTCCAGAAGGAACTGACACTTCCCACTTGCACTCATGTGCAATACATAATTAAAAATAACAATAAATCTTTAAAGAAAATAGGTATACTTGGCAAGGGAGATGATACCTCAGGGTACTCGTTGCTCTTTCAAAGGACCCAGGTTTGGTTCCCAGCACCTACATGGTGGCTCATAAGCATTCATAACTCCAGTTCCAGGGGATTTGACATCCTCTTATACCTCTGCAGGCACCAGACACACACTTGGTGCACATCTATATATGCAGGCAGATATTCATACATACAAAATAAAACAAATTTAAGATTAAAAAGTGTGGGGGGAACAGCTGTGACGCATTTAATCTCAGCACTTGGGAGGCAGAGACAAGTGGATCTTTGTGAGTTCAAGACCAGCCTTCTACAAAGGAGTTCCAGGACAGCCAGAGCTACACACAAAGAAACCTTGTCTGAAAAAAACAAATAATAATTAAGTGTATTGCAGAAGAAAAATATTTAAATCATTGAATACAAATGCCTTACACTTATTCCTCTGTGTGTGTGTGTGTGTGTGTGTGTGTGTGTATGTGTACACATACTTGTATACCAACGCTCACATGAGGAAGTCAGAGAATAACTTGAGACTCAGTTCTTTCCTACTACATGGGTCCTGGGGATTGAACGCAAGTTGACAGTTTAGGAGCAAGTACTGTATATGCCAAATCATTTGGTGGCTTGGCTCCCACTGCTGCCTCCTCCCGTGTCCTCTTTTTCTTCTTGAGATTGAGTCTCATGTAGTTTAGGCTCAAACTGGCTTTGTAGCTAAGGGTTCTTTCATTAATCCTCCTGCCTCCACCTCCCAAATGCTGGGACTGAAGGTGCACATAAAACCAGTGGCTTCTATAACTCTTGACTAAAAAAGTCTACAACCCACTTTCTCAAGCTTGTAACCTAGGGGTTTGTGTGTCTCTATTTCCCCACCTGTCCTACTTCCTGTATCTAAGGTACTTTGATTGTCATAGAAACAGAAACAAATACAACTAATTTCCTCTAATTGAGGTGCTGGGTTCCACCCCCAGCTCTGCCCACAGGCACAGCTGTGTGACACTTGACACATCTTCATGTACTCCTCCCCCACCATTGTCTCTTTACCTCCCTCTCCTGGGCTGGCTAATGCTTGAAAGTGTGAATAGCTTTGTGAATATTTGCCTCCAGCTCACACACTGAGTGTGCAAACCAACCTCTTACCATAGGGACTACAAAAAAGCCTTATAAAAGCCCAAGATTGTAGTGCGATTATGCTGGTAATATAAATATTTGTCCTGCCTATGTGTTTAATGAAAGCTGATTGGCCAAAAGGCAGACAGGAAGTGTGGGTTGGGCTACCAGGCTAAGAAAACTCTGAGTACAGGAAGAACAGAGACAGATGCCAGACACAGAGCCTCCAGACAGATGCCAAAGAGATGATGGAGACACGACAATGAGAAGGCAGCAGATGCAGAGGAAAGAAGTTGAAATGCTGCTCTGAGAAAAAGTATTGAGCTGCAAGGCTGAACAAGATGGGTTAGATTGAGAGCAAGCACTAGCAAATTATATGCCTGGGCCCTAGGTCAATCAGCATAAAAATAATACAAGCATCTATGTGATTCTGTGGGACTGCATGTGTTTCTGTGGGACTGTAGGTCTGAACCTTTGGTCCAGGACTGGAAAGTCCAGAACAGAATCTTTTACAACAAATGGCTGCCCAACATGGTTGATATACACCCACATAAAGCTTGTGAAAAATTTAAAAAGGGTTTTAAAGCACAGAGTCAGAGCCAAAAATCTTCTTTTGGGTTGTGTGTCTTACATGAGCTAGGGTACAGAGACGCCCTGGTGAGGTGTGTGGGCTTGGGTTTGAATTTAAAATGGCGGTCCTGAGCCTCAGTGTAAGAAACAAGCTGCTTATAGTGGAGTTAAGGTTTCTGTTCTCACAGGCAAAAGGGAACAGAGTAAAAGATTGATTCTTAGTGGCAGTGTTTTCTTGGATAAACCCTGTTTGCTGGAGGCAAGCAGAGGTTCAGCTTTTTTAACTGAAGTTTCCTGATTCGGCCTTAGAGGCAAAACACTTATGAGTCTTTTAAGAGGCTTTGCTGCCAAATACTTAAATAAAATTAATGAGCACCAGAAGGCAGTGCTCTACTTGGTGGTTATATGTACCCTAAAATCCCCCAGAGTGGTAATTGTGGGTTCCACCAGTACCTCAGCTAAAAAACTAATGTTCAGCTAGACTAGGAGCTGGGTGGAGCCAGGCAGCCACCCTAGTGATGCCTTTAATCCTTAGTACCACACCTTGGCAGATTAAGGGTGTGGTCAGAAACAGAAATAGAGGAACCTGGGTGGAGGATTAAAGGTGTGGACAGGAACAGACAGTAATAAAGGGAGGTGGGCGAAGTCAGCTACCCTAGTGAAGCTTTTAGTCCTTGAGCCAAACCTTGGTAAATTAAAGGTGTGATCAAAAAGAGAAAGAAATAGAGCTGTGTGGGTCAGCCACCCTAGCCAAGCAAAAGGTAGTCAGAAACAGAAAAGATAAGAGATAAACAGTAGAAACAGATTAAAAAAAAAAAACAAAAACCTGTAAACCGTTTAGGGCATGTTTAAAATATAGTTGGTTTGAGAGAGAAAATATAAAAGGAAAAAGGATAGAAAAAGTCTTTAAAAAGAAATAGAGTAAAAAGAAATAGTAATAAGCCATGTAAAAATGGAAAATACAAAGAATTCTAGATACTGTACATTATTGTCTTGTCTTTAAGTTTTTTGACTATAAATGAAGTAGTTAAAAGATATTTAATTATAAATGCTCCTGGATTAATCCAATCTATATATTTTATAAATGACTTGACATTAAAATTAAAATCCAAAGATACGCTACTTTGGAGAAGAGGTTTTCTTTTTATTTCTACAGAAAATGAGAAGGTGTGGATTTATTTCCAGTTAAAGAAAATGAAGTTTGATAGAGAAGACACCCTGAAAAGTCTCCAATGGAAATGAATGGCCTAGATAATTCAGAATTTCAGAGCACCTCTGCTGCAGTTCCCCCTGAGTTCTGCATTCAAAAGAACTTCAAGGAGACTAGCTGAGATGACTCTGTCTTATAGACTACTCCACTAAAGACTTGTCCATAATCCTAAATTTGTCTGTGGGTCCCCTTGGGATTGCCAGCACCCGATTCAGCAGGAAGTAAGCTAGAGAACTACGCCCACATTCCCAAAAAATGGATTATGGATGTTTGTGTTTATTTACAGTATTGGTTATGTCATTATAGGTAAACGGTAAAAATGATATTAGATTTGGGGTTCTTGTTTAAAAAAAGAAAAAAAGAAAATGTAGTGGGATTATGCTGGTAATATAAATATTTGTCCCGTCTATGGGTTTAATAAAAACTGATTGGCCAAAAGGCAGACAGGAAGTGTGGGTTGGGCTACCAGGCTAAAAAGACTCTGAGTACAGGAAGAACAGAGACAGATGCCAGACACAGAGCCACCAGACAGATGCCACAGAGATGCAGTGGAGACACGACAATGAGAAGGCAGCAGATGCAGAGGAAAGAAGTTGAAATGCTGCTCTGAGAAAAAGTATTGAGCTGCAAGGCTGAACAAGATGGGTTAGATTGAGAGCAAGCACTAGCAAATTATAAGCCTGGGCCCTAGGTCAATCAGCATAAAAATAATACAAGCATCTATGTGATTCTGTGGGACTGCATGTGTTTTTGTGGGACTGTGGGTCTGCACCTTTGGTCCAAACCTGGAAAGTCCAGGCCAGAATCTTTTACAACACAAGATATTTTATGGACCTAAGTTGACTGGCCTTTGGCATGAGGGCTATTTTGGGTATTCCCGGGTTTTTGTGTTTTTCTTTACTGGGTTTCTGTATAAGAAAATAATAGTTTTTGGGTGGTGGAGATTGGCTGCTCTCCCAGAGGACCTGGGTTCAGTTCCCAGCACTCACATGGCAGCTAGTAATTGTCTAGAACTCCAGTTCCAGGGGATCTGATACCCTCACACAGACATGCATACAGGAAAAACATCAATGCACATAAAATAAAAAGAAAAAAAGGCATTTTTTTTGTCCATGGGCATCTAAATAGTATAGAGCACCCAGAAGTACTGAGAGTTACCCATTGGCACAGAGTAGTGTTCTAAAAACGATGCATGCCAAGCAACTCTTAGGATTCTGTTGTCTTTTGTTTTGCTTTGTTTTTAGTTTTAGGACTCAGTTGTCTTGAAGCACTGTGAAGTAAATGAATTGCAGGAGAGCAAATGAAAGCTGGAAAGTTCATGTATGAACAATTTTCTGGTTTTTCATCTTCATTGTCTCTTCTTTGCTCCTAACACTTCTTAACTCGGAGAAGGATTTGATCACATGCTGTAATAGGGCTGGGGAGTAGATGTGACCCTAAACCAGCAGCATTCAATTTGTGGGTGGTGACTATAGGCTATAGGAAAATACAAATATTTACCTTATGATTCGTAACACTACAAAATTAGAGCTAGGAAGTAGCAATGAAATAATTTTATGGTTGGGGTCACCACAACATGAGGAACTGCATTAAAGGGTCACAGTGTTAGGAAGTTGGGAGCCATTGTTCCCTTCCCCTTTCTAATGCTGTTTTCCTTCATGTATATCTGTGTGAAAGTGTTGAATCCTCTGGAATTGGACTAACAGTTGTGAGTGCTGAGAATTGAACCTGGATCCTCTTAACCAGTGCTCTTAACTGCTGAGCCTCTCTCCAGCCCTGAGAACTACTGTACTAAACAGAAGCCCTAGAATGTGCTGAAGCAACCTGTGTCTGATGGGAACCCATGAAGTATAGCCACGCCAGCAGAAGTCAGCTCTCCAGGCACCTGCTTGTCAGCCACGCCGCCTGTTCTTCACAGCACACATCCTGCTGAAGAGGAACTTGAAACAGATTTACAGTGAGGAACATGTTTACATCCTACATGAGTAGTGTGAGTATATTTTTAGGGCAGCACGTTCTGGCCAAGCAAGCTTAACATGAAAACAGCAGTAATGCAATGTGATGGCAATTCACCTTTGATCCCAGCACTCAGGAGGCAGAGGCAGGTGGATCTCTGTGAGTTCAAGGCCAGCCTGGTCTCCAGAGAGAGTTCTAGGACAACCAGGGCTACACAAAGAGACCCTATCTCAAAAAAAACAACAACAAAACCACACATACAGACACACTAAAAAAGATAACATATATTAGACTTTTATAAATAGACAATGGTAACTGTCTTTTCTCTACACCAAATTCCATAATTCTACACTTCGAAACTTTTTGAAGGGTCATGCATGTGTGTGTATGCATGTGCGTGCGTGCATGCATGCGTGCGTGCGTGCATGTGTGTGTGTGTGTGTGTGTGTGGTATGCATGCATGGTTACATGTGTGTGAATGTGTGCTGGTACTCATGTGTGTGGAGGCCAGAGACTGAAATCTAGTAGCTTCTGGGTCATTCTCCACCTTATATATTAAGGCAGAATCTCTGCTGAACACAGAGCAAGCTGGCTTGGCTGGTCTAGTCTGCTTGTTCCAAGGATTCTGCCTCTGTCTCCCAAGTCCGGGATTCTAAGAGCATTACACCTGACAACTTTTACCTAGGTGCTGGGGATCTGAACTCAGGTCCATAGGCTTGTACAGCAGGTGCTTCAACTTACTGAGTTACCTCCACAAACCACTTCTAAAGTTTTTTGTCTTTTTCCTTTTTAATTATATGTGTGTACATGTGAGTGCAGTTACCCTTAGAGGCCAGCAAAGGACTTTAGATCCCCTGAAGTTGGAATTACAAGTGGCTGTAATTCCGGAGTTTGGTTCCGCCTTCTGATTGGATGCTGGGAAGCAGCTCAGCTTCTCAGCAGGAACGGAATGCACTGTGAGCCCTGAGCAGACTTCCTAGCCCCCACTTATATAAAGCTTTTGTGTGGGATTTTTTCCTGCTACGTTCCCATTGTCCACTCCACTTTCCTTTGTCCTTAGGTGAGACTTATTTAGCGCAAACTCTCTTCTCACAGTTTTTTATTCTTAGAGACTCTGTATCACTCTGTATCACAACTGGCCTTAAACTCAAGACAGTCCTCCTGTGCGAGCTTCTCCAGTTGCTGGAATAACAGATGTGAGCCACACATCCAGCTCTACACCAGGCTCCTCCTTCAGTTTCTAATCTTCTTGAGATGGGGGTGGTAATTATCACCTCTGCTTCACACTTCCTCAATTATAAAATTGTAAAGTGTTGGGCCTGACCTTTGTAATCATTATTTATGGGTAACAGCACTAAGGCTTGGGACTTATTGGCCAATCAGACTATTCTAACTCCTTTACCAAAGACTCTGTTAGGAACAGATACAAGCAACAGACCCAGCTGATCTGGGAGCATCTAGCCTGGGATTTTTCCCAGCTCAAGAAAGCAGCTCTCATGCTTGGAGGTGGTGACACACCCCTTTAATCCCAGCACTCTGGAGGCAGAGGCAGGCCGATTTCTGTGAATTCAAGGCCAGCCTGATCTATAAGTTCCAGAACAACCAGGCCTACACAAAGAAACCCTGTCTCAAAAACCCAAACCAAACCAAAGGGACAAACAAAATATCCAAACCCACAAAAACAGCTCTCTCAGATCTGTGGCAGTGCACACCTTTAATCCAGCCCTCCAGAGGCAGAGACAGGCAGATCCCGAGGTCAGCCTGGTTTACAATGCAAGTTCAGGACAGCCAAGGCTACACAGAGAAACCCTGTCTTCAAAAATCCAAAAAAGAAAGCAGGTCTATGTACATCAGTGTTTCTCAACTTGTGGGTCACCACCCCCTGGGTGTTGTATAACACATATTCTGTATATCAGATATTTACCTTATGATTTTTAACAATGGCAAAATTACAGATATGAAGCAGCAACAAAATGATTTTACGGTTGAGGGGGTCACCACAACACAAGGAACTATATATTAAAGGGTCACAGCATTGGGAAGGTTGAGACTCCCTGCTCTATAGAGTTCCTTTATATCAGAAATATTTTAATACAATATCCTGAATTCATTCAAAGTATTAATAAAATAATATACATCTTTATTCACTATGCTAATAATTAGAGTCTTTTTTGAGACAGGGTCTTATGTAGCCTTCACTGCCCTGGAACTGGCTACATAATCCATGCTGGGCTGGAGCTCAGAGATCCACCTGTCCCTGCCTCCAGAGTACTGGGCCAGAGAATTTGTTTCTTATAGATGAACAGCCATGCTCATTTATGTCTGTCCCATGAGGGAATAACATATAAGTTAGTCAGTGGGGGCCTCAGTACTCTTGGCTAGCTTCACACATGTAACAGTCCTGAGCTACCTGGCCTGCCTGTTGTTTGTTTTCCAAAAGTTTTTATTGAGGGAAAGCAAAGTGGCTCAGCTGGGAAAAGTGCCACCAAGATTAACAACCTGGATTCGGTTCCCCAGACCTGTACAGTGGAGGGAGGGAGCCAACTCCACAAAGTTGCTCCCTGCCTTCTACAGGCATGATGCACCATGTACTTGTGCACAGGGAAATGCACACACACACACACACACACACACACACACACACCACCCCAAATGTACTTAATGATTTAGCAGGTAAAGTTGTTCACTGTTAAGCCTGAGTAAGATCCCTGGGACCTACATGGTGGAAGAAAATGACTCCTTTGTGGTGTCTTCTATGGCATGTGTGCTCATGTATACACACACGCAAACACACACACACAAATGAAATATCATTGAAAAGCCCAGTTTTATTGATTTTGCTCTTTGATAATTGTATACATAAATGTCTTAGGGGTTTCTATTGCAACAATGAAATACCATAACCAGAATCAAGTTGAGGAGGAAAGGGTTTATTTTGCTTATACTTCTACATTGCTATTTATCATCAAAGAGAGTCAGGACAGGAACTCAAACAGGGCAGGATCCTGGAGGCCGGAGATGGAGAAAAAGCCATGGAGGGATGGATGCTGCTTACTGGGTTGCTCATCATGGCTCGCTCAGCCTGCTTCCTTATAAATATTTATTTTTTTATGTGAATTGGTGTTTTGCCTGCATGTATAACTGTGTAAGGGTGTCAGATCTTGGAATTACAGACAGTTGTTAGCTGCCATGTGGATGCTGGGAATCGAACTCAGGTCCTCCAGAAGAACAGTCAGTGCTCTCAACCACTGAGCCATCTCTCCAGCCCTCAACCTGCTTTCTTTTAGCACTCTGGACCACCAGGCCCCATCCATTACTACTTAAGAAAATGCCTTACAGGCCTACCTACAGCCTGATTTTTGTTTGTTGTTTGTTTTTACTGAGGCGGGGTTTCTCTGTGTAGCACTGGCTGACTGGAACTCAGAGATCCTCCTACCAAAGCTGGGCAGCACCGCTGTCCAGATACAAGCCTCTAATGGAGGCATTTTCTTAACTGCAGCTCCCTCCTCTAAGGTGATGTTAGCTTGCGGCAAGTTGACATAAAAGTATGTTTTGATTACTGTAACCCCCTAGGAGCCTTCCCATTCCTCTTAACAGGCTCCCCTCTTACCCTCCTCCCTACAGGCTCCTGACTCATATTCATAACTTCTCGTGTTGTTACCATTGCCATTTTTTTTAAGCCCTGGATTTTTAGTTTTATTTTTCTTTTTATGTATGAGTGTTTTGCTGGCATTTATGTATGTACACCATGGTGCCCTTGAAGGCTTCTCTGGGTATCAGATCCCCCGGAACTGAAGTTGGTGGTAATGGGCCACCGTGGGGATGCTGAGTCCTCCAAAAAGACAAGTGTTCTAAACAGCTAAGCCAACTCCCCAGCCCTGACACCCATTTAATTTAACAAGGATCATCTGTGTGTGGCAGAGGGTTTCCCACTATCAACTGGAGCTCAGGTAATTTAGTTGGTACACAATGAAGATAAGGACTGTCCCTTCAGCAGAACACATCAGTAGTTAATTGCTCAGCAGGGAGGATTAGAGCCCTTAAACCCTTTCCTATCTCTGATTGACAGGCCCAGTCTTGTGGAGATCCGCTGTAGGCAGCCATAGCTGTTGGGAGGCTTGAACGGCTGTGCTGGTGCTTGCCCAGAAGCCAGCATTTCACAGCTCTTCTCCTCAATGTCTGTTTTTTTCTTTCCGCCACAACTTCTTGTGCAATATTCCATGAGCTTCAGAGGGGAGGGTATAAATGTTTTGTTAAAAACTCAGCTACCACTTAGTCTCAACAAACTAACTCAAGTATATTCCTGCTGCAGACAATTAGACAGATGTTGAGCTGCAGCCAATCCCAGGCTACCAACTGATGAGACCTTGTTTGTATAAGACAAATGCCTCTTGTATTATTAGAGAAATAATAATTGTAACCAATCAGGTGGTTTCTGTGTTGTGGATGTGCGGGACAGCATAAGGAACCAAGTTCATTGAGAACACTGCCCTATCCTAAAACCTTTTCCTTTCTCAGATAAACTTTATTAAATTTAACTTATTTCAGATTTTTCTTGAACAAATTAATAACCAAAACTATGATGTGATTATCCTTGTAGAGGTGGGGTGTGTGTGTGTGTGTGTGTGTAAGCAAAATCAAGGTAGGAAGTGCAGCCCACCAGTAAAGAAAAACACTCGCCCAATTTCAACACCCAGCACCACAAACAAAACTACCAAATAAAACTCCAGAAAAGGCAGTAGGCAGGAAGGTCGCAGTGTTATTTAACATGCACTGGAAGGCTGAGCACCATGACTCACCAGCTAGTGGGCAGACTGAAGGCAGGAACATTACTTGAACAGAGTAGTTAGAGACTAGTTCATACATGTAAAACCCTTCTTATACTTGGATAAGGGCAGGTCTTCACCCTAGCCCTTGAACTGTTTTGTTTTGTTGTGATCAGGATCTCACTGATAAGTAATTTAAAATATCCCTGGGAATGAGTAACTCTGCCAAAGCAATAAACCAAATCAAACCGAATTAAATGTCCAGACTTAATGAGCCAAGCATCCCCGGATGTTCTCAGGGGAAGAGGGGAAACCACTGGGCTGTTCCTGGAAGGGCATGTTAAATGCTCTGTAGGTGGGGCTCTTTGAGCAGCTCCAGGGAGGTGTGGCTGCTTGGGCTTGGCCCACTTTCTGGATTGGGAGGAGTGTGGCCAAGTTCCCAGCCAAACATCTGGACTGGGTTTGGAATAGAGCTGCAGATTTCCAACTCTCACTATATACTTTTGTTTGGCCTGGTGATCACTATGCAGATAGACCAGGCTGGCCTCGAACTTATAGAGGTCAACCTGCTTCTGTGATTTCTCTCTTGTTAGTTTCTGTTTTTTCATAATATTTAATTGATTATTTGGAAATTTCATATTATAGGCCAGATCACATTCACTTCCTAGTACTCCCAGGTCCAGCCTCCACCCTTGTGATCTCTCCCTGGTCCCCCCAGAAAAAGAGAAGAAAGAAGGGGGGGCTGGAAAGATGGCTCAGTGGTTAAGTGCACTGACTGTTCTTCCAGAGGATCTGAGTTCAATTCCCAGCACCCACATGGTGGCTCACAAGCATCTATGATGACATCTGGTGCCCTCTTCTGTATACATAATAAATAAATTAATCTTTAAAAAAAGAAAGGGGAGGGAGAGAGTCCAATTTCTGTTGCCCATATACTTAATGGAGCATGGTCAAACTTTCAGCTGCCAGCCCCTTAAAAAAAACTGAGTCCTTCCTCACCCGCACCCCACCCGACTCCTGTCAAAGCCATCAACTTTGGAGAGCTACAAGTCAGCATCTTTGTCACAATTTTTAAAAAGGATCTATTTATTTTATTTTATGTGCATTGGTGTTTTGGCTCCATATATGTCTGTGTGAGGGTGTCAGAAGCTCTGGAACTGGAGTTATTGGCAATTGTGAACTGTTAGGTGGATGCTGGGAATTGAACCCTTGTCCTCTGGAAGAACTAATGCTCTTAACTGCTGAGCCTTCTCTCCAGCCCACCACAATTTTTAAACATAATTTCTTTATTGATTTTTTAGGATTTACAATCCGAAATTGTCCCTCCAGCTTATTTCCCAGTCTCTCCATATCCACCCTTCAGCCCTGTAGTGTCCTCCAAAAGAAAAAAATTAAAATATTAATTAGAAACAAAACAAAAACAAGCAAACAGAAAACATTCTGCTTTTCTGTCTTTCCCACCTCTCCAAACCTTTTTTTTTTTTTTTTTTTTTTTTTTTGTCTTAGTGGCATTGGGCGCTGTGGTGTGCGGTGTGTCGTACAGTAGACCCTTTTGTCCATTTAGTTTTACTTGCAAATGTTTATTGCAATGAGTTGTTAGTTGGGTTCAAAGCCTCTGGCTCCTGGTACACCATCAGTGCTGGATCCTCAATGGGACTCCTCTCGGATGTCTTGCTGTTGCACTTAGGCTATGGTTCCACAGGACCAGTCCCTTTATACACTCCAACAAGTCATAGATAGGGTAGATGGTGGGGTGAGTCAGCTTGGATGTGGGTCTGGGTGGTAGCTGATTTGGTCAGTCCTGACAGGTGAGACCGATCCCCCTCAGCTAAGGGCAGAGCCAGCACTTCTTTTTAAGATTTGTATGGGGGATGGAGAGATGGCTCAGCAGTTGAGAGCACTGACTGTTCTTCCAGAGGACCTGAGTTTGATTCCCAGCATCCACATGGTGGTTCACAACTGTCTGTAATTACAAGATCTGACACCCTTACATAGTTACAAATGAAGGCAAAACACCAGTTCACATAAAATAAAAATAAATATTAAAAAAATATTTCTTTATTTGTTATGTCCAGAATGTTCTGCTTGCCTATATGCCTGCAGGCCAGAAGAGGGCACCAGATTTCATTATGGATGGTTGTGAGCCACCATGTGGTTGCTGGGAATTGAACTCAGGACCTCTGGAAGAACAGTCAGTGCTCTTAACCTCTAAGTCATCTCTCCAGTCCAAAGCCATCAGGGCCAGCAATTCTATGCTGATGGCGAGAGGTGGAGCCATATCTTCTGCTGCAGTGGCCAGTCAGGGGCAGGGAGCTTTACCATGGCCATTGAAGGGCAGTGATAACTCAGCACAACCCTCAGATTTTAACATGCCTGGTTCCTATGTCTCCTATGCACACCCCTCTCCCTACCCCCATGGTAACTTGAGCCACAGAGATCAACACAGATTCTAAGCTGCAATAGGACCACAGATGTAATAAGTGGTTTCTGGCCCAGTCTAGTCCTAAGGTCCGGACCTGTCTGCTGCTACTTAGCCCCCCAAAATGACTCAGACGCTTATATTAATTACATGCTGCTTGGCCTATAGCTCAGGCATATTGCTATCTAGTTCTTTCATCTTAATTCAACCCATTTCTATTCATCTGTCCTGCGGCTTACCTATTTCTTTATATTTTTCTTCTTTATATTTTTTCTTTAGACTCTGTCCTCCTTCCTCTATCTATGCTGATTTCCTCACCTACTTCTAAGATGCCTGCCATAGGCCAAGACAGTTCTTTTATTAACAAATGATATTCACAGCATACAGAAAGACACCTCACATCACTGATGTTGCAGAAATATTTACTTGTAATATATTGTATAAAGAATTAATATTTATTGAGGGGTACATAGATACTTATGATACAAATTGAACCTTAAGACAATTCTTGGAGAGTGGAAATGTCCCACGATGGATGGTTCAGTCTCCTCCCCGAGAACTCAGGAACAAACAGGAAGGACGGTCAGGGTTCCCCAGGTCTCAATCGATTTTGGTCACACCCCATAGGGGTCCTGATTCTCAGGAGCTACTAAAGCTTCCCTAAATAATGTCTAAATCCTACTATATCTTCTCCTTTTGTATAACCAAGTTCTAAACTAAGTATAAGGCTATATACGATAGGAATCATCATAAGGTAATAACATAAGCAAGGTCAAACTACAACTGACAAACAACAGATATAAGATGTATCTTAAATGTCTAGAATATGGGTAAGTAGAAATGTACAGGGATTACTGAATGCTCCTTGCTGAGATATGAGATGATAGTAACCTTAACTATTTAGTCTTCAACCCCATCAAAACCTGAGAAGGAAAATATATTACCTGAATAAGTTGGAAGCACAAGAGAGTAGTTGTAACATGAGGTCTCTGACCCTATCTGGCCAGAGGTCTAGACCTGCTCGCAGCTGCTTTTCCCCCAAAAATGACTCAGATGCTTATATTAATTTCATCCTGTTTGACCTATGTCTCAGGCATATTTCATCTTTTTTTAAAGATTTATTTATTTATTATGTTTACAGTATACAGAAGAGGGTACCAGATATCATCACAGATGGTTGTGAGTCACCATGTGGATGCTGGGAACTTAACTCAGGATCTCAGGAAGAACAGTCAGCGCTCTCAACCTCTGAGTCATCTCTCCAGCCCCTAGCTCTTTCATCTTGATTCAACCCATTTCCATTAGTCTGTCCTGCCACGTGGCCTGTGTCTTTCCTATTCCATTACATCTTGCTTTGCAGGTGGCTGGTTCAGTCTGTCTGACTCCACCCTCCTCCTACCTGTCCTCCGATTTCCCTGCCTACTCCTATGGCACCTGCCATGGCCAAAACAGTTCTTTTATTTAAAGAATGATACAGCATATAGAAAGACATTCCCACGTCACTACCTTCCAAGATTTAGGAGAGGACAGTGGCAGTCAGCAGCCTGGACAGTCACCCATGACTTTTCTGCAAAGTTGGAGCAGTCACCTTTTGGCTACAAGCCTATGATATCTGACAGATCTCTTCAGAAGCAGGGCATTTGTGGAGAAACTGTCTTATCCTGTCCAGGCAGGTTTCAGCAGTCTCTATCTTTCATCCTGCTCGTCCAGATTGGACAGTTTTCTGACAGCAGTTAAGGCAAGTGCAGTTCTTTGCCCAACAGGCCATTGTCTGTCAAGGAAGACAAACTCTTAGTGGAGTGTCCATGATGCTCAACACCATCTCGGGAAAGGAACAGTGATGCCAGGAGTTGTCGTGTCTCTCATGGCCGAATTGTGAATAACAAAACATTAAATGCCATATCCTCTAGGTCTATAAAGTGGTTGAAGACTCCTGTCTATCCGATATATTTTAGCATATATCTGGGAAATCTAAACAACATAATTATTACATGGCAAACCTAAGTAACAGTGATATGCAATTCTTATCATCCTAAAGACTGAAGCTTACATTGCAAAAATAGGCAATCTATAAATGGGTGCACAATTTCCGAATAATGACTTTAAGTATAATGATCATATGAACATTGACCAGGGTACAGATATTGTGCAAAATGACAACAGTATCCTAAATATATATCATTATACCAAATATCTAAACAGAGGTATATAAAACATCTTATGTATATATTATGACTAATATAATGATATATTATTACTAGTATAATTAAACAGATGTAGAAATTGCATAGTTGGAATGACAATAATATGCTTAATATGTGTTAATGTACAAAATATTTTAGACAGAAGTAGAAACATATGCAAAATATGGCAATTACAGATTCAATTTTGTATCAATATAAAATTACCTTAGACATATAAAACAATTTTAGACTTAAATTTGTATCAATATACAAGTTATTTCAATCAGACATATAAAATAATTTCACATTTTATCAATATACAAGCATCTATACCAGTGCAAATTATCTTTGACTCATATTTGGCGTTTACAGGTGGATACAATAATCTACCTACGTCTATCATATCTATTTCATCTTTCTCCCCTTTAAAAGGAATCCCTAAGTCTATATTATTGTTCTGCCCTTAACTCAAACTTAACTTATTACCACCCTATCAGAGTGATAATTATCCATAACCCCCAGAGGACAAAACTGGGAGGAGCCAGTGCTCCCAATCCCTGAGCCATCTCTCCAGTCCAGGCATAGTTTTTCATAAGGTTGCTTCCTGTTGACTTGTAGACAGTGGCATCTCTGTGGGATTCTGTAAAAACTAAGACAGTGGTTAGGTCCTAAGGGACTGACTATAAACATCTATAACCAGTCTCAGAGTACTGGGTAGGGCCATCTGGAATTCTTGTTAAAGATGTGACATGAAGGATAATCATAGAAAGCTATATTGCAACTGTTCTGAATAGTCTATATTTCAAAAGCAATCACTGAATGGTGTACACCAGGTCTTTTTCTGTACACCATGTAGATCATTGTGGTGGGGCCCCATCTTCTTTCTGGATGCTTTGGAGATTGGTGGTAGGAGAAATTGTTGTTTGCAATAGAAAACATCAATTAATATCAAATAAAGAATTTTTATCTTCAAGAGAAAATTGTGTGCAGAGAAGGTTTTAAGGTGATGAAGGAATAAATATACAGAGAAATAGGATTAGAGATAAAATTATAGTAATATTGGTCCCTATATATTCTAGCTGTCTTCTGTCCCACACCAGGTGGCTTTTCTGATATGAGACAGAATCTCTTAAATGTTCCTTTATCAGTATGCTTGGGTTTAGAGAAGGAGAAAGCCACTTATTCCAACTCTAAATCTAGATTGATTTATTATTTATTTATTAATATTTATTTATTATGTATTCAGTATACAGAAGAGAGTACCAGATGTCATCACAAATTGTTGTGAGCCACCATGTGGTTGCTGGAAATTGAACTCAGATCCTCTGAAGAACTGTCAGTGCTCTCAACCTCTGAGCCGTCTCTCCAGACCCCAACTTGATTTATAATTAAATCAGGACTATGTTGGGCACATCTGTAATATGAAGTTTCTGGCCTACCCTAATCCTAGACTGACTAACCCCATGGTCCGGACCTGCCTGCCACTGCTTAGCACCACCTCCCCCAAAATGACTCAGACATTTATATTAATTACATTCTGCCTGGTCTATGGCTCAGGCATATTGCTAGCTAGCTCCTGTATCTTAATTCAATCCATTTCCATTAATCTGTCTTGCCACATGGCCCATGGCTTGCCTGTATTACTTTTACATGTTGATTCTTGGGCAGCTGGATCACATCTCCTTTGACTCTGTCCTCCTTCTCCTATCTATGCTTTGATTTCCCTGCCTACTTCTAAGATGCTTGCCATAAGCCAAGACAGTTTCTTTATAAGAATGATATTCACAGCATACAGAAAGACATCCCACATCACACAGGGATGTCCAACTTGGGCCTGGACATCACTATGGCTTCAGTGGTGCACAGGCCACCCAGATCAGTATGGCCCCAAAGGCATTGTGGCCCTCGGACATCAACATGGTCTAAGGTGGCTAACCAGACCCTGGGCATCTGCATGACCTGTGGTGGTCACCTGTAGTTACAGTTTTTATCCTGTCGAAACTCCCAAATATTCAGCAACTACTTCCCAAATAATTGACTCAAAGGGTTAGTATTACTTATAAATAAATGTTCACCCAGCAGCTCAAGTTTATTACTAACTAGCTCTTATGTTTAAATTAATCCATAATTTCTTTTAATCTGTGTTTAGCCACGTGGCTTGGTATCTTTTCTCAATAAGGCATTCTCATCCTGCTTCCTCTGTGTCTGGCTGGCAACTGCATCTCTGTCTTTCCTCTTCCCACAATTCTCTTAGTCTGGTTGTCCTGCCTCAATTTCCTGTCTGGCTACTGGCCAATTAGTGTTTTATTAAACCAATACAAGTGGCAAATCTTTACAGGGTATAGAGCATTATCCTACAGCAGTAACAGGAGCCATGAGCATCAACTCAAATCCTGGCTGTTAGAGGGCCACAAATGTACACATGGCTCTCGGCAGCATACTGGGGCCAGATGACACAATGGCCCTGGGTGGCAGCACAGGCCACCCAGATTGACACAGCTGGGGCCATGTCACAGTCCTTGGACACCAACATGGTCTCAGGTGGCTGATCAGACCCTCAGCCCTCAGTGAAAACAGGAGACATGGACATCAACTCAGATCCTGGCTGCTATAGGGCCAAGGACCCAGACATGGCCCTCCGTAGCAGCTCAGGCTGGATGACACCATGGCCCCAGGTGCAGGTCACTCAGACAAGCATGGCTTCAGCGGCAGCACAGTTCCCAGACACCTTATCACAAATTTTAAGGATTTAATGGCTTTTTGTTTAGGCTGTTACTTGGATATAGGCATCTATGTCCCTGTTACTGCTGTAGGATAATGCTCTATACACTGTAAAGATTTGTAAAGATTTTTTGAGAAAAATATCTATGCAACCCTGGTTGTCCTAGAACTCACTATGTAGACCAGGCTGGCCTCAAACTCACAGAGATCCGCTTGCCTCTACCTCCCAAGTGCTGGGATTAAAGGCATGTGCCACCACCATGAAGTGTGTGAGTTCTGTTATTTGTTCCTTTTAGTCCCAGGGGGCCAAGTGACTATGAGCTGAAACCTCTGGATCCATGAACCAAAATGTTTCCCCTATAAGTTGTTTTTCTTTGGTACCTGTCAAAGCATTGAAAGGTGAACTATACAGTAAATTTCAGATGGCAGTGTATAGAGGTCACCTGAGCCAATTTTTATCACTCAGCTGTGGAGCACGCAGTTCAAATTTATCAGCGTAGTAATGTCTTCCTGAAGTTGCTGAGTCACTGAGGCCATGTCAGTGTCCCAATGCACTAATCTTCCTCCCAGAACGTAGTAGCAGAGTATTTTTAGTACATTAGTCATTTTAACTATAGTGTCAATTGTTAACAATATTTTACTATGATATATTTTGTGTCTTTGGAAACTTGTTTAGGGCTTCCTTTATTGGTGACAAGTTTTTTGCAGGGGTTGTTTTTATAAGTTTTGTACAACATTCCTCTGTTTGAGTTTACTGGTGGTCAAACTCATGTATTGTGGGCATATCAGGGACAGCTCAGAAGTGACACCTTGGTCTTGCTGTTAATGTTGACTGTTTTTATAAGATGGCTCTAAAGCTTTATTACATTCTTTTTAATAAAGATCAGGCCTTAGCTTGTTTATTTTTTTTCCAACTTATTTTTATTTTATTTGGTGTTGGTCCCCTTGAACTGGAATTGCAGACAGTTGTGAGCTGCCATGTGGATGCTGGGAATTGAACCCGAGTCCTCTGGAAGAGCAGTCAGTGCTCTTAACCATTAAGCCATCTCTCCAGCTCCGCTTTATTACCTTCTGTTTAGGTATGTGCCGTGGTGCATGTGCCTGTGTGCCTTGCTCCAGCAGCTGCTCCTAATTTCCCTACCCCACCCCTCAGCCCCAGGAGCTCTTCTAGCCCTTCCTGCCTCTCTTAACGTCCACCTTGATGTCTATTTTGCTTTAAGACAAAGTCGTCAGGAGAGAGAGAGAAAAGAGAAGAAAGACAGACAAGAAATAGGCTTTTGTGTCATGCTGTTTCCTTAGGCACCCCTCCCCCATCTTCCCATTTGGTGTCCCTTCATATGAGAGAACTTTCCAGATAGCCTGGTCATCTTCTGCTGTCTCTCAGTGTATAGCTATGTATGGGAAAGGGCTGTTTATTATTTAGAGGACTTATTAGACCTGGTTGGGTTGTTACCTTTGGAAATGTCCAGAGACAGAAGGCTTGTGTCTAGTCTTCACCCGAGGCCAGAAACTAGACCTCCATCTTTCTCTGGAGATAGCAGCAAAGCAAGAGCTACTTGGAACCATAAAGGGCTCTGGAGATCTATGTGGGTGTTACAGCTCTGAAGGGAAAGGTATCCTGGCAGTCAGGAGCCAAGGAGTACCACAAAGTCACACCACATAACACACCCCAGGCAAGAGATTTATTGAGAAAGACACAAAAGGGTGGCTGTCTCTGCTTGGTAAGAAACAGCAAAGAAGGTGGGAAATAGGCTTTATATAGGATTTCTTAGGAGTGGAGTGGTCTTGGGATTGGTGGGATTCTGTGGCCTGATCTTGGAGCAAGCTCACAGATTGGTGGGATTCTGCGGCTTGATCTTGGAGTAAGCTCACGGATTGGTGGGATTCTGTGGCCTGATCTTGGGGCAAGATCACGGATTGGTGGGATTCTTTGGCCTGATCTTGGAGCAAGCTCATGGATTGGTGGGATTCTGTGGCTTGATCTTCAAGCAAGCTCATGGATTGGTGGGATTCTGTGGCCTGATCTTGGAGCAAGCTCACGGATTGGTGGGATTCTGTGGCCTGATCTTGGAGCAAGCTCATGGATTGGTGGGATTCTGTGGCTTGATCTTGAAGCCAGCTCACGGAGTGGTGGGATTCTATGGCCTGATCTTGGAGCAAGCTCATGGATTGGTGGGATTCTGTGGTCTGATCTTGGGGCAAGCTCAGGAACTGGAGGGTTTTTAAAATCTGAAAGTGGGTTTGGTCTATAATCTAACTTAATAGTAATCCAACTTTTATTTACTTACTTACTTGTTTGTTTGATTGTTTTTCTGTATAGCCCTGGCTGTCCTGAAACTTGCTCTGTAGACCATGTTGGCCTCAAACTCATAGATCCACCTGCCTCAGCCTCCTAAGTACTTGGATTAAAGTTGTATGTCACTGCTGCCCGGCCAACTTTCTTATTTCCTATTTTTGTTTATCTTACTTTATTTTACTGAGACAAGATCTCACTTAGCCCAGACTAATCTCAAACTTACTATGGGGCTGAGTGTCAGTGTTAGTACAGCTCAGATGGAAAGAGATCCTGGCAGTCAGGAGCCCCGGCACACTGAGCGCTGCAGCTCAGTGGGAAAGTATTCAGGCAGTCGGGATCCAATGAACACCACAGGCCACAGTAAGCATAGGTAGCAGCTTACAGCCCTGCTTCAGAGAAAGGCTTCCCAATGCTAACAGCTCTGCTGCAGCAAGGGAGGGCCTCTCCAGGGAAGTTGTTACAGTCCTGCTCTGGTTTCTCCAGGAGGGGAACTATTACAGCTTCCCTCCAGTTTGCTTCTCCTCTGCTGCACTCCGTTCAGGGAGTGCGACAAGCCAACTAGGGAAGGTTCCCTGGGCAGAGAGAGTGTTACAGCTTCTCTCTCCCATCTCTTTGTCCAGGCTTAGTTACTACTCTGGCAAAAGAAGAAGATCCTCTCCCAAACTTCATTGGAGAGACTTATTTGGAGGGAAGAGTCCAGAGAAGTGGCTGCCTCAGCCCAGGGGCCAGGGGAAGAGCAGCAGGAGCAGGGTTTATATAGGATTTCTTGGGGCGGAGCTTTCTGGGGAGCCGACTTCCAGGGTGGGGATTGGTCAGATTTTCAACCCCTGATTTGGTTTTGGTTTCAGGATCAAAATGTTTCTTTTACTGGCTCTTTTGGGCTTTTGGGTTCCAATTTCAGGGCCAGAGCACATTTCTTTCATTGGCTCCCATTCTAAAGCCAAAGTGTGTCTCTTTGGTGCTGGTTTCAGAGTCCAGGCACATTTCTTTTTGGTTCTGGGTTCAGGGATAAAGTATTTCTTTCACTGGCTCAGGTCTTAGATCCAGGGTGGTTTGTTTTGTTTTTCTGGTTTCAGAGCCAGGGTGGTTGCTGTGGCTGGACACTTTTCCCAACCTGAGGCTGGCCTGGAAGTTTTACTCATCCTTCCTCTGCCTCCAAAATACAGGGGTTACAAGTATGTGTCTAAGTGGCAGGTGATAAACGGATTTTTTTTTTTTTTCTTTTTGAGACAGGCTCTCTCTATTATATAGCTCTGGCTGTCCTGGAACTCACTATTACATAAGCCAGGCTGGCCTCAAAGTCACAGAGATCCATGTGCCTCCCTCTGCCATGCCAGCTTAAATTGACTTTCAATCAGTCGTTTCTGTCTTTTCTGTGTTTCTGCTTACCCCAGCTTCCAGAAGTAGCCATGGAAATTCTTTGGTGAAAATTAGGTTGCTTGTTGGCTTAGGTCCCCTGTGAGCTGAGTGTGTACACTTCTCCCTCTCCTGCCGGCTTTGTGTTTGTTTGTTTTTGTTGTAGTTACAATAGGTCTCACTATGTGGCCAGCGGGTCTCAGACTCTTGGTGATGTGGGAGCCACAGGGGCACCATCTTCAGATGGTAAAGTCTTGTTTTCTGTCACTTTAGTGAGCCTTTGGTAGGAATGGGAACTAAATGAATGTCTGACTTAATGTGTCTTTGCAACTCCAGAGTGAATTTCAGGCTTTTAATTACCTCCATGTCTCTGTTCCCAGGATCCAGGAACAAATACTCAAATGTAATTATTTTGATTCCTGTGTTCTTTAAATTAAAAAAAAAAAGTTTTAATGAATTTATGAGTGAAGGCATGTGTGCTTATGTGTATCCATGTATACACATGCAGAGGCCGGAACACTTCTGTGTCTCCAAACTGCTCTCCACTTTGGTATTTGTTTTGTTTTGAGATCCTCTCTTTCTTCCTCTCTCTCTCTCTCTCTCTCTCTCTCTCTCTCTCTCTCTCTCTTTCTCTCTTTCTCTCTCTGATCTGGAAGCTTGCCAGCTCATCTAGGCTTTAGAGGCAATCAAGTTCCTGGGATCCATTTGTCTCTGTCACCACCTGGAAATTACAGGCACAGATGACCATGCCTGGCTTTTTGCATATGTGCTGGGGGTTTAAACTCCGGTCCTCTTGATTTCACAGCAAGCAGTCTTACCCACAGAGCCATCTCCCAAACCCTTGTATACCTTTTTTTTTTTTTTTTTAATCTCTCATCCTTTTATTTCTTTGTGTTTTCTTCCCTTTGGTTCTTCCTATCACAGACCTTGTTACCTTTCAATGGGTGCAACTGAATCTTTCCCGTAGCCTCACATTGAATTTATCTACAAGATCTATTATCTTCCTCCTAAACATCTCTACAAGTAGCCACCTTTCTTATGTCACACTTAATCCTGGCTCATACTTTGCTATACTTTGCTTTTTCCCTGGGATAACTTCTGGTTTTCCCGCCTCTGATTTAGCCCCCATGCCTACACATTCCAATGTCTTGTTCTAAAATACAAATATATCGTGTAGCAATTTCCTCTGAGGAAGCTAGGTGTTCAAGAGGCACAGACACTGAGATCTCTGTGAGTCTGAGGCCAGCCTGGTCTACAAAGTAAGTTCCAGGACAGCCAGGGCTGTCACATACAGAAACACTGTCTTAAAACAAACAAACAAACATACAAACCCAAAACCAACCAAATGAAAAGACTGAGGAAGTGAACAGTTTAGAAATCTCAGGAAGTTCCTGAAACTGATCAGAAACACTAAGTCACTCTTTCCCCAAGATTATACAGGCAGTCAGGACTACTGAGGAAACAAGCTGAGCTACCTAGAAGAGACTTAGATCAACCAAACTCCCTTTCTGAACTGTCTGAGCTCCCTTTTGAGAAGGCCAGACAAATATCATGATAGGCTCTAAAAAACTCAGTTAAGAACTAGGTCTCAGTTCCTGCCTCTTGAAATTGGACAGTTTCTGAGAAAACCATGAACCAAGGGCAATCAATCACCAATGCCATGACAGCAAGACTGAGGGGAACTGCACATACCAGGCCAGAGCCAGCCCTCACAGTATCTTAAGGCAATAGCCAAATAAGTACAGAACCTGGGAGTTGTCCAAACTTGCCCAAAGGTGCTAAAACTATAGCCCTGGCCAGCTCCTGCTAGCCCCAACCAATCAGGAACATGCTAATATGATTGCTACTTATGTAAGCCAATCATAGATAGAATGACCTAACTGCTTTAGAATTTCTTTAGCTGTGTATAAAATTAGACTGCAAGTTTTTCTCAGGGTTGCCATTTTCCCTTTGTGTGGGATGTGTGGCCCCAGCATGTTGGCACTCTTACTCTTGGGATAATAAATGCTTTTGCTGATTGCATACATGGATGGTGGTCTTTTGTGGGACTTTTTAAGGATCCTAACATATTTTAGTTGTTTAGTGAGCTTCAGGGGTTTAGCTTTTGTGAGCCACCACTCATGCTGGGTGGACTTTTGCTGATGCAGCTGCCTTGAGTCATTCCTGTTCCTGTAAGTGACCCCTTACCCATATTCCTTTTAGTAACCCCAAGAAAGAGTCATTGTTCACCAAATTTGATGGTATCTTTACCAGGATCTGTTATCAGTTCCATATCTGTGTAAGTAGAAGTTTGTTTATATCTCCCTGGGAATAGTGTCACATAACAACTTGGCACACCCCTTCTAAAGCCCTTTCCTAGGAAAGAGGTTTTAATATTTAAATTTGGCAGTTTTTCAGAAACCATGTGCTCCTTGAAGCTTTGCAGTTTCTACTACCCTTTGTATTATATTCCTTTTTGTAGCCACTGGATAAAGAGCAAACTCCTTAGCTTCTTAGCAAACCATAAGGCTTCTCATGATCTGCTCTTGCTTCTTTCTCTCTCTCTCTCTGGCCTCTTCTTTTCCTATAACTCTATTCTTCATCCAACCTGAACCACTTTATATCAACCCTGTCAAACTCCATTTTGCCTGTGGGCTTTCTATATTCTATTCTTATCCTTTCCTTATTCCTTTGGTTAAATCTGACTCATCCTGCAGGTCAGACTTAATTTTTTTGAAAGCCATTTATTATTCCCTTTGGGCATAATTTCTTTATTTTTCTTTTATTAGTATGTATTATAAACAAAATGCTAGTGTCCAGATGTAATTCCACCATGGAGGAAGCAGAGGCAGGAGAGTCACTGCAAGTTTGAAGTTAGTCTGGTTTACATAGCAAGTTCAAGGTCAAGCAGGACTACATAGCAAGACACTGTCTTTAAAAAGAGAGAGAAAGAGAGAATGGTCAAGAGGTTAGCTATATGGTTTAGGGGTGGGAAGGCTAGCTATGCAAGCATAAGTACCTGAGTTCAAGTTTCTAGTAGCCACAGAAAAAGTCAGGCATGGCAGCATATGTGTGTAGCCCCAGTTCTGGGTATCAGAGACAAGTGGATGGGGACAGAGGGACACCCACTAGCTAGCCAGTTTAGCCAAAATAAACTATGGAGCTCTGTAACAGACTCTGCCTCAAACAAACAAACAAACAAAAACAAGGTGAAGGGGACTGGAGAGATGGCTCAACGGTTAAGAGCACTGACTGCTTTTCCAGAGGACCCGGGTTCGATTCCCAGCACCCACATGGCAGCTCACAACTGTCTGTAGTTCCAGTTCCCAGTTCTAGGCAAATAATTAAATAAAGTTGTTTTTTTTTAAAAAAAAAAAAAAAAACCACAAGGTGAAGAAGCAATTGAAAAAGGCAATTCCTACACCAAAATCACCTTCATAGGCAAGTGCCTCTGCACTCAGTAATAACCCCCACCACACACCAGTACCATACATGCACACCAGTAGCTAGGCATAGTCCCTGTGCCTAGAATCCTAGCACTATGGAGTAGGGGCAAAGCAATCGGGTTTAAAGATAGCCTCAGCGATTTAGTGAGTTTGAATTCCTGAGACTTGCCTTAAAAAACAACGCAACACTGGGCATGGTAGTGCAAGCCTTTAATCCTACCTAGTACTTGGGAGGCAGAGATGGATCTGTGTGTCCCCAGCCTCATCTAGAGTTCCAAGACAACCAGGGCTTTCATACAGAGAAGTCTTGTCTTTTTAAAAAAAAACTTTATTTATTTTTATTTATTTGCCTTGGTGTTTGCCTGGAACTGGGAACTGGAACTACAGACAGTTGTGAGCTGCCATGTGGGTGCTGGGAACTGAACCCGGGTCCTCTGGAAGAGCAGTTAGTGTTCTTAACCGCTGAGCCATCTCTTCAGCCCCAGAATCCCTGTCTTGAAAAACCAAAACCAGGGCTGGAGAGATGGCTCAGCGGTTGGGAGCACTAACTGTTCTTCCAGAGGTCCTGAGTTAAGTTCCCAGCATCCACATGGTGGCTCACAAGCATCTATCTAGAGATCTGGTGCCCTCTTCTGTGTAATGTATACATAATAAATGAATGAATCTTTAGAAAAAACAAACGAACAAACAAAAGGAAACCAAACACCAACAACAATAAAAACACATACTATACAATATTGCAAGTATTTGATTACTGCTCATCTTCATGATTATTAATTAATTTTTTATGTAAATTAACCCATTTATTAGAGAACAGGCAGGTCTCAAACTGTAGCACTCTACTGGTCTTTCAGCTCCTTCAGTCTCCTGATGGCAGACTTCACTGTGACAGCAGAAGTGGTGTTGTAGGTCCAGGCCCCACCAGCCACTGTTTTCATGCAGGAACCACAGTGCCCGATGCCAAGGGCTCGTCCCTTCATGTTGGTCTTGCCACAGAAGGAGCAGGTATACTTGGCGGGCTAGCTGATTTCAATTTTCTTCATTTTCCGGAGGGAGGCACCATAGCGGGTCCCATATTTCCTGTTGATCTCGACCTTCTTGGTGCGTTTAGCCATGTGACTGGAACCTATGCCCAAGCACGGAGAGCTATTAATTAATTTTGAGATAGGTTTTCTTCAGTCGATAGCTCAGGCTATCCTGGAACTCACTATGTTGCTTAGGAGGCTTGCACTGAACTCAAGATATTCCTCCCTCACTCTCCCAAATGCTGAAGTTATAGGAAACAGCACCACATTCATTGTGGTGATTGATTTACTTTTTACAAATATTAATTTATTTAGCTTTATTTATGTGCATTTGTATGAAGATGTCAGATCTCTGGAATAGGAGTTATAGACAGCTGTGAGCTGCCATGTGGGTGCTGGGAATTGAACCTTGGTCCTCTGGGAGAGCAGTCAGTGCTCCCAACCCCTGAGCCATCTTTTCAGCCCCTGATTGACTTTTTTAAAATTAATAAATGTATTCATTGAACTGGAGAGATAGCCCAGTGGTTAAGAACACTGGCTGTTCTTCCAAAGGACCCAGATTCAATTCCCAACACCCATATGACAGTTCACAACTGTGTGTAACTCCAGTTCCAGGGGATCTACCCTCACACAGACATACATGTAGGCAAAACACTAATGCATATAAAATAAATGAATATTTTAAAATAATGAAAATAAATGTATTCCTTAAGCAGCTTTTGGTCAGACCCAGAGACGAGCTTTCTATATAGATCATATCTCCTTTCATCTTCACATAAGACCAGAACTAGACACTTGTTATGGTTTGCATCTAAAATGTTCCCTATAGGTCTATGTTTTTAATACTTGTAGCTATTTTGAGGGCCTTGAAGCCTTCAGAAGGTGGTACATGGACAATGGCATGGGTCCCTAAAGGTGTCTTCTGAGGGTTCTGCCTGCAGTTCCTGTTTTCTGATCCATGTAGGGACCATCAGCCTCCATGTTCTTATCTCTGTGAACCCTGCCAAGCATTTCCTGCCATGATGCACTGAAATCTCTCTTAAACAATGAGCCAACACAGACTTTTCTTGCCTTAAACGGGTCACAGAGAGCAAAAGTTACTAATGCATCTCATTTTTATAATAATTTTCTTGTGTGTGGAAATAGTCTTGAAAATATAAAGCAACTTGCCTCAAATCACCTAGCTATAAAATGACAGATGGCGGACCCAAATATAAGTTTTTGTGGCCACGCCCCCTGTAAATTTCAACTGCTTTGGGTTGTCACTGTCCCCTCACCTATAGAATTGTGTCTCAGAAAGCACCATTGCTCTTTTCTGGACATCAGGCTGGACCTGGCTTGTGCTAATGCTCTGACAAGACAACCTCCCCCTCCCCACCCTTGCGTACAGGGCTCAAAGGTTTTGTGTAATCGGTTGGTTTTTTTACTCTTTGCTCTTTTTCATTCCAGGGAATGAAACCCTTGGCCTTACACATGCTAGTCAGGTGTCCTATCACCGAGCTTACCCCTAAGACCCATAATTCAATACTGAAACATATTTATACTAAAAAAAAAACCATTATTTATATGGAATCCCAGTTTGACTGGGTGTTTTCCTCTCCCAGCCTCTCAGAGAGCCTGCCTCTCCCACTGTTGCTCATTCATTCAAAGCAGTTGTCCTTCTGTCCCTGCAGTTCTTCCTCTTTTGGTTCAACCACCTGAGGTGAGGCATATTGGAAAAAGCAATTGCATCAGTACTAAACACTGCAGACCGTTCCTCTTGTTCCCATTCCCTAAACAACAGACTACAACACCTGACTACATGTCATTTAACTTGCATGAGATGTAAATAATGTAGAGATGACTTAGACAACAGGATGTGCACAGGTTCTAGACAGTAGTATGACAGCGCGTGCCCTACAGGGGATACTAAGAACTCACTGCTTTATAACTACCTTGTTCCCTTACTATTCTAAACTGTAAAGCCACTCTGAGTCTTTAACCATGCTCTAACCCATAATACCCTAGAATGTCTGCCAAGTCCATCCTCCCTTTCACGGTCACTTTCTTTTTTCCCCTCTACTTAGCCAAGATTCTTGAGAGAGTGTAACGTCATTTCTGTTCTAGTCATTTGAAAGATAGGATTATAAAGAGTAGTCATTACAGGGCTAGGGCATGGCTTAGGGTTAGGGTTAGCATGGAGACACATCTGTAATCCTAGCGTTGAGGGGAGACAGGTGGATTCTGGGGCTTGCCCGCCTGCCAGTCTAGCCAATGAGTTCCAGGCTCAGTAAGAGCCCCTGTTTAGAAAAATAAATGATAAAGGACTGAGGAAGACATCAGTTGTCAATGCCTAGTCTCCACCTCTACCTGCAGGGGTGAGTGCCTGCACATACACTCTCCCCCACTTCACCCACACTCAGAGTAGCAATTTATAGTTGTGGTACAGCTCAGTGGTGAAATGGTGCTGCCTAAGAAACACAACAGAAAGCCAAGAAGTGAGCAGCAGGAGAAACACACTTTAGTCTTGACCAGAGCAGCTGAAAGGACCGTGTTGTGCAGAACAAAGCTGGGGAGACACAGCTTTAGAAAAGCCAAGAACGGGGCTGGAAAGATGGCTCAGTGGTTAAGAGCATCCTCTGCTCTTCCAGAGGACCTGGGTTCGATTCCCAGCACCCACATGGCAGCTAACAACTGTCTGTAGTTCCAGTTCCAGGCGAACACCAAGGCAAATAAATAAATAAATAAATAAATAAAGTTTAAAAAAAATATTAAAAAAAAAAAAAGAAAAGCCAAGAACTGGGTCATCAACCCCTGGATTAACAGTGAAGGTCACTGATGGCACTGTCCGCATTGCTCTCTTTGGGTATGTTTTGTGGTTGAAGTCTAGACAGAACCTGCTCCCTGTGGCAGTTTGGGAAGAGGAACAGGGCAGAAGCCTGGCCGTAGGTAGCCGGGGAGGCAAGTCTACTGATGCATCTCTTCAGTCTAGGAAGTCAAACTATTTGTAAATTAAAATGAAGAAATCAAGCCAGGCATGATTTAATGCTGGTACACGGGAAGCTGAGGGAGGGAGATCTCTGTGCGTTCAAAGCTAGTCTGGTCTACAGAGTTAGTGACTTCCAGGCTAAGCAAAGGTACATCGTAAGAAAAAAGAAAAAGAAAAAGAAAAAAAACCTCAACCAACCAACCAAACAACCCAACAACAACAACAAAAAACAAAACAAGAAAATAAATGAACAAAAATGAATAAATCGAAAAGGCTACACAATTTGTAATTTAAGATAGCCAGGGCTAGAATCTTTGTAATTGCTTGGCTAGAACATTCTAGGCACTTGGGACAGGATGTACTTAGTTTTTGCTTTCTGGAAGCTTATTCTCACAGGGGAGACAAATGATAAGTAAGCCAACAAAGGAAGAAATAAAATAATTTGAGCTTTTGATGAGAATTCAAAAAACAAAAACAAACAAACAACAACAAAACAAGATAGCATGGTAAGTTTGGAGTAGGTTTCTTTGAAGAATGAGATTTGTTTGAAAACCTAAAGAATAAGGAGTGGAGAAGGAGACAGGAAAAGACAATACAACAGGACAAAGGTCTCAGGTGAGACAGCTAAACTGTAAACCACCCAAGGCCCTCTGTGGTTGAGGGGAAGAGGTAAAAGGGTCATGAGGAGGCCTGGCTTAGAACCCCACCTCAGTAAACAGGCCATGGAGGACAATTCTGTCAGAATGAAGGCAGGGAGAACTAGGTGAGAGGGACTGGGTGGATTCAGGGCATTGTTTGTCTGTTTGTTTTGGTTTGGTTTTTGTTTTCCAAGACAGGGTTTCTCTGTGTGACATCCTTGGCTGTTCTGAAACTTGTTTTGTAGAGCAGATTGGTCTCCAGCTAACAGAGATCCACCTGCCTCTGCCTCTGCCTCCCAAATGCTAGGATTAAAGGTGAGTGCCACCACTCTTGACTAATTTTTAATTTTTATATATATATAGATGTTTTGCCTGCATGTATGTCCTGTGCAAGAGCAAACGGTGCTCTTAACCTCTGAGCCATCTTTCCAGTCCCCCAGAAAATATCTTAGAGATGAAACCCACCCGACTCAGCGCTCTAGGAGAGTAAAGGGGAGGAATGAGTAGTTGATTCTAGAGTCCCTTAAAGTAAACATGTGTAGAACACCCAGAAAATGCCAGGGCTTGTGCATACTGTTGGACACAAAGATGTGTAAAACATAGAGGGAGCTAGTCCCCATGGAGGACAAACATAGAGAGATTTACTGTGGATAAATCCTGATCTGCACAGTAATAGAAATTTGCTCACTGGTGCCAAGGTGAGAGTGGTTAACTTCTGCTTGCATCCCTGAAGAGAGCAGATAGCAAGGTGAGAGGTAAGGTTAGATTCTATAGGAGATGGATTTAGAGAAAACAGAACTCCAAAACCTTCATTTTTTCCCCCTTTGGGCTTGGGCACCCTTCTGCTTGGAGGAGGTCATAAATCACAAGGCTTAAAGGAATGGTGTGTCTTCTTGGCTGAGTTCCAAACCACTGATATGGCTGAACTTGCACCTTTAACATCTGGTTTGATGACCTGATCCTAGCTAGAGGACATTTTATGCCTGTGCGAAAGCACACATTGTAATATGAGTTTTTGACCTGTTTGGCCCATGATCTAGACTTGCAGACCCCCAGTCTTACAGAAACACACAGACGCTTATGTTAATTGCACGCTGTTTGGCCTATGACTCATATTGTTAGCTAGTTCTTGTATCTTAATTTAACTTATTTTTATTAATTCATCTTGCTGTGTGGCCCATGGCTTACCTATTTTTTTATATCTTGCTTCTTGGGCAGCTGGATCATATCTCTCTGGACTCTACCATCCTTCCCCTTTATCTATGCTCAGATTTCCTGCCTGCTTCTAAGATGCCCTGCCATAGGCCAAAACAGTCCTTTTATTGACCAATGATATTCACAGCATACAGAAAGACATCCCACATCAATACATAATTTCCCAAATCATCATCTCCTCAAAGTATTTAATATTATTCTATTATTCATTCAGTAGCATTTGATTTTTCATGTGTACTTATCTGTATATGTATATGCATATGTGCCATGGCGTGCATGTGGGGGTCAGAGGTCAGTTTTCAAGACTCAGCTCTTGCTTTTAACCATGTGGATCCTGGAATCAAACTCAGGTCATCAGGCTTGGTGGCAAAATGTCTTCTCCTTCTGAGCCATCTTTCTGGCACCATTCAGTAACATTTACCAGCATTTATTGTTT
The DNA here is from genome assembly GCA_004025045.1 of Sigmodon hispidus. Classification (NCBI taxonomy): domain Eukaryota; kingdom Metazoa; phylum Chordata; class Mammalia; order Rodentia; family Cricetidae; genus Sigmodon; species Sigmodon hispidus. The sequence goes on along the minus strand of PVIH01000116.1, from coordinate 301,315 downwards.
ACTTGGCAGAGAACACATAATTGATGACTGAGGGCTAGAGAGATGCCTCAATGATTAAGAGCATGTCAGAACCCTGGCTTCGGATCATAACCTCCTGTAACAACGGGATCTGACACCTCCAGTCTCCAGTGGCACTTGTGTGATCACACACACACACACACATACACACAATTAAAAATAAGTCTTTTGAAAATAACTGCTGAGTGAATAACAAAAGCATCAATGGTTGAATGAATAAGTAAATAATTATAGCTTCTTGGTACTAGAAACAAGATTTAATTAAAAAATTGAGAACTTCATTGCAAAACCTAGCTTCACCTTTGGCATCAAAACAGCTTTGGAGTCGTCTAGATGGCCCACGGTCAAAATGGCCATTGTTTATTGCGGTATGCGATGAGTCAAGCCCTGTGCTGAGCATGCCACATCCTTCCCTCATTTACTTTTCGGCCACTCCTCCCCCAGAAGCATGTGTATCAGACTCATTTCACAGATGAGCGGCCAGGCTCTGGAAGGGTTTATTATTCCATAATGATTCTTCCCCTACTTCCAAAAGACACTGTTCTGCCGCAAAGACTGCTTGTTCCTTCACACCTGTGTCCTAGCTACTGTCACAGGTAGCAGTGCAGACATCTGAGGCCCCTGCTTTGAGGCCTAGGGACCAAAATAAGTGTTTTCAAGTAGAGAAATGACTGTGGTACCTAACCAGAGTCCATCTTCCTCCTTTCACTCCTTCCTGCAAAGAAACCAGTCAGCAGCTGTAGAAAAGCTCCCTAGAAACCAACTTACAACTAAGAACCTGTGTGGGGGCATGGCAGTGTCACGGTAGTGCCATGGTGGTGCCTGTCTGTGCGATCCCAGCATGAGCAAGGCTGAGGAAGGAGATGGTGAGTTCAAACACAGCCTGGACTACAGGATGAAGCCCTGTCTCAGAACCAAACAACAGCAACAACATAAAAAGGATTGGTCTGCTAAGAGAAAAGGAGATCTGTGTGATACTGTGTCTAGATTTAAAACAAGCTTCAAATCTACAATAAGAAACACAGGAAATCCAGAAAAAGCAAATTAGCCAGTAGTATATAGCCAGACACAGTTAGACAAAAAGCTTGAACGAAGACATGTCATTTGGAGCCATCTGAGAGAAGGGAGAGCATCATTTGTTGAGCTTTAAGAAAATAACAAGTGTGTGTGGTGGCACATGCATTTAATTCCAGCATTTAGGAGGAAGAGGCCAGCAGATCTCTGTGAGTTCAAGGCCAGCCTTGGTCTACAGAGTAAGTTCCAGGCCAACCAGAGCTGATAGTGAGACTTTGTCCCTAAAGATTAATAAATAAATAAGATAAAAGAAAATATATTTACTATGTATTAGACATCATGATTCTTCAAGCATATTATTTTGATCTATTAGTCACTCAATTAACCAAACATTTTCTGAGCTTCTACTACATTGCGTACAAAGCCCCTTACTCTGTGTCTTGGCAAAAGAGAGATGAACATGATTTCGTTACTGTCCTCAGTGTGTTAGAATTAAACATGTTAGCCAAGTGGTTGTAATAAGTTTCTGGCCCAGACTTTCTGACCTAGCTCTGAGGTTTGGACCTGCTCTCAGCCCCACTGCCGCTTAGCCCCAAATAATCACACAAAGGCTTATATTAATTTCATGCTGATTGGCCTCTGGCTCAGTCATATAATTTGCTAACTCCTAATTCTTAAAACTAACCCATGATTGGCGATGTGACTTGGTACCTTTTCTCAGAGCTGCATTTCAACTTCTTTCCTCTGCATCTGCTGATATCTCTCCTCTGCTCTTCCTGTTCCCAGCATTTTCTTAGTCTGATAGTCCCACCCACATTTCCTGTCTGCCTTCTGGCCAATCAGCCTTTTATTAAACCAGTAGGAGGGACAAATGTTTACAATGTACCAGAATATAATCTCATTAGAGGTGGTGGTGGCATGTGCCTTTATTCCCTATACTTGGGAGGCAGAGGCAGGCAGATCTCTGTGAATTTGAGGTTAGCCTGGTCTACAAATCAAGTTTCAGGACAGCTAGGGATGGCTACACAGAGAAACCCTGCCTTGAAAGAAAAAGAAAAAGAATTAAACATGTTTATGAACAACTATGGCACAAAGCTATAGACAGTAATGCTGGGAGCCAGGGTTAAAGTCCCCATTGTCTTAAGCTATGCCATGAATTCAGGCACTTTCCTTTTACTTAAGTCTCTTCCCAGACCACAGGTGACTCCCTTCAGGCCATTGACTGATAATAGATAGATTTCCATAGTAACACACCCTGTTCAGCAAAACACCCTTTAACTGTGGAATTTCCCCCCCACCCCTTATGTGCTTAGTGCACTGCAGAGTCACTGTTTAACTGCTGGCTGAAAGTTTCGAAGATTCATTGGACAGTTTTGTCTCGCTCTCATTTCTTTCGTGGTTCTTGCCCCCTCCATTTATTTCACCCCCTTTCTTCAGGTCCACGTTGAAGACCCCACTGGCTGTGGCACAGTAAGCCATATAACTTACTATCCAGTCTATACTGGAGAACTTTAGAAAATAAATAGCTTCACCATTGACAACTGCCCTGGTGATATCAGACTGTTCTGAGCCAACCTGCCGGGGAGCACCTTAGCAATAGAGCCCGGTGTAGCAGGAGTGCAAAGGAAACTAGGGGCCGATCAGCAATGCTTAGTGGGAGGAGAGGATCTGAGTTGGACTGGGCAAAGACAGTCAGCAAGACATTTCAAATAAATGGCATACGGAATGAGTGGATGGGCACAACTTTAAGTCTATTCTGTATGCTGCCTGCAGTTATGCCAGGCATGAGGGAGGTGTGACCTCAGTGCTTAAGAGGCTAAAGCAGGAAGATCTCCACAGGGGAGGTCACTGTTAGGACCACTTAGACTTTCTCTTTAAAAATGAAAAGAGAAGGAAAGGCTGGAGACATGGTTCTGCAGTTAAAAACAGCAGCTGCCCACGCAGGTACCCAGGTTAAGTTCCCTACGTCTATACATGGGGGCTTACAACCACCAGAGTATCTGGTGTCCTTTTCCAACACCAGGCATGCAAATGGTGCGCAGACAGACAGACAGCGGGACACTTCCATACACAGAATAGATAAATCTAATATATAAATACATTTTTTAAATCATGAAAGTCTTAGCAGTGACTCCAAGCAGTAGTTCTAACTCCACTTTTGGATCTTCTTATTTTGAAGAGAGATGGGGACTTCATTTTATGCCATTGGTAATAGAGAATCTTTTTAAGGCCCCTGGAGCTGGCTGGTTAGCTGAGTGGAAAATTCCTGTGCCTTTGTGTACACAATGAGTTAGAAAGGAAGAGGCAGAGGAAGTCCAGGAAGCTACTGGAATAGCCTAAACAAGAGAAAAGAAAAAAGAAAAAAATATTCCTGGCTTGGGACAGTGGCAGTAATCATTGGGGTAGGGGCAGAATGATAAACAGAGGAAGAAGCTGCAGGACTTTCCCCACCTGGCATGGCTGCTCTTCCTAGGAGACCTTTCGCAGGGACTAATTGACAGGGAAGGTTGTTTCAGTTTGTTGATTAGAAAACAGAAAAATCTGTGGGAAGTCCGGGGGCTCAGCTCAGGGTCATCTACAGAGTAAGAGTTCAGGGTCACCTATAGAGAAAGAGTTCAGGGTCATCTACAGAATAAGAGCTCAGGGTCACCTATAGAGAAAGAGCTCAGGGTCATCTATAGAGCAAGAGCTCAGGGTCATCTACAGAGTAAGAGTTCAGGGTCACCTATAGAGAAAGAGTTCAGGGTCATCTACAGAGTAAGAGCTCAGGGTCATCTACAGAATAAGAGCTCAGGGTCACCTATAGAGAAAGAGCTCAGGGTCATCTACAGAATAAGAGCTCAGGGTCACCTATAGAGAAAGAGCTCAGGGTCATCTACAGAGTAAGAGTTCAGGGTCACCTATAGAGAAAGAGTTCAGGGTCATCTACAGAATAAGAGCTCAGGGTCACCTATAGAGAAAGAGCTCAGGGTCATCTATAGAGCAAGAGCTCAGGGTCATCTACAGAGTAAGAGTTCAGGGTCACCTATAGAGCAAGAGCTCAGGCTCACCTATAGAGCAAGAGCTCAGGGTCATCTATAGAGCAAGAGCTCAGGGTAATCTATAGAGCAAGAATTCAGGGTCACCAATAGAGTAAGAGTTCAGGGTCATATTACAGAGTAAGAGCTCAGGGTCATATTATAGAGCAAGAGCTCAGGGTCATTTCAGAGTTAGCTCCAGGCCAGCTTGGGCTATATGAGACCCCAATTCAAACAAAGGCAAGAATGGAAAAAAGTTTGAGAATGAATCCAAGTTGAGGGGGAGATCTGACAAAGAAGGATTTTAGGAACTGGAAGAGATGACAGAATAATTCAAAAGAGAAGCTTGACATGGTAGTGTTTGCCTTTGAACTCAGCACCCAGGGAGGTAGAAGTAGGTGAATCTTTGTGAGTTTCAGGACAACCATAGCTATATAGTGAGACACTGTCTCTAAATAAATAAATCAATATAATAAGAGAATGATTCATCAGTTAAAGGTGATTTGCTATCACTGGATGCGAGCTTAGCAACTGGAATTTAACTCTGGAGCCCAAGTGAAGGTAGAAAGAGAACACTGAGTCTATGGCATTGTCCTCTGACCTGCACACATCGACTGTGAACATCTGCCCCCAGCATTTGCACAAAACAGTATCATTTCATTTATTTATTTATTTATTTATTTATTTATTTATTTATTTATTTATTTCAGACAGGTCTCTCTATGTAGCTCTGGTTTTCCTGAAATTCGCTATGGAGACGGGGCTGGCAAAGAACTCTCAGAGATCTGCCTGCCTCTGACTCCCAAGTGCTGGGAATAAAGGTGTGCACCATCACTGCCTGGCTTCAGGCTTATTTTTAAAGATTACAGCTCTACTTTCAGTGGCTGGGCTCTCTTCATGATTGTTCAGGCTCTTTGCTATCTACTCAAAAAAGAGTATTCTCAAACAGCATTTTGACACACTCAGGTACAGCTGCGAGCTGGTACCCATCCCAGTATCGAAGCAGCTCAGCAAGGTCACAATGTTATTTGTCAGGAACTGCCCCAGAACTAACTTGGAAACTCCCCTAGGGGACAATGGCATCTGGTATGAGTATCCTGTCAATTTTTTCTTGATCTGAATAGACAAAAGTAAGCTTATGCCTAAAAAGCTAGTTTCCAGATTTCACTGTCTTTTTAGCCACACATTATTTTCAAATAAATAAGTGAAAATTAGTGGTGCATAGTAATCTTATAAAAAATGAAAGAGCAAAATGAATAGCAAGACCTCTGGGTGTTGATCAGATCGTACCCTGTGTGCCCTGATGAGAAAGACACCTGGTGAGCTGAGCTGGCTAGCTGGTGGTCTTGAGGGAATATTACCTCAAGTCACAGAGCCTAAACTCTGAAAACTATATCTGCCTGTTTAGGGAAATGTGTTTAACCAATGTCCATCCTTGTTTGTCCTATTGCTATTGGTTTGTCTTGGAGAGGGATTTCTGAATTATTTTCCTGAAAAAATATACATTTTATAAATGTAAAGATACTATAGGCATTAGCAATCATTTTTAGTTTTACTTTTTTATGTGTATGGGTGTTTTACTTGCATGTATGCTCAAGGTGCATGCATGCCTGGTCCAGAACAGGGTGTCAGATCTCCTGAAATTAGTCAGTTATGAGTTGCTATGTGGGTGCTGGGAATTGAACCCAGGTTCTCTGCAAGAGTAGCAATTGCTTCTAACCACGAGCCATCTCTCAAGACCCTCGTTTGTATTTTTGAAAATCATATTTAATTTTGTATGTGGACAGACATTTAAGGTTGAGGACAATACAAAGCATTAAATTCTGGCCACAAACCCACAAACCTCTACTTTTTTTTATTTAAAGACAGGATCTCACTCTGTAGTCATGATTGGCCTGGAACTTACTTTGTAGATATGCAGGCCTCAAACTCCCAGAGATCTGCCTGTCTGTGCCTCCCAAGTGATAAGATTAAGGGTATGAACACAAGCCTGGTCCAAAAAAAAAAAAAGGCATTTTTAAAGACATTACTGGATTATCATTTACCTTAAAAATAAGAATTGGAGCTGGAAGTTTAGCTCAGTGCTAATCTGAACTAAGGGAGAAAATGCATTGTGATCATTGGACCTATCAACCATTAAAATTGAACCCACACTAAAAAGGCCCAAATGGCAGCTGGGTGGTGGTTGCATATACCTTTAATTCCAGTACTCAAGAGGCAGAGGCAGGTGGATCCCTGAGTTCGAGGCCACCTCATCTATAGAGAGTTCCAGGACAACCAAAGCTACACAGAGAAACTCTATCTTGAAAAACCAAAAAGAGGTCTGTGGTAGTTTGAAGGCAATTGGCCCCCATAATCTCATAGAGAATGGCACTATTAAGAGGTATGGACTTGTTGGAGTAGGTGTGGTCTTCTTGGAGGAAGTGTGTCATTGTGGAGGCTGGCTTTGAGGTCTCACATATACTCAAGATAGGCTTTGTGTTTCAGACCCCTTCCTTTTTGCCAGATGTAGGGCTTTCAGCACCACACTTGCATGCTACCATGGTAACATGGACTGGACCTCTGAACTGTAAGTGAGCCACCCCAGTGAAATGTTCTCCTTTATAGGAGTTGCTGTGGTCATGGTGAACCCTAATACAAGGTCCTAATGGTGCTAATTTAAACCTACTATTCTTCCCACCTGAAAAAGGCTGCCATAGACAGCTGAGTAGAAAGGGTCATTGTCTATTTGTAAACAGGCAGAGCAGTTAATTGTACCAGCCATAGGGTTCCTGTGGAGAGGGGACAGCTATTTCATATGGCTTATTTCATTCTGCTTGGCTTCTTCCTTTAGTTTTGGTAATTACTGGAACAAAATTCCCTGAATTTGTAACACTCCCCACCCCCGCTCCGAGTGCTTTTTTTGGGGGATGGGTCTGGTCCTCAAATGGGTATGGGATTATAGAGGAAAGGGACCCCACAAGAGAGGGCCCTCCTTCCAAATTCCTATCACTTAAGAATGGTTAACAGTATCACAACCAACACTCCTGGTTTAGTTCCAGCCCACAATCATGTGACATTAGCTCCAGGCAATCCAAGGCCCCTTTCTGGTCTCCTCAGGCCCCAAGCATGCATGTACACAGACCTACATGTAGGCAAAACACCTATACACATCAAATAAAATACATTTTATAATCTTAGTCGTGAGCCTAGCCTTTAATGGCTAAGCCATCTCACCAGTCCTAAAATATATTTTTAAAAAAGAAAGATAGACAACAACTTTAGGCCAGGCAGTGGTGGCACATACCTTTAGCCTCAGCACTCTGGGAGGAGGAGGCAAGATCAATGAGTCTTAGCCAGCCTGGTCTACACTGTGAGTTCCAGGACAGCCAGGGCTACACAGAAAAACCAAGAACCAACAGGAGCAAAGAGGGACAGACAAGGCCTCGGATCTCTTAAGAGATCATTTAGCTCACTTAGCTAGTCCCTTGCATGAGTATCTATTTTAAAATCTGGGTGGGAGGCGCCATGCTTTAAACTTAAAATTGCAATAATAATAATAATTCATAAAGAGTGTTCAGTCTGGTGTAACTCATTTGTAAATCCCATCATGAGTTCCAGGGTAGCCAGAGCTGCATTGCAAGATTCTGTCTCAAGTCAACAAAAGGGCAGTCTTAGCTTTATGGAATTAAATCAGAATCCTCAAATGACAACAGGCTGTTATTTGTTCGGGGCTTGCTGTGGCAATGGGGTCAGCAGGCATCCACTGGCATTTGGTAAAGACTTGAGCCCTCAAAAAAAAAAAAAAGTTAAGCGCTACCGTAAAATAAAAAATTGGTGGGAGGGAAGAAAGGCTTCAGGCTTATTCTGATTGGATATTGTTGGCAAGAAAGCAGGGGGAAGGCTAGAAGCAGGGGATCATTGGTTTAGAGAACATATTTGGCTTTCTCTGATTGGTCTCAAGTTGGAAGCCGCGGCAAAAAAAATAAGGAGCTGCCAGTCAGTGACCGTCCTGGGCCTGTTAATGTCAGTGTTCCTGGATTGGGTCCTATTGGCACATATGGTTTGACCATTGTCGGCATTTCCAGCCTCCAAGCTGCGTGAGACCCAGGTTTTGACTTTTTCTTTGGCCCAGCTCGATTTTATCTCCAAAGGTTTGTTTTACTTGCAACAAGACGGCTTTTTTTCCTGTTGGGGCTAAGCTCTGAAAAAACCCACAGAAACAAATGCACAAGTATCTCTGCAGCGAAGCAGGAGAATCTTCCGGCTTCCCATCTCCATAAGCGAGTCCTCGCTCGCGGAGGCGGTGTGCCCTCCCTTTCTACCAGAGTGTCACTGCGGGCAGGAACAAAGGGTCACGGCGCCTGCACTCCGGGCTACTAGCCCACGACCGAGGGCGCGCTCCCGGTGCCCTTTCTTCCCGCAGCCTCCCCGCCAGCGTGGGCCCCGCCGGTCCCACTTCCGCGCGTGTCCGGGCGGAGGTGCACCGTGGCCTCGCAGCAGCCTCCCGGCCATCCCAGGTCAGCATCCCCGCCCCGATCGGGAGTGAGCCCCGAGCCAGCTTCGGAGAGACGAAGGCAAGGGCGACTTTCCCTCCCCAACCGAGTCTTCCTCCTCCGCTCTGCAGGCAAGGCCTCCCGAAAGCATTTCCCCGAGCTCTGCTCCATCAAGCCCGGTCGCCTGCCGCTCGCTCCCAGGAAGCCGTGACGCGGCGGCACCGGCCGGGCTCTCGCCATCTTGTGCGGAGGGAGGAGCCGCGGTCGCCGCCATGCGGAGCGGCTAGGGAGGGAGGGCGGCGGCGGCGAGGGAGGGGGAAGAGGAGCAGCGTGAGCTCAGCCCGGCGGCGACTCTCGGGGGCGCCGGCACACCGGGCCGCGGCCGAGGTAGCTAGCGCGGGCCAGGCTGACGGCGGCGCGGGCGGCGGGGGCGGGGCGGCGCGGCGAGGGGCCGGGTGGGGGCGGGCGGAGGTTTCCGAGGAGGAAGGAGCCGCCGCCATTTTGGGAGCTTCGAGTCAACAATAAAGGAGCGAGGGTGCGGAGCGGGAGTGGCCTCGGTGGTAGGACCCGGGCCCGAGCCGCGGGGCGTGGGCTCAGGCGGTATGGTCGGGGTCGGCAAGGCCATGGAAGGTCGCGGGGAGCCTCCTCGGGGCGCAGGCCCAGGCCGGGCCCGGGGAGGACGGACGGGAGGGCGGGCGGGCGGCCGCTGAGTGGAGCGGGGGAGGCGGAGAGGAGGGAAGCCGAGCACTGGGGTGCGCGGCGGGGTGGAGCAGGGAGAGGGCACGGAGCGGCGGCCGTGTGGCCCGGAGACTGGGCTGGGAGAGGACGCGGCTGCTCGGTGGCGACTAGGCCTTGCAGCTCGGCGGGAGCGGGGTGGGGGCTGTGGAGTTTGGGGGTTCTCTTCCGGGCTTTCTCGGGGAGTCCCTATTGTCTCCTCGTCGCCGGGCTGGGTCCGGCTCCGGTGGCGCAGATAGGATCGCCGGGCACCCAAGCCTTTTGCGCTTGGATCGGAGGAGCTGGATTTGGAGAGTGGGTTGGGGGAGGGGGCGAGGAATTACTGCCCTACGGTTACTGGACTCCAGTCCTTGGCTTGGCTCTTCTTCCCCTTTTCACCGCTCCCCTTGCCTTCAGAATAACCCCGCTGGAACTTCCTGCTGAGCCTTAGAGAAATTGCGCTGCTTTTGCAAACAAAAGCCCTTGTTGGAGCCGAGGGGACTGTCTTGGGTGTGAAAGTGTCTATTGCTAGACCCGGTCTGGGAAGCGCTGTAATTAACAACGCCAGGGGCTCCTCCCAACTAAGTCTACGTTCCTTCGTGGCTTCCCCCCCCCCCTTTTAATGTGGGAATAGAACTTGCAAATTTAAATTGGGAAGGGGTAGGAAGAATGTTTCCTCCACTGAGATGTAAAGCTGCAGTGCAGGTGTCAGTTTAAGAAGGGAGCAGTTACGGGAGTCTCACTTTGGGCTTAAGGCAATAGGAGGCCTCGCTGTGCATGATTGACAGTAATGATGGTGTTGTGTAGAGTTCAGAGATTGTCCCCTTCATCCTCTTAGTGCTTTACAAACTGGTAAGCCTTCCTGTTGGACGTGCCTCGTACTGTTGACCATACTGTAAACCTGTCAATATAGAAAATAGCTGTTAACAACAAATAAACAACTTTACGTGATAAGCAGCATTTGTGAGCAAGCTCACGTATGAAGTTTTTTTGTTTCGTTTTTAGCAAACACTGTATGCTAAAAAAAACTTGAGATAACTTGATTTGGGCTACATTGGTGTATGGCAAAAAAATGACCCGCACCGATCAAGCTTGTGTTTTGGGAGAGGGTGAAATGTAAGGGGGTTATAAGATAAAACCAAAGGAAAGTTGGGCTCGTCTTTTTTTTTGTTTGTTTGTTTACTAGCTTTTGAGAATTCCATTTGAATTAAAAGTAGAGGAGGTCGACCAACTCTTCTTAAAATAACTGTTAATTAGATTTGGTACTCTCGGTAATTTGGGAGAACTTTATTAAAGCTACAGTTTTGTTTAAATCTCCTGGGGTTCCCCCCCCTTTAACTACAGGAAATTAAAAAAAAAAATAACATCTGTAGTTGAAACTGATTTAAAAAACCCCACCTTTTTGTATTGTTTGAAACAGTTTTCTCATTCTTGGCTGCTGTCAGAAATAGAAAAATGTTATAATGAATTGTCTTGCCTTGTTCAAATCTGGACTTACATAAAGTAAATTGAGTATTTCAAGTCATAATGCAATTAAATGGAATGATTTTTGGAGGTGGCAGGACTTGGAGAGAATTCATCAGAGGAGATTGAAGAACATATTGTTACTTGACAGTGAATTTGAATTTTATCCATAGTATCTTCCTGCCTCATTTTTCTCTAGGTTGCTTTGATCTCAGAATTTTAAATGGGTGAGATTGGAGTCTTTGTAGATTGGCTTTTTAAGGCAATTCCTCACTCTGTCTTTTCTATCTCATCTAGTGCTTGGGCCTGAGTGTGGCTGTTAATAGTTATTTAAAAGATGAACATTCCAGAGGAGTTCTTTAAAAGGGAACAACTTTTCACTCTGACTTTGCTAATTTAATTTTTTTTTCTTTGTTTCAGATTGAAGCGAGAGAATTCAGATATAATTCAAGCTTGTTAGAGAGCTTAAAAAAAATAAAAAGTTGATTTGGTGCATGAGAGCAAGTTAACTACTGCTGCTTACCGTTGAGAGACTTACAGGTGCTTGCCTGAATTGCAATAAAGGACTCATACATTGAGCAAGACTTATTTATCTCTTCATTTTGGAGAGCCTCATAAACTGTTATTACAGTTTCTCTACTGACTTTCAAAAGTTTTGAAGTTTAAAAGAGACACCTTTGCAGTTAACAAAGCATGAGCACGGCTAGAACAGAGAACCCTGTTATAATGGGTCTGTCCAGTCAGAATGGTCAGCTGAGGGGCCCTGTGAAGCCCAGTGGTGGCCCTGGAGGAGGGGGCACACAGACACAGCAACAGATGAACCAGTTGAAAAACACCAACACAATCAATAACGGCACTCAACAGCAAGCACAGAGCATGACTGCCACTATTAAGTAAGTGTTAGAAGAAAAACTTGGAAACCCACAGTCTGTTGTTGTTGTTGTTGACTACTTTGTGTCTTCATTTAACCATTTTGATTGCAGATGGAGGGGAGATGGCTTATGACCAGTAGGTATTTGTAATAGAATAATGTATTTCTGCCATAATTAACTCAGCAAGTATTGAACATAGGTATCTATAAATTACTATGTTTACAAATAAATGTGCCATTTGTATAACCATGAATAAAATGATCCCATTCTGTCTTTTGAGACAGGCTTACTCTGTACCCCAGGTTGACTTGGAACTCATGGCAATCGTTCTGTTTCAGTCTCCCAAATACTTCGGTTACAGGTGTGAGCCACCTCACCCAGCTGCGGGTTGGGGGCTTCTAATGTTACCGCTACAACTTGCCCTAGTTAATACAACAGCTAAAGTTTGAAAAATAAAAATTTACTTGTTAAAATAACAAGTTTTTTAATTTTATGTGCGTGGGCAGTTTGCCTGCATGTGTGCCTCTCTACCACATGCAGTGCTTAGTGTCCATAAAGGCCAGAAGAGTGAGTTGAAGCCATGGAAACTGGAGTTGCAGGTGGTGATGAGCCTCCTGGTGGGTACTAGGAACTGAACCTAGGCCAGTGCTCTCAACCAGACCCCTGAAAAGGCAAATTTAAAGATTCAAGCTTTTATTTTTTTAAAGATAGAGACTTACTGGGTAGAGGTGACACATGCCATTAATCACTGAGCTCCAAGCCAGCCAGGGCTACACAGCCCGTCTTAGGGAGGAGGGAGAGGGACTGTCACTCTAAAGATAGATTTATAAGGAATTAACATTTAAAACCTACCCTGATGGAGGTTGGGCTTCTGTGCAAAATACATGGGTACATAAAAGGTTAAGCATTTACAAATCTTCATATAGTGATTGATATTTAGTTTATTGACTTGCTTTTGTATGTGTCTTTGTTTTTTGTTTTGTTTTTGAGATGGGGTCTCTGTAGCCCTGCCTTGATTGAAAGCTGGGATTATAGTTGTGTGTCACCATTCTGAATTTGAACTGTATTATCAGTTTTTGTAATCTGGATCTTTATAGGGAAAAATAGTCTCCCTGGCTACTAGAATATGTATGAATTTCCACAGTTTTGTTGTTTGGATACAGGACTACACTATGTAACCCTTTAGCCTGGAAATCTGTATGCAGACCAAGCTAGCCTCAAACTGGAGAGCTTCCTGCCTCTGTCTCCTGATTGCTGGACTAGTGGCACAGTGGAATTGGTTTTAAATTGTAGTTTAACACAAATAGGCATGCAAAATTTAAGCTCCTTTCAGTTCCTAAGTACAGATATGTACCTCAATATGAAAGTATTGTTCACTTACAATTTTTGATTTGAGAATAACAGCTTTTCTTCTGGAATTTCTAAGAGTGTCATCTCTTTGAAGTGTTCTGGATTTTGTCAGCTGTTTCAGAACTCTTCAGTACTTCTATCACCTGAATTTTCAGGGATATTTGAGGGCCAGTCTGTATTATATCTTACGTATTAGGCATTGATGAATTTAACTGTATAGCAAACTATTTTACTAGGTGGTTATCTGGTGGTTTTGCTTAGAAAGTTCATTGGTGTCTGAAGAAGCAGAGGATCATGAGTTCAAGGCCAGCTAGCTCACACTTTTATTTAAATTAAAAAAAGAAAGGTACTTGTGTTTGTTCTTTATGCAGGCTCTAGCCATAGGTAAATCAAGCTTGGGGCTTTCTGGGGACAACTTCAAGTATCTCCTGGGGAAAGGACTAAGGTGTTCATCATCAGCTAATACTGAGTTTTTATTTTGTTAGTAGTTACTGTTTTACATAAATTACCTATTTGCTTTTTTTTTTTTTTTTTTTTTTTTTTTTGAGACAGCACTTCGTGTAGCCCAGACTGGCCTCAAAGTAGCTATGTAGTGGCCAGGGGTAACCTTGAACTGAACCTCTTACTTCCACCTCCCAAGTGTTGGAAGCACCTGGTGCATGTCATCGTGCCATCATTATATAAATTACTGATAAAATTAGTAAACACCCAGTTTGAATGTGAGAGAATAGAGCCTTGGGGAAGTAGTTGGTGCCCCATTACAGAAGAAATAAGGAGTAGAATCAAGATCTATTAGAAATGTCAGGACTTTGTGTGTTTTGTATTTTGAGGTCTTTTGTTGTTCATACTAGCCTGGAACTTCCAGGCTCAGGTGAATCTTTCTGTCTCATTCTGGGACTACAGACACTCTTGGTTTTAACAAGAATGAGATAGTTAGCAGAAGTTACAGGTTTGGATGACTGTGGGTACTTACTATTTAAAAGAATCACCTGTTGATTTTAAGTTCTGGTTACTAGGTAGCCCACTGGTTAACTCGCTGCCTTTTCCAGGGACCTGGGTTCAATTTCTTAACATTAAAAAAAGGAGGAAAAGATTGTAGTTACTAAGTTCTACTGAACTGTTACCATACAAGAATTTGAAACATTATTGCCAAAGTGTGTCTCCTTGAACTGTTGTGGAGTTAGCAGTTTTTCAAGAAAATCCAGAAACTGAGCCTCTACTTGAAATCTAAGGGTTAAAATGTTTGTGACTAATTTTAAAAAACTAAAAAGTACTAGTGTTTTTTGGCAAATACTTATACTAATGATCTTTTTTTTTCCAAAAATTTAACTTTATTTTATGTGCATTGGCATGAAGGTATCAGATCCTCGTGGAACTGGGGTTGAACCCAGGTCCCCTGGAAGAACAGCCAGTGTTGTCAACCCTAAGCCATCTCTCCAGCCCTGTTCTTGTAATTTTAGCTGGATGGATGCTCTCAGCCCTTCTGTTCTTAAGTTCTTCTTCCTTAGAAGATTTCCCAAAGAACATGTTCCCTGAAGTTTAACAACACTCTTGTTAACTAAGTACAAAAGGAGTTTTGAGGGGAATGGTACTATTTGAGATGTTTCATTTGTATTTAGAAGGGAGCTATGAATTGTGATAACTTTGTGTTTATTATATTCTCTCTAGACCTGGTGATGACTGGAAAAAGACTTTAAAACTCCCTCCAAAGGACCTAAGAATCAAAACTTCGGTAAGTTGGGTTGTGGAATTCAAAAAATGGAAGAAGGGGGGAGATTACAAGTAAAGTAGTTGGATGAAGTGACACCATGTGTTTTCTCCACTTTTAAATTTTATCTATTTATATGTATACAGTGTACAGAAGAGGGAACCAGATGTCATCATAGATGGTTGTGAGCCACAATGTGGTTGCTGGGAATTGAACTCAGGACCTCAGAAAGAGCAGCCAGTGCTCCCACCTCTGAGCCATCTCTCCGGCCCCTCTCTTGTTTTTTTTGTTTTATTTTCAGATAGTGTCATATAGTCCAGGTTTACTGCAAACTCTGGATTCTCCTTCTTTAGTCTCATTAGTGCTGGGAGTATAGTTAGATGTGTCCCACCAGGCTAGCAAATAGATTTTATTTTTAAGTATCTTTCGTTTTTTCAAATAGGGTTTCACTATTTTTTTTTTTTTTTCAAAACTAACAACATGTATTTTTTTTTTAACTTTATTTATTTATTTATTTGCCTTGGTGTTTGCCTGGAACTGGAACTACAGACAGTTGTTAGCTGCCATGTGGGTGCTGGGAATCGAACCCGGGTCCTCTGGAAGAGCAGACGGTGCTCTTAACCGCTGAGCCATCTCTCCAGCCCCAGGGTTTCACTATTTAGTGGAAGATAAACAATTATCTTAAAGCGATTTGGAATAATTGAAACTATAGTTAGTAGATGCTAGATTGCTAGAAAAAAAAAATTCTACCAGTCTTTAGAATTACATAATAATGGTTTGTTACATGTATTAAGTAATATGTGTGTATATTAATATGTGTGTGCGTATCTTTTTGTTGTTGTTTTTGGTTTTTGTTTGGTTTGGTTCATTGCCTGCCCGCACCCCCCCACACACACACACACACACAGGTCTTCTCTGTGTGGCCCTGGCTGTCTTGGAGCTTGCTCCATAAACCAGGCTGGCCGCAAACTCAGATCTACCTGCCTCTGCCTCCCGAGGGCTGGTGTTTTGGGTGTTTTTTTAAGAAGGAAGGAGGAACTCTTTTTTTTCTTTTTCTTTTTCTTTTTAAATCTTTATTTTTACTTGAATTGGTGTTTTGCCTGCATGTATGTCTGTGTGAGGGTTGGAGTTACAAACAATTGTTAGCTGCCATATGGGTGCTGGGAATTGAACTCAGGTCCCCTGGAAGAACAGTTAAGTGCTCCCAACTGCTGAGCCATCTCTCCAGTGCCCCCCCCCCACCATGGCATTAAAGGTGGGCATTACCTCCCTGCTGCATATCTTAACCTAATTTTCTCAGTTTTTTTTTTTTTTTCTCAGCCTCTACATTTGATATTCAAGTTCAGTGTGGTATCCACTATGTACCATATGTAAGAACAGGCATTCATAAAAATTCTTTTTATCCTGACATTCTCAACCAAGGGTGACTTGTGACCAAAGGAACATTTAACAATAGCTAGAGGTATTTTTTGTTATCACATCTAGATCCTTATAGAATAGCCTCAAAACAATTAAATGGCCGCAAATGTCAAATTGCTCTGCTTGAGAAGCCTAGACTTAGTCAAAGATATTGGTAGCTAGTGAGTAGGAGAGCTAGGTTTTGATTTCATATCTTGTAATTAATTGGATGTTATTTTTGTAGCCTTAGATTGTGGTTGTAGGTGAGTTTCCCCAAAGCTTCATTTTTAAGTGGTATGTATTTGTTGAATAGAAATTAAAGCAGTACTAATATGTATTTTTAAGATGAAGTGGGGGCTGGAGGGATGGCTCAGCGGTTAAGAGCACCGTCTGCTCTTCCAGAGGACCCGGGTTCGATTCCCAGCACCCACATGGCAGCTAACAACTGTCTGTAGTTCCAGTTCCAGGCAAACACCAAGGCAAATAAATAAGTAAATAAATAAAGTTTTTAAAAAAAAAAAAAAAAAAAAAGATGAAGTGGATTAAGGGTTCAGGTCCCTCAGGCACTTTTTTTTTTTTTTTAAAGCATGCTAACTATGAAAGAACCAGGATTGTATTTTATATTATTGGTTTGTTTAGGATGTGACCTCCACAAAAGGAAATGAGTTTGAAGATTACTGTTTGAAACGGGAGTTGCTAATGGGAATTTTTGAAATGGGCTGGGAAAAGCCATCTCCTATTCAGGTATGTTTACCTTTTTTGTTACATGAAGGTTATATATCATGTGTTATCCACTTCAGCTAACATTTTAAAAAAAATACTCATTTTATAACTGGGTGATGGTGGTGGGACATGCCTTTAATCCCCAAACTAGGGAAACAGAGGCAGGCGGATAGTAGAACTCTGAGTTCAAGACCAATTTTGTCTAGAATGAGTTCCAGGAAAGTCAAGATTACAGAGACCCTGTCTTGACAAACAAAAATTACACATATGTGTGTGTTTCTCATTTGCATGTATGTCTGGTACCTGCAGAAGCAGGAAGGAGGAGGTGCTCAGGCCCCTAGAACTAGAGTGAGAGATGGTGATGAGCTCCCATGTGCATGCTAGGAATTGAAATGTGTTCCCTGGAAGCATAGCCATTACTCCTAACTGCTGAACCGTCTTTCTAGCCTCTATTTGATATTTTTGATTTTTGGAAATAGTGTAAGTATACACACACACACACACACACACACAGGATTCTGAGCTTTTTTTTTTTTTTTTTTCAGTAAGACGGGAGGGTTTCTTCTAGTCCATGCTAGCTTTTCATTGGAAGTATAGCTAAAGCTGGCCTTTGAGTTCTTGTTTGTTACTTCAGCCTCCCAAGTCTAGGATTACAGGCAAACTTCACCACTCTCAACTTTTTCTTGACGGTGGAGCAAAAATAAATAAATATATGTATATTTATGGACAGTTGTAGGTGCTAGGAATTGGACCCAGGTTCTGGGGAAAAGCAGTTGGTCAGTGTTCTTATCTGCTAAGCCATCACTCTTGAACTTTTACAGATTAAATTATAGAACCACTTCTCTTTTCTTGTGAGTCTCTTAGTGTATATTTCCTAAGAAATAGAGATTTTGTGTGTGTCCAAGGTTTTTTGTTATTGCTTGGTAGTTTTTAATACTTATTTGTTTTATAGGGCTTTGTTTTCTTAGCACTCTGCCACTGAAATCTCCTATTAGCCGTTATCCTTCTTCCTGCTTTATGTATACTTGTGTATACCCAGAATTTTTCATAAAGTCATGTTTTTGTATGCTCAGTTGTGATAAATTTGGCTCCTTCAGGGTTGTTCATATATGTATTTTGTGATTGTCTTCATTTTTATTGAGCAGTTCCTTTTAGTGTAATATGATAACTAGAATTATGTATCTTAAGTTTATTATGCTCTGACCTTGGAATCTATGAAGTACTGATTCTTTTTTGGTTTTTCAAAACAAGGTTTCTCTGTGTAGCCCTGTCTGTCCTGGAGCTCCCTCTGTAAGACTAGGCTGGCCTCTGTCTCCCCAGTGTTGAGATTAAAACTGTAGGTCACCACACCTGGCTTGGGTTTGTGTGTGGGGTGTGTGTGTCTGAGATAGAGAGAGAGGACTTTTGGCTGGCTTTGAACTCCTTAAACTTTGCCCCCAATTTGTGCAGTCCTGAAGATCAAACCTAACATCTATAGAAAGCATAAAATAGTGATTCTTACATTCATTCAGATTTAGAAATCAGTGTAAGTTCAGCCTTATGATAGGCTGCCTGTGCTATTCATTTTTCTTTGTACAGAATCTTGCTGTATTGCTAAACTGACTTTTTAACTGAAGACCTTCCTGCCTTAACCTCCCAAGTGCTAGGATTGAAGGCATGGACCTCAAACCTCGTTCTTACCTACTCCTTTTCTTATTTTGGCTTTTCAAGACAGTTTTTTATGTAACCCTGGCTATACTAGAACTCACTCTATAGTCCATGCTAGCTTCAAACTCAGATCTGCCTGCTTTCTGCTGGGATTAAAGGTGTGTGACACATTATTCTTAAAATGAT
Organism: Sigmodon hispidus; assembly: GCA_004025045.1. Taxonomy (NCBI): domain Eukaryota; kingdom Metazoa; phylum Chordata; class Mammalia; order Rodentia; family Cricetidae; genus Sigmodon; species Sigmodon hispidus. The sequence goes on along the minus strand of PVIH01000116.1, from coordinate 282,729 downwards.
CATCTTTTTTCAGAATTTAAGACTACAAAAAATTGTGGGATTTTTTCTTCAAATTTTGTTTTTTATGTGTTTTAGTGTTTTGCCTGCATGTATGTAAGTGTACACTGTGTGCGCCTGGTGCTAGCTAAATCTGAAGGACGGCTAGCCAGCTAGTTGTGAGCTGCCATGTGGTTGCTGGGAATTAAACCTGGTTTCTCTAAAAGAATGTGTGACTGCTTTGTCTGCACTTGGTGTATGTGTCCCATGTTTAGGCCTGGTCCCGGAGGTCAGAAGAGAATGTCAGATTCCTAACTGGAGTTGGAGATGTGGATTCTGAAAACCCAACCTGGGTCCTCTGGAAGAGCAGCAAGTGCTCTTAACTGCTGAGCTATTTAATGGATTGCCCCCACCCCCAAAAAATATTAAGACCTCGATTAGATGTTTAAGTTGCCCATATTGGATTGTGGGTTGGTTTTGCTCCCCTTCCCCGCTCATGTTACTGTTTTGTTATTTTGTTATTGCATTGTTGTGCATGTCTACAGAGGCAGGGTCTTACTCTGTAGCCCATGCTTGCCTGGAACTCACTGTATAGCCCAGGTTGTCCTCAAAATTGCAACAATTCCCCTGGCTCAGCCTCCCAAGTACTGGGATTCCAGGTGTGAGTTATCAGTTCTCAGATAAACTTTCTATGGTGTGTGTGTGTGTATGTACAGGCCAGAGGGCAGACTTGAGTATTATTCATCATTTACCGTCTATCTGTTCTGTGTTGGTGTTTGAGACAGCTTTTCTTTTTCTATTCACCAAGTAGGGTAGACTGGTCATTAGTGAACCCCAGGGATCTATTTGTTCTGCATCTTTAGGGTTAGGATTACTTATACACCTTGCTGTCACACCTGGGTTTGTTTGTTTTTTTTTTTTTTTTTTTTTTTTTTTTTTTTTTTTTTTTTTTTTTTTTTTTTTTTTTTTTTTTTTTTTTTTTTTTTTTTTTTTTTTTTTTTTTTTTGTCGTTGTTATTGGTTTTGCTTTGCTTTTTTCAGGACAAGGTTTCTCAACATAGCTTTGGCTGTCCTCGAACTTACTCTGTAGACCAGGCTAGCCTTAAATTCATGAAGATCCATCTCCCACTGCCTTCTGAGTGCTGGGATTAAAGGTGCCTGGCCTCTTGAACCATTTTTGAGAGATAGAACTTAGTTGTGAATTGGCTGTAAGATTATTGGAGAATGAGGCACAAGGAGTTGTCTTCTCTCGAGGTTTTACAATGACAACTTGGAACTAGATACACAACAGATTGTATCTGCACATCTCTGTAGATGTTACCATCTGTGATGGGTGCTCACTCTGAGCCCTGTGTCCAGTAGAGTGATTTTATTTTAAAGGTACAGTATACTCATTCCTTGGGAGGGCCTGGGAATCTGCTTTTTTTATGGTTGGCTCTGTACTCTCTGAGATTCTAATTGTGAGGTGTGAAGTGTGTGTGTGTGTGTGTGAGAAAGAGAGAGAGAGAGAGAGAGAGAGAGAGAGATTGATTTATAGAGATCAACAATTTTGAGTGTCAGTTCTTGTCTGTTTAAGGCAAGGGATCTCTTGCCTCTATCCTTTTCCCCTCCCCCTAATAGCAATATATGCCATGCTAGCTGGACCTTGAGAATTCTGTTTCTTTCATCTCACAGTACCTGGCCTAGCTTTTATGTGGGTTTTGGGGACTCAAACTTTGGGTCTCCTGCTTGGTTATGTTAAACACTATTAGTAAACTAATAATAACCATACCCTTAGTATCTGATGAGACAAAGAAATGATTGAGAGAAAAATAGAAAATTCTTTCTTGTTAGCATCAGAATTTCATACCGAGTCAAGAAAGTTGCACTACTTTGTCAACTAGGTCTAACAAGACTGAATAACTTATATTTCAGACATAATTACAACATTCTGAATTCTTTAGTGACTTGTTATTCTAGCTGATCCTGGATTGATATGGCTAAAAGAATTCAGCTGTCTTCAAGTCTGGCATTTTTTTATTGTTGTTACTTTAGTAAGTTTGGATATGTGTCTTATAGTAGGCTGGAAATTAATATCATTATCTTTTTCTCTTTCTTTCTTAAGACAAGGTTTCACTTTGTAGCCTTGGCCTGGAACTCACAGAGATCTGCCTTCCTCTGCTTCCCAAGTGCTGGGATTAAAGGTGTGCAACATCTCCATCCAAGTGAAATTAAGATTCTTAACAGGGTTTTTAGAGGAAGCACTTAATCCAAATTCAGGTAGATGGGCATTTTGAACTTTTATGGATGCTACTCTATTCTGAAGCATCTCTTAATATTTAGAGAAATGGGAAATATACCATTCTTTAGTTGTAGCAACAGAACGCTAAGAACACTTTTTTTTTTTTTTTTAAGGTTTATTTATTTTATTATGTATACAGCATTCTACCTCCATGTATGCCTGCACGCCAGAAGAGGGCACCGGATCTCACTACAGATGGTTGTGAGCCAACATGTGTTGCTGGGAACTGAACTCAGGACCCAGGACTGGAAGAACAGTCAGTGCTCTTAACCTCTGAGCCATCTCTCCAGCCCTAGGGACACTTTCTAACTTAAGGAAAAAGACATTTATTGAAGGACTAGCAGAAACTCATTTATTTCTATTTCATGTGCATCAGTGTTTTGCCATGGGTGTCCCGGTGCCCTGGAACTGGAGTTACAGACATTTGTAAGCTCTCATGTGGGTACTGAGACTTGAACCCAGGTCCTCTAGAAGAGCAACTAGTGCTTTTAATCACTGAGCAATCTCTTCAGTCCCTCCATCTTAACTTTTTTAATACTGTGGAATCAAGTAGTTTATAGGTAGCCTGTTAAAAACTGCAGCCTAGACAATATTGTCAACTTCGGATAAACAACCAAAGATTAACAAAATTGATTCAAAGCAGGAAGAAGACATTAAAACTAGAAGGTCAGTGCCATGGTATTTCTTGTTGACTGCCTTACTGTGTATAGTAAGCAGACATTAATGCTGTTTGTGAAACTAAAATGAAGGCATTATCATTGGACGATTGTCACTGTCTGACAGCTTTTCTACTATAACCATCTGGTACCCATCTGATGCCTGTGACTTGTAGGTAGAAAATACATTAAGAACTAGGGATAATGGTGCTTGCCTAGAATGCCTGAAAAGCCTCAGGTTTATGACCAGTGTCTCATAAAGCAGGTGTCATGGCACTGTCAGCCAGGCATAGTGGTATGTGCTTGCAATCCCAACACTCAAGAAGATTAGAATTGCACAGTCATCTTCAGCTACAAAAGGAGGCCAGCTGGCTACATGAGATCCTGTTGTTGGTTGTTTTTGTCCTTTTGGGGGGCCTGCCACCCAGCTCCCAGATAAATCACCCACAGAGACTTAATTGTAAATGTCAGGCCTTAGCTTGGCTTGTTTCTTGTCAGCTTTCCTTAACTTAAATTGTCTACCTTTTGCCTCTGGGCCTTTTCCTTTTCTTCTGTGATCTTACTTTCACTCTTCCTCTGTGGCTAACTGGGTAATTGGGTGCCTGGCTCCTGAAGTTCTGTTTCATTTCTTGTTCCTCTCCTCCCAGATTTTTTTCTCTATTTATTCTCTGTCAACCCTTTTCTCTTGCCCAGCTCTTGGCCATTCAGCTCTTTATTAGACCATCAGGTGTTTTAAACAGGCCAAGTAGCACAGCTTCACAGAGTTAACAAATGCAACCATGAAAGAATGCAACACATCTTTCCATCATTAAACAAATATTACACAGCATAAACAAATATAACACACCTTAAAATTCTATATCAAGATCCTGTCTCTACAAGAAAGAAAAATATAAGGGATAGAAGTCATGACCACTTGTGATTTATTTCTGTAATAATATTAAGACCATAGAGCAATTTTTTTGGTAATTGATATAGGCATATACCAGTGATTGTGAATCTGGGTTTTCCTGGGTTTTATTTGTTTTTAGTTTTAGGAATTTAAAGTTCCACATTTTCTCCTAACATATATGTAGTTGAAATACATTTAACCATTCGTTGCATAGTTTAATTCCAAATATGAGAGATGAATGGACTTTCTTAGCTCTGTTTTATCACTTGGAACAGGACACTTGTCACTGAACGGCTACCTCAAGCTCTTGGTAGTCTTCCTGTCTCTGCCTCCTAAGTACTGAGATTAAAAATCTTGAAGTTACCATGTGTAACTTTTTGGTTGGTTGGTTTTTTATTATTATGTATACAGTGTACAGAAGCGGGTACCGGGGCTGGAGAGATGGCTCAGCGGTTAAGAGCACCATCTGCTCTTCCAGAGGAACCAGGTTCGATTCCCAGCACCCACATGGCAGCTAACAACTGTCTGTAGTTCCAGTTCCAGGCAAACACCAAGGCAAATAAATAAATAAAAGTTTAAAAAAAAAAAAAAGAAGAGGGTACCAGATGTCATCATAGATGAGCCACCATGTGGTTGCTGGGAATCGAACTCAGGACCTCTGGAAGAACAGTCAGTGCTCTTAACCTGAGTCATCTCTCCAGCCCCTTTGTTTTGTTTTTTAAGATTTTAATGTTTGCTAGAAATATTCCTGATAGTGAGTTGTGGTGATGTATGTGATTGTAAACGAGACTGTAGTCTAGGTTTCATGATAGCCTGTAGTACATAGTAACATAATAACAATCAAAGAAGAGGGAGGCTGCTCTTACTAGAGCTCCTTGATGAATGCTTGCCTGCTGTGCACCAGGCACTGAGTTTAGCATGCCATAAACTCAGATATTCCTACTTCTGCCTCAGTGCTGAGAATAAAGATGTACCACCATGTCCACCCTATGAACTCTGTTTCTTAGCATTTATCAACGAGTATGAGTAAGAATTCTGCCTTTTTACAGTGGCATGGTATATTTGCTAAATGATAGCTCCTGGGTTTTTTGTTTTCTTCTTTCTTTCTCTCTCTTTCTTTCTTTCTCTCCATTTATTATTGTGAATATGAGTATGTGGCTGCTGTGACACATGGAGGTCAGAAGATCAACAGGCAGGAACTTTTACCCACCCCGTCCAGCCCTGTCTCCCTGGACATTATATATTTCTTTTTAATCTCTTTATTTTTACTAGATTTTTGTGTGTGAGAAAGTGTGTGTGTATGCTTTCCAAGGCACACATGTACACATTTTTTGGGTAGGCACTCAAGTCAGCAGGGTTTACACATGCAGAAGATAAAAACCTGCTGAGCCACCACACCAGTCCCTGTGGAATATTTTTAAGCAACAGACAGAACCGTTCAGTAATTGTATTCAGAAATACTACACTAGTGATCTGTCATTTAAGACATGATTTAATTTTTATTTTAGTAATGATTAGTGAAAACTTTCTCTGATTTTAAATCTCATGGCCTTTCCCCTCTTTTCACTAGTTGCTGAGGTTCACAACTGGCCTACTCTGTGTCTTCACACTTAACAAAATTGTCATTTAGCTTTTTAAGAAAGTTGTTTGTTCATTAAACCAGCCTGCTTGAATTGGGTTTGATATCTAGCACCAAATAAACTGAGCAAGGTGACACACTTTTGGTCCCAGCACTTGGGAAATGGAGATAAGGAGGATCAGAATTTCAGGGTCATCTTTGTGCTTCAAGGCCAGCAACCCTTTGCTCCCTCCTTCCCCTCAAAAGCTATATATAGATGGTTATTCTCAATTTAGATAATATAAAGTATATTTGGCCTTTTATTCAAAAATATTGTTTTGAATTTAAAGCTCCAGAACCATTGAACATACTTAATTCTTTTGACTTTGCTGAACATTTTTAAATGTGGGGAAGAAGGTGTGGGTGGTGTTACATATCCACAGAAAGTGTGTGGGGTGAGAGTACAACTTTGAGGATTGATCTCTTCTCTTCATGGGACCCAGGGGTGGGTTAGCAGGTTTGTACAGCAGTGCTCTTACTCGATGAGCTATTTCACCTGCCCCTTTCTGAGCCTTGTAAGTTATAAAATAAACTCTCTATATACTATATACTTAATTTACTATAGGAATTGCTGGGGGTTGGGAAAGGCTAAAGGCTCTGAAACAGTGTACAAACACTTTCTAAAACATTGTCTGTGAAATATTTCAGCTCATGCCTGTCATTTTAGTGCTCAAGCTGAGTCAAGAGGCTCCTTGAGAATTTGAGACCAGCTCGGGAGAGAATTCAAAGGAAAGGAACAAATCTGGAAGCACTAGTGTTTCTCATGCTTTGACTTTTTGAGAGGAATAAGGGAAGTAGCTTTTGTAAGGAAAACAAGTTTCTTTCAAACTTTAAGGGTTCTATGCCTAAATAATGTCTAGCTCTCACTATTAGTTACCTTGTCTTTCCTAGTGTTCATGACCAAAGCTTTTGGTCTCTTGAAGTGCAATGCTGTTGAGCCATCAGGGGGATAAGACTTGAGAGTGTTTTGTGTAGTTAGCTGACCTGTAATGTCAGATTTGAGGTTGACAGGAGATAATTTTTGTTTTTTTCTTCTAGACAGGGTTTTTCTTTGTAATAGCCCTGGCTATCCTGGAACTCACTCAGTAGGTCAGGTGGCCTCCAACTCTGAGAGATCTACCTGTCTCTGCCTTCTGAGTGCTAGATTAAAGGCATGCCCTACTGCCAGTCTAGATTTTTTTTTTTAATTACTAGATTATTACATAGATAACTGCCTTAAAATTATGATTATGGAGGGTTTTCCACTTGAATTTTAAAAACTTGGGTTTTTATAGGGTTGGAGAGAGATGATGGTTAATGATTACCAGCATTTGCTTGTGTGAGATTTTTGGCCTCCGTTTGGGCCAGAAATTTGGACCTTGTCTGTAGCAGCTTTTATCTTTTAAAGAAATGATTTAGGTATTTATATTAATTTTATATTACTTGGCCTGTGTCTTATTATGTGCATTGTTAACTAGCTCTTTTATTTTAATTTAACTTATTTTTAGTAATCTATTTGCCAAATGGCCCGGCCAGTGGCTCAACTGGATTTATTACGTGGTTCTTTTTTTGGAGGGCTTGATGGAGACTGACTGACTCCGCCCTCCTTCTACTTCTACTTTCTCTGCTCTGACTTCTTGCCTATTGCTACAGTGCTCACCATGGGCCAAAACAGTCACTTTTTTACAGCATCACATACAGAAAACAGTCCTACCACATTTGCTGCTCTCCATGTACCTCAATTGGGTTTCCAGAGCCCACGTCAGTGACTGATAGCTGCCTGTAACTCCACCTCCAGGGGCTCTGCAGGGGCAGGGACACACAGCACACACAGACACACATAAATAAATCTAAATCTTTTTTTTTTACATGAACACCTTCCAACCATGTTTTATAATAGTCTTGTTATCTTAGAGCTCTTTACTGAGTGACAAGTTTGTGAATAGGTTATTTGTGAGATGCTGTAGCTAAACAATGTGTGTTCTGTCTTAATTTGTGCTTACTTCCCTTTTAATTTCCATATGTATGCAATTTAACTTGGTTATCCTTTACTGTGTCCCAGATAATTATTATTTTTGTTTTAGTTATTGAAAGCACACATGACAAAGTAAGCGTAAAGGTGAAAATGAGGGCAGTGGTGGTGGCTTACAAGATCTCTGAGTTCAAGGCCAGAGTGAGCTCCAGGACAGCCAGGGCTGTTAACACAGAGAAACTCTGTCTTGGAAAACCAAGAAAAAGAAAATGAAGTGATACTCTCAGTAATTTGACTGATCGTAACTTGAGTTGAATATGATTCAGGACAAAGAAGTTATGAAAGGCATTGGAGGTTGATATATTAAGAATAAGTACCTACTAAGATTCAGGGTAAATGTTTTTCTCTTATTTCTATTATTTAATGTAAGAAGCAGCTGTCTAATCTGCCAATTTTCTCTCTCTCCCGCTCTCCCTCCCTCCCTCTCTTTCTTTTTTCTTTTTTTTTTTTTTTTTTTTTTTTCTGTAGTATGATTGGCTTTACTGGTCTGAAAGTAACATATACTATATAATCTTTCCTTGGAGTTATTGGTGCTATTTTTTTCCTGTTTATTGTTTAGACAGGCTCTTACATAAGGTCAAGCTGGTCCTAAACTCCTGCAACTACCTCCTCCTGAGATTACAGGCAGGAGATGAGCTACTGTGTCCAGCTATTTTTTAATTTCTGACAGAAATGGTTTTTTGAAGACTATTTACAGCTCTTTGGGATTTCTTTTTCCTCTTATTTTCTTTGTATACACATACAGGCACTTTGGCTTTTTGTTTGTTTGCTTTTTATTTTTTTTATTTTTTTATTTTATTTTATTTTATTTTTTACCACACTAGAGTTTATTACAGCAGGGAGCAGAGATGGGGCAGAAGGGGGCAGAGAGGAGAGAGAGAGACTGGGGCTTGTGTTTGTTTGCTTTTTAAAACAGGGTCTTTCTCTACATAGCCAGGCTGGCCTTGAACTCTGATCTACCTGCCCCTGCCTCTGGGTTTAGAGATGTGTTACTACCAAACCCACCTTACTTGTCCTTTCTGTTACTGTGGGATTAAACTCGGAATATTTTCTGTAAACAGTTCTAGCAACTTTTTCATTCATAATGGTGTTAATTATCACTTGTCTTGCTAATCCAGTTGGGTTTTTGCTATTCTTGAAAAATATAAACATAGTACATGTCAGAACAGCGCAGAGAAAGCTATTTTTTTCCTTTGGTGTAACTTGGAGAATAATCTGGTTATGTGCTGCTTTTATTCACAAGTACTTTTTCTGTTGCTTTGTCTTTTAGGAGGAGAGCATCCCCATTGCTTTATCTGGTAGGGATATCTTAGCTAGAGCAAAGAATGGAACAGGCAAAAGCGGTGCCTACCTCATTCCCTTACTTGAAAGGCTGGACCTGAAGAAGGACAATATTCAAGGTTAGTTGAATTTAAGAGGTTAACCAATTTAAGAGTGTGTGTGACAAAGAAACTATATGACACACAGTTGAGAATATCCATGTGAGTAAGGAAAGTAAGTTTTATTGTTCTGAAGTTAGGAAAACAGACTTGTTGAGGGTTAAATGAGTTGTTACCGTTTTTGGCCTATGACACTGATTCCTTTGTGGGAACTGTGTAAGCAGGGCTCCTTGTAGAAACACTAAGTGCTTCTGTTGGAAAGGCTTGACTTTGGACATCTTAAGAGCATAGACAGTGGAGGAGTAAATTTCTGTAATTAAGATTTCACCTCTAAATCTTAAATCTTCCAACTTTCAGTTTATAATTATCTCATCTTGCTTTTATATATGTAAATAGAATCTGAACAGGAGGCATTTACTATTTAAGTATTTAGATTATTGAATCTTCTGTCAAACAAATGTAGTTTAAGGCTCTTTATGTCTTATATTTTGTTTTAATTAGACTTAATACCTCAGTGAAACTATTATAGTTTCTTAAGCTTCTAAAATATTACATGTTCTCCCTCTTTCTCTGTTCTTGGATATTTTCTAGCAATGGTGATTGTTCCCACTAGAGAACTTGCTCTACAGGTCAGTCAAATTTGCATCCAGGTCAGCAAACACATGGGAGGGGCCAAAGTGATGGCAACCACAGGAGGAACCAATTTAAGGGATGACATAATGAGGCTTGATGATACAGGTAGGAAATGGTTGAAGTAATTATGTGGGTGTCGGGAGTAGTTATGCACAGATGTGTATGGGTGCCCAATGGGGAGGGCATTAGATTCCCTGGGGCTAGAATTACAGGCAGCTATGCACCACCTGATGTCAGTGCTGGGAATTGAATTCTCTGCAAGAGCAGTATGAGCTCTTCTGAACCACTAAGGCATCTCTTGCCCTTAGGTGTTTCCTTTCAAGAAATAACTAAAAAATATTTTTAAGAATTAACAGTGGGACTGAGGGTGACTCCGTTGGTTTTAAAAAAGAATAAAAAAGGAAGAAAAAAAAATCCCTGGGTCTTCCCATTCCCAGCACCAAATAAACTGGATTTAGTGGCATAAGCCTGTAATTCTAGCCCCAGGGAAGTAAAAACAAGAGGACCAATGCTCCAGGTCCTTCTCACCCACAGCAGTGAATCTGAGGCTAGCCCAGAGCACAAGGAAGTAAGGATCAGAAGTGCTAGGATAGAAAATTAATAGAGAAAACAGTCATTTCTTTTAAGAAATAAATTGCTAACTAAAAGGATATGCCACATTATTAGTATTTTTAGGTTTTTGCTTTTTAAGACAGGGTCTCTTTGTAGGTCTGGCTGTCCTAGAACTTGTTGTGTAGACCAGGCTTTTCTCAAACTCACAGAGATCTGCCTGCCTCTGCCTTCTGAATGCTGGGATTCTTTAATATGATTTGAGGTACTGAATTTATATTATAATTGTTCTAATTTTCAAGGCTAAGAAGTATTATTTATTAGTATTGTACATTTGTGAAAGTGGGCTGAGTTATGATTGGACAATATACATAGCAGTATATTTCAGATTATGAACTTATATTGTCAAGTAACTGGGTAAAATATAAGGAGATAACACATGCACACATATTTTTTTTTCACACAAAGTCATTTACTCTGGTATGGTTTGTAGTAATCAAAAAGAAGGTAAATTTAAATATTTTGGGAGATTGGCAAAATACAGTAAGATATAGCCTGAATGGAGTTTCAAAGAGTAAGTAAAGAATGACTTGTATTCAGTTTTCATGAAGGGCCTCCATGGTATAATACTGTGTGTAAACGAGTTAACAAAATAGCAACAGCACATGTCAAATCAAGTTTGCTCAGAGTGTTGATGCATAGTATTTATTTTGGTTACTTGGCTATATATTTTTTAATTGTATCATTTTTGTTTTTAGTAACCATTTGTTGTTATCCCTGTAAAACAGTGAGCAGTACTGTCTAGATTGAAGGCCTGTTTTTATATGAGAAACTCTGTGTTCTGGCTGTTATTTCTTGCAGATTGTCATAAGATAAAAGCTATATGCCCCTTAGTTGGAATTGGTTATTTGGGAAACTTGCCCACTCAATACAGAGATGAAACAATTATTGTCTAGCTTGAAATGGTAGTGTACAGCTCAAAACACATCTTTTAACCTTTTTGTATTAATTTTTATTTCTATAAAGTGTTTAATACATATTACAAAACTGTAGGTTTTTGTGTGTGCGCATGCATACGCACTTGAGATAAAATTAACAATAATGTATATATTTTCTGAATCTCTTTTTTTTTCCTGTAAATTTTGTGTAGTACATGTGGTGATCGCTACCCCTGGCAGAATTCTGGATCTGATCAAAAAAGGAGTAGCAAAGGTTGACCATGTCCAGATGATAGTATTGGATGAGGTAATGTTTCTTCATTTCAAAGGACTATTCTGTACTATTATGGGCTTTGCTTACAAAAGCATGTAAGGGATGCTTAACCCAATTTGTTATCTCATTGGGTTATAATCTAATATAAATGCCTTTTAAGAACTTAAGTCAACTGAGGCCAGATGTTTTACTGGGGAAGAGTCATATGAGTCTCTTGAGTTGGGGATCAGCTGGTCTACACACAGCAAGTGTCAGGCCCATCAGGGATACCTAGTAAGACCCTGTCTTAAACCTTGCTCAACTGTGTCTCGAGGACCTAGCAGTGCTATATGCATATAGCCTCTCTGTATTAATGTTTCAGAGTATAGTTACTTTCCTGTTTGGTTTGTTTTAAATTACTAGTTTACTGACTGACTAATGAGGAATAGGACTAAATAGTATGTCAACATTAAGTACCTCATAACATGCTTTTACATAATTTTATAATCTGTTAAAGTCTAGGTCTCTTAGAAAATTGTTGTGGGATGTAGGTAGCCTATTTGAAGAATAGTTGAAGAAACTGAAGCATGGCAAAGTGATAGCCAGCACAGCTAATAAATGTTTATTAGCTGAATAAAATGTTTTGAATTCAGAACCTCGTTTGGTTTGGTCTTATAAAGGGGTGTTTTAGTTAGGGTTTCTATTGCTGTGAAGAGACACCATGACCACGGTGACTCTTACAAACATTTAATTAGAGTGGCTTACAGTTTTATTGGTTTAGTCCATTATCATCATGTTGGAACATGGTGGTGTGTGGACAGACATGGTGCTGGAAAGGTAGCTGAGAATTCTATATCTTACATAGGAAACAGGAAGTGATCTGTCTCAATGGGGTGTGACTTGAGCATATATGAGCATATACTTCAAAGCCTATCTTCTCTGTGACACTTCCTCCAACAAGGCCACACCTTCTAATAGTGCCACTTCCTCTGGGGGCCATTTTCTTCCAAACCACCAATTTAGGGTCTTGCTGTTTAGTCTTGGCTGGCCTTGAACAAGGTGTATGCCAACCACTCCCAACCCAGCTCAAAACCTGTGGTTTTGACCAATATACTTATATTAACTCTTTAATGGGAGTCCATCTCAATCTCTCTCTCTCTGTCTTAAAATAACTTCCTTTAGGTAGGGATTATGGCCTCTTTCCTGTGTTTTGAGACAGTTTCATTATTTAGTCCAGACTGACCTCAAACTCCCAATTCTCCAACCTCGGCCATTTGGGTGCTGGGATAACAGACATATGCTATCATACTTGGTTCCTTTTCCCCTTCTAAATTACTGTGGATTTGTCTTGGTAACTTTGAACACTGTATATGTTAAAGAATTTATGTTCATAGCCAGGAGCAGCTTATGTAGGTTGTGGCTTGCCCTTTGTTAATATGCTGACCAAAACTTTTAATGTGCCTTCTCTTTGTATTACAGGCAGATAAGTTGTTGTCACAGGATTTTGTGCAGATTATGGAGGATATTATTCTCACACTACCTAAAAATAGGCAGATTTTACTGTATTCCGCTACTTTTCCTCTTAGTGTACAAAAGTTCATGGTAAGTATTAAATCTTTACTTAGAATCAGTGTCATCATGGTACTTATGAATATATGATTTTACCTGTAATCATAGTTTATTATCAGTATATGTACTTTATGCTATTTCAGGATTTTCTTTTTATGTAATCAGTAAAGATTTGTGCATGAACATGGTTGGATTTTTGTTTTGTTTTTGAGACAGGCTCTCACAGGCCCTGCTTCCAACTCACAGAGTCTCCTGACTCCCCCTCCTAAGTGCTGGAATTAAAAATATGTGCCACCACATCTGGTTTATACTAAAAAAAAAAAAAAAAAATTTATAAACTAGCTCTGAGTTTCCATAATGAGTTTCCAGCCATCTAATGCTACATAATTGAGATAGCCTCTCTCCCTCACTATTATGTTTAAGACATGATTTTTCTTTGTAGCCCTGATTATCCTAGACTTTGCTCTATAGACCATACAGGCCTTGAACTTGGAGACCTTCTAAGGGCTGAGATTAAAGGCATGTATCACTATGACCTGGCTGTAAGACTCTGTCTAAATGAGAGAGAGTTGTAATTTTATTTATTTAGCTCTTCATGCCAAGGTGATATATCTCATAGATGCTAGGTAAATTGTTTACATTATTATTTTTTACGCAAAACATGCCCTGAAAACTACCTATGTGGTCATGGTTATCTTTCTGTCTCAGCTTTCTGAGTGGTGTGATACAGGCGTATACAACCATGCCCATCTCTTAACATAGCTACATTTTTAATATGAGGTCTACCATTTTAGGTTAATTTGTTTATTTTATGAATAGAGATCAAGAGACCAAAAAGAGAAAAAGAAAAGAAAAAGTATTATTTAGGGCAAGAAATTAAGTTTAAACACTGAGTGGTAGGGTGCCGAGGCGGGCAGGCCAACCTGGTTCACAGAATGAGCTTTAGGGTAGCCAGGACCATAGAGAGAAACCCTGTCTTGGGGAGAGGGGGAAGAAGAAGAGAGAAAAGAAATTGACTTTAAGGGTAGAGTTCTTTACCTAGCATGCCTGAAGCCTTAGGTTTAATTCTCCAGCACTGCCCCCTCACAAACAAACAAAAAGCAAAAAAGAAATGCATCCATTTTCAAAGTAAGAGAGAAGCCGGGTCTTGTCTTAAGATTTCCTTTTCTCCTCTCTCCTCCCCTAGAATTCCCATCTGCAAAAACCCTATGAGATTAACCTGATGGAGGAACTAACTCTGAAGGGAGTAACCCAGTACTACGCCTATGTAACTGAGCGCCAAAAAGTACACTGCCTCAACACACTTTTCTCCAGGGTAAGTAGTGGGCTTTTCCCGAGTCCTGTCCTCAGCTGATTCCTAGTAAATCAGTTACATCATTTTCCCGTTATCTTCACTGTAAAGTCTTATTAGTGTTTTGGAAAGGACAGCTTTGATTGATTTAAAGTTGAAGCTGACTGACACAATGGTTTTATTTTTCTTAAATAATTTACCTTAATTACAGTTTATTCTGATTATTTAGATTCTATCTTTGTGGATACACCTAATTGCTAAAATTTATTTGTGACCTTATTCAGTTCTGAAGGTGTTTTGGTCATTTTGTAGATCTGTACAGTGTGACAAACATTAGTCCCTGATAAGGCTCAAGAAGAGGGACAGATTTGCCTTCTCGTTTTAGCTCTCTATAAATAAGTGTCTGTTTTTCAATTGTTAAATCATTGGTTTTCAAATTTTGGTGCTGCCCCCACACTGTTGATGAAATGCTGTTCTGTACTCTTAAGCACAAGAAGACTGACATACTGTACTGAGAAAATATGTATTGGATAAGCTTTGTACAGTCATAGGTTACATTGGTTTAAGACTATAGATGTGTTAAGTAAGACATGCTTAAAGAAATGAAAACACATTAAATTACATGCTTACCTATTTACAAAATGATCAGAGGCTCACAAGTACCTAAGTTTGTATTTTCTCTAGAAACAATGGTTCTTTTTTACTTGTTTTACTTATATATATATGTATGAGCGTAACTGCTGGATGAGTCCAGAAAAAGATGTCAGAGTCCCTGGAAGTAAGCTCCAAGATATACATGTGCTGAGAACTGAACTTGGGTCCTATGGAAAAACAGTGCAAGCTCTTCACTGCTTACCCTTCTCTCCATTTCCAAAGCCTTGGTTCTTATTTGCTGACCCAGTATTAGTGATGTCTTTCTTTGTTGGTCATGATTGCAGTGAACACTGAGTCTGTATTTTTGTCTTGAGCAGTTAGGTGGCCCCTATGAAACACTCTTCTGCAATAAAACCAGTTCTCATCAGCAACTTTTTTGTTTGTTTTATAATTTCCCATCTCTTAGGAGACTCTACATTTTAGAATTTTTAAAGTTTTGACTAAATAATTTAATATTGGAAAAAGAAATGTTTTTGTCTTTCTCATACTTTTCTTTTGTGACCAGCTTCAGATAAACCAGTCGATCATTTTTTGCAACTCTTCTCAGAGAGTTGAATTACTGGCTAAGAAGATTTCTCAGCTGGGTTACTCTTGCTTCTATATTCATGCTAAAATGAGGCAGGTGAGTATGGAATTTGTTTTTCTTAAGTGTTTGTTTTCTTTTTGTTTAATGTTTTATAAATGCCTGTGTGTGAAAATATCCTGTTCTTGGCTTAGGGTGTAGTGGTAGAGTAAGGTCCTTAGTTCCAATTTTTGGTACCAAGAAAAGACTAAACAAATGAACTATTCTTTAGTAGCCAAACAACCCTTAAATTTAAACTACCAGGCTTAGAACAGTACAGAAATGTCAAATTTCTTTATCTATGCTTGAAATCCTAGCACTTAGAGGATGTAGGAATGAAATGAAGAATTCAGGGGTTTTCTCTGCTACATAGTCATTTTTAAATTAGCCTGAGCTGCGTGAAACTGTATGGGGAAGGGAAGGGCTTAAGAAAGAAGAACAGTAAAATTAGTTCTTTCCAGGGACTGGAGGGATGGCTCAGTGGCTAAGAGCATTGACTGCACCCCCCCACACACACCACAAGGTCCTGACTTCAGTTCCCAGCAACCACATGATGGCTCACAGCCATCTAGAATGAGATCTGGTGCCCTCTTCTGGTGTGCAGACATACATGCAGGTGGAATGCTGTATACATAATAAATACATAAATTTAAAAAATTTGGGTTTTCCCAGGTAATTTCTGGATTTGTTCTATTTAATGTAATAACCTTAAAAGGTAGGGCTGTATAGCCCTTTAAGTTAAAATGTAAAGTTTTGTTCCTCAAATTAGTACATTTCAAAAGTTCTGTTGGCTCCCTGTGGCTAGTGACTTCTTTATTGGAGGATAACAATATAGTCTTTTTTTTTTTTTTTTTTTTTAAATCTAGAGCACAGAAAGTGGTGCTCTAGATTTTAATACACAGTAACTTCTTCCTTAAAGGGCAGTGCCAAGATCTCTCATCTTGAAGTCATAGACAATACAAGATTGTATATATGCATGTGCACTATGATAACAGTTTAAACATTAGGCATAGTAAAAGGATTATTAGAATAACAAAATAGAATAAATGTAACAGTGTATTGTCATAAGTGTTACATGAATGTGATCTCAGCGTACATTATGTCTGTCCTTGTGATGATGCAAAATAATAAAATGCTTGCCTGATGAAATGAAGTATGTCACATAGACTCAGTAAGTGATACAGTGTTTGACTACTGCAGAAAGGTTACTTGGACACAGCTGCTGTGACAGTTTGTGATAACTAAGACAGTTAAACAACATGTAGTGTCTATACACAGTGATGATCCACCTCTTAGACAAAGGAGGTACAAATTGCAACACTCTTTAGAGGTTTGCCATTTAAAACTTATAGAGTATTTCCAAAGTTTTGGGACAAAATTGACTATGGATCACTAAAACCAGGGAAATTAAAGCCAAGGATAAAGCTAAACTAGTATATATGTGGTCTATATGCATAAACAAATTTGGAGTGTGGTTGGGTAGGAGAAACCATGGTGGAAATTTTGAGTTGTGTATAAATTTACTCAAATAGTATATGTCCCCCCAGGAACATCGAAATCGTGTCTTTCATGATTTCCGAAATGGCTTATGCCGAAACCTTGTTTGCACTGGTAAGTGGTTTTTGTGTTTCTTTATTGTCTGGGTTACTGTATGTCACATAGGAAAGCCCATGACTTGGCTCATCACACTCTGCAGTCATTTGAAAGTTTCCGAAACTCAAGAGTGGCATTGGGCTCGTCTGATATTTATGCTGCACATGTGGCTTTAAACTGTGCTTTGAATTTGTATGTTTTCTGAATAGTTCTAATGAGCAAGCACAGGATAAACTATTCTAGAAAATTGCATTTAAGAAGTTGTATCTTGGTTTTTTTTCCCCGAGTCAAAACTAGTCTATAACCTAGACCAAGATTTTTTGTTTCTTTTTTTTTTTCTTTGTTTTTTTATTTCATTACTACAGAAAAACCTGGGTAGGATCATGGAGGCACAAGCATAATTTAGAACTAGTAAATTTGATGCCTTCCCAGTTATATGATTGAAATTTAATCTTACTGTTAGTATAAGATGAATAATAAGTATTTGAGGAAGCACAAGGACTTGGAGTTTGAGATATGTTATATATATTGATATATTCATCTTTATCACTCAGGTCAAACTTTATCTTAGAGGTGTTGGTTGGTTGGGTAGGTGTTTTTTTGTTTGTTTATTTGGTTAGTTGGTTTTGGTTTTTTGAGACTGGGTATTATTATATAGCCCAACTGGCCTGGTGTACTGCCATGCCTGACCCAAATATATGTATATTTCTAAGGTTAATTTGTGTGTGTACTGTGAGAGTGATGTGTGCATGGGTGCCTGAAGAAACCAGAAGAAAGCATTGGAATTTCAGGTAGTTAAGAGCCTGCTGATACGGCTGCTGGAAACTGTATGTACATCCTCTGGAAAAGCAGCAAGTGCCTATAACCACTGAGCCATCTGTCTTAGAATGTTCCAGTCAGGGGGCTGGAGAGCTGGCTCAGCGGTTAAGAGCACCATCTGCTCTTCCAGAGGACCTGGGTTCGATTCCCAGCACCCACATGGCAGAATGTTCCAGTCAGGATTTTTGTAACAATGCTATATAAATAAAACACTAAGTACTCTATCAGAGGTTAAATTTGATGGTTCTCAGTAATCAAGAAGTGGCTATAAAATAGCTTGTGCTTATAGTTTTTGTTTTTGTTTTAGCTACTTAGATTTTAGTGAGTAGAGAATATACTAGACTCCTAGAACTTTTTAATTATTTTATTAGTTTTTTAAAATACTCTTTGAGTTCCCCGGGCAGTTCTCTGGCTGCAGTCTTTCTGCCTTGGCCTCCTGAGTGCTAGGACCATAGGTGTGCTCCACCATGCCCAACAAGAGTCCTTAAGTTTTCAGATTAGGTACCAAGATTAGGGAAAATTACAATTATTTATTTCTCTGCTGTTTTCTCCTACAAAGCAAAGGTATCATATACACTAAATTGTAAATATCCATTGCTGCTCATTTCCATAAATGTGTCGATGTTCAGTGAATATTTACTCTTCGCTAGTTAGCTGGTGCAAAAGCATTGTACATAATAATCACAGGTATATGAAGATGCTCATGAGTCTTTTTCTTCCCTCCAGTTCTGAATCTGAGAATTGTATTCATAAATACATTGTGTTTTTATAATTTGTCCCTCCCTCTTCCCCC
Organism: Sigmodon hispidus; assembly: GCA_004025045.1. NCBI lineage: Eukaryota > Metazoa > Chordata > Mammalia > Rodentia > Cricetidae > Sigmodon > Sigmodon hispidus. The sequence continues at coordinate 264,263 of PVIH01000116.1, read as the reverse complement.
TTTCCACTCCTCCTATGCTCCCCTCAAAGATTGCTATTGTTTGTATGAGTGGACAGATAAACACGAACACACACTCTCTCCTGCTTAGTGTTACCTGTATGTATGTGTGTGTTTAAGGCCAGCCACTGAGGACTGAGCCTCAGCTCTGAAGACTAGTGGTTCTCTCAGCAGTTACTGACTGCAATAGTTCTTTATGTAGAGGTGGGGCCTTGTGAAATTTTTCTGTACCTGTGTAGACAAGACAACTGATGTGGTCTTTGCAGGTCTTAGTTCGGACAGCTATATTATTGAGTGGTTCACTTTTAAAATTGTGGTGAAATATTTGGCTATGTATAAGTGTATGAATTGTATTTTTTTCCTGCATCTGGGAAACCCATAAAGTAGCTTATTAGTGAACATTAAAGTTGTGAATCAAATTGAATATTTATAAGAAAATAGAAAATGCATTTTCATCAGGCACTCCCCCTATCCTATTTTTTTCTACTTTTAAGTAAGAAATTGTGGCTTGGGAGCTGTGGATTCAGTCCCTAACACTAAAGGAAAGGAAAAGGAAGGCATTGATAGTAGTTACAGTACTTAAACAATACATAAATTACTACACTGATTAATTGGTCTTATTTGTTGATTCAGGGTCTCATGTAGCCTAGAATAGCACGAAGTTCAGCAGAGTGACCTGCTGCCTTTCCTGAGTGCAGATGCAGAGGTCATGGGTATGCACCAGTATGCCGAGTTTTCCATACTAACCCTAGGGTTGGAGTTTTCTGCAGTGCACTCAAGCTTCCTTCCTTAAAGTATGTGGAATGTAGAAATATCATATATAAAATCCTCCCTATTAGGTCAGCCTGTGCTACAGATGGAGACCTCCAAAAAGCAAAGTAAAAAATAAAAATAGAACGTCACTTCTCCTTCAAGGAATGGTGATTTAATCAGAAAATATGGACTTAAAGAAAAGCTTGATAACATGTAATCTTCTTTAGAAGTCTAGACTTTGCCATAACAACTCAGATAGCAGCCTTAAAATAATACACAAACAAATGGGCAGTAAAAAGAAAATTAAAAACAACAAAACCAAAAACTAGTTGGTGCCCAGTGCTGTGGTGTTATAATCAAGCTCTGGGACAAGGGCAGAAAGGTGGTTTCAAGTTCAAGGCCAGCCAGAGTGAATGAGACCTGTCATAAAGATTGTTGGGTTTGGGGCTGGAGAGATGGCTCAGCGGTTAAGAGCACTGACTGTCCTTCCAGAAGACCTGAGTCCAAGTCCCAGCATCCACATGGCAGCTAACAACTGTCTGTAATTCCAAGATCTGACACCCTTACACAGTTATACATGCAGATAAAACACCAATTCACATAAAATAAAAATAAATATTAAAAAATTTTTTAAAAAGATTGTTGAGCTTGATTGACAAGGGAGTAATGTGAAGGTTTATTGTTGCTATTCCTAGTTTATTCCTAGAGTGTAAGTCATGTAGTTTCGGGTGAGATGCTGTATTAATTGGTTTTATAGACTAGGTAAGTGTGATATGTGAAAAGGGGGGGATTTCAACTTTGAAGGCTTGGGTTAAAAAAAAAAAAAGGTCCATAAAGGTCTAACAAGGTATAGCAGTGAGTGCTTGTATTCCTAACAATTGGGAGTCTTCAGGGTAGCATGAGTTCAAGACTAGCCGAGTACTCCTCAAAAAGGAAAAAAATCTCTTCATGAATGATTTTGGAAGGGGATGCTGAGAGAGGCAAGGGAACCTGATCCTGTTGTGTGAGCTGAGGGGAGAGTAGTCATTTAGATACATGAAGGAATGAATGACTTCTAGAAGAGGATCAGTGAGTTCCCTTTCTGAACTAGTCTAGATTGACAGTCTTAGATTAAATACTAGACAATAGATTAAGAAAATTATTAGTTATTTGTAAGACTCATTTATGTCTTCATCATCCTACATTGCTGTTCCCTAGACTAATTTTTAAGATCACTAAGTTGTTTATGATAATGTATGTAGTCATGGAAGAGTGCCAGTAGTAACCGAATGAGGTGATAAACACAGGACCCATTAGAAGCAATGCTTTCTGGTTCCAAGAACCGTGTTTCAATTAAAAAAATAAAATGAATTTTTTTGTTTGTTTTTTTAAGATCTGTTTACCCGAGGTATTGATATACAAGCTGTGAATGTGGTAATAAACTTTGACTTCCCAAAGCTGGCAGAGACCTATCTTCATCGGATTGGAAGATCAGGTGAGTGACAGGGGAATTGCCTGGCACACATGTTGGTGAGAAATAGAATCACTATAATATCTGTGAGAGCAATGAAATCATTTGGTTGCCTGATACCTTTTTATTAATAAATCATTTGTCTCTAGAGACAGGGTCTGACAGCCTAAATAGTCCGGGCTTTTCTAGAACTAAAATACACCTGCCTCAGCCTCCAAAGTCTTTATTATACAGGTGTGTGCTGGCTTATGTCTTTAATTTATGCTGGAGGCCAGCAAAGGTGGCTCAGTGAGTACAGGTATTTGTTGCACAGGCCTAGTAACCTGAATTCAATTCTGGTAGAAAGAGAGCTGTCAACACACTGGCACATATACACAATAATAATAAATTTCTAAAAATGTTTTTGAAGGCAGGCTGCCTGGATGTGGTATACTTGGGGAAAGGAGGCAGGTGACATCTGTGCATTAGGGCCTACTGGGTTTACATACTGATTCTGAGGGCAGCCAGGGCTATATAATTGAAAATCCAATCCTCCCTCTTCTCCCCCTCAAAAAAGTAAAATTAAGTTGACATGGTGACACAAACCCTGCAATTGCTGATCTTGGGAGGCTGAGGTGGGGAGATCACGATATAAAGTTGTGGTTGGGGTGGACTGGAGTGATTAGAGTTGTTAAAGAGCCTGTAAAGCTTTTTAGTTATTCCCAATACCTACACCAAGGAGGTAAACCTCCTCACCTACAGCTTGTTAACAGAAAGCCAGGCTGCATGGAGTCTTACCACTCCCCAAAAAGAAAAGTTATGAAGTAATTACTACATACTAATTTGAAGTGAAGTACAAAAAAGCTTTATTGTCTAGGTAGCATAGTGTGAGCATGCTGTTGAGTTGTCTATTTTGACAGCCATGCAAGCAACCACCCATTTTGTCATTTGAAGAAAGTTTAATATAAAGCTAGCCCTCAGTGTTTGTGTGAAGTGGGTTGCAAGACCCTTGCCAGCATCAAAGTGTGGGTCTTTGGTCTCTTAAAAGCATGTGATATTTGCATATAAGTGAAGCACATCTTCCACACTAATACTTTGCAATACCTTGTACATGCAAGCTGACTTTGTAAGTAGCTGTTTCACTGTATTGTTCAAGGAAAGGCTGCCCCCAGAAGTCTGTTCCCTCCTCTTCAGTACAATTGATTTGCCAAAGGAAAGACCATAAGTTGTTTTGTTTCTATCATTCAGAATGTCACTAACTGAAAACATTAATGCTGTGTTTTGGCAAATTACAGACTTGAACATACATGTTATTTTAACTCATCACCTCTTAAAATTTTTAGCATACTTTAATATCATTAAACACTTTGTTTTTAGGTCGCTTTGGTCATCTTGGCTTAGCCATCAATTTGATCACATATGATGATCGCTTCAACCTGAAAAGTATTGAAGAGCAGCTGGGAACAGAAATTAAACCTATCCCAAGCAACATTGACAAGAGCCTGTATGTGGCAGAGTACCACAGCGAGCCTGTGGAGGATGAGAAACCTTAACAAGCATGTACGTACCGCATCTCAGTAGGCAGGCCCAGGGTCAGACATAGAAATGAGACACAGCCAGCACTGCTCTGGGAACAGCTTCCTGAGCGTGTGATTGGGCAACACCTACTGCAGATTTGGGTTCTTGGAATAATGAAAGTCAAAAGGCATTGGCAATCTTGGTATAAAAATGTTTCCTGTTCTTTTTTATCAGTTTTTTTTTTTTTTTTTTTTAAATTTGGATGGGTACATATGTAAAATTACCTATAATACCTTGTTACCAGATCTATAACACATTATAAGCTTTTTTTTAATGCCACCTTGGTTTCTCGCATTGTTTTTTGTGGCTCTAGTTAAGTATGAAATAGGTCTCAACAATAAGCAGTAGAGGTTATTTCAGAGTTTGTTTTTCCTGTTTAGCACTAGAGATTTAACCCAAAGTAAGACACTAGGTTAAATCTGCAGTCCTGCAACAAACACCTTAACTATTCCTGTATCTTCAGAGAATTCCAAGCTTTGTGTGGTTGTTAGCACCTGTAATCCCAGCACTGTGGAGACTTCAGAATCCTGAATTTGAGGACATTCTGGGCTACATAGTCCTGTCTCCAAAACAAGAGAAAGGCTTTTCTGTGACATGACTTTTTCCACTTTTTTGTTAGTTTCTGAGAGAGAGAGGTTTAAGTAGCCAGAGGTGCCTTTAGACTCTTCATCTACTGTAGGGTAGCCATGAGAACCTTATCTTCATGCCTCTACTTCCCCAGGCCGGGGGGTTATAGATGTCTACCACCATACTTGGCCTCTTCATCATTGTGAATGAGGGCTGTCGATCTCATCCTGGGCTATGTGGGGAAAGGTGGTTTCCTGAGACAGTCTATAGTCCTAGCTCGCCTAAGACAAACTCAAACTCAGGCCTTGGTCTCTTGACTCGGATCCTCCTGCTCTAGCCTCCCGAGTGCTTAGACCTCCCTGTGTGAGCCAATACCAGCTGAAACTCTTGCACAGAACCAGCAGACCCTGGAAGTAGTTTGAGGAGAGAGTACTGAAGAGAGTTTGTGTATGGCTGTGAAGCATGCCTCTTTGTTTAGATTGCTTTCACGGATGTTAACTTTAAATTTCTAAACTCTTTGTAGGCTTTGACAAACTGCAAAAGGCTCCTTGGATCTGTGACACATCATTTGGGGGGATGCTCTTCTCTTTGTGGGTTTTTCATCTTTATTTTGGAACTATGAAGAGTTATATAAGAGCTCAGACATTTTTCTTTTTTTTTTTAAACTGGTGAAGAGAAACTGAAAAGAAGAAATAGACGTTTTTGTTCCACTTGTTTGCACTGTGTGCTGACTGAACATTCGTTGCACTAACTGCTGGTTTTTTAAAAAAAAATTTTTGGGGAAAGGGGACAAGGAAGAAGGAGAAAGAAAAGGAGGAGAAACCCTAAAAAGAGAAGAACCTTGGTGAACACACCTGTCTACAATTCTCCAATAGCTGACTCCACTGCATCTCAACTTCTCCCTGGTTAGTCATCCGTTTCTTAAGCCTGAAGAGCTTATTACTTATTTGTGCGAAGTGCCTTATGCTACGAGACCATTAAGAAATCATCTTTACACACAGCCCAAGGAATCAACAAGAGTCATATTCTATTTTCTTTCTTTCGTTTTTTTTTTTTTCTTTTTTCTTTGCCTCTTCATTTTTGTTTCGAGTTGAAGTCTCTCTTCCTGTTCTACCAGTACTTGTGCGCAGGGCTGGAAGGTGGACTAGTGATGTTAGCGCCATTTTCCTTTTCTTTATATGGAGGAGTTGATTCACAACTGCAGTCCATTCACACTGTAAATACATGTATTTAAAAAAAAAACAAACCAAGTAAAATTTTCTTCTGGGCTGAGTAGACGCACCATCATCGCTCCCAAAGGAAAGAGCAGCCTCTCACTGCAGGAGCCATATGACAAGCCTCTGTGCTCACAGCAGAACACTAATCTGGCTCACACGCCTCCATGAGCAGTGTGGCACTTGTCGTGGAGACATGTAGAGCTTTGACCCTCTTTCCTCTGTGGCAAAGCGCGTCCCGTAGAAAATTGGATGTGTATACTTGTATAAACTTTGTAAATAAGTTTTTTTTCTGGGTTCATATATATATATATATATATATATATATACATATATATATATTATTTTTTTTTGGATGAAGGTTGCTGGGATTAAGGGGATTAGAGTGATTATGGGAGAAGCTAAAGATGAGAGGGGCTCAGTTTTCTGCAACACTAAATTCTAAAAAGTGCTTTGGCTTCTAACCGTAGGAAGCAGATCTCTGCAAGGCCCTCTGTTGGAAAAGGGCCCAGAAGCCCAGGATGCATTGTCCAATGCTGCACTGCACTTGTAGCATTTGCAGTGGTTTGAGCAGAGAGCAAGGAAGCATCAGAAGTCTGGGATTCCTGAGGGCTTTGAAAAGCTCTTTGGTTTGTTTTCCTGGTCTAAAAGTTTGAGGAACTTCCCAAGTTCCAAACAGGGGAACAAAAATGAGTCTTCCTTGGAGTATGAGAAGGGTATTGAGTGCAGTCTGAGAGCAGAGTGTGAAGGAGTATTTGCACTTCAGAGGACCAGCCAGTACCGGCTCCATGGGCTTGGCAGCTGTGGGGCTTAGCTGTCTTGAGTCTCCTGTGGTCTGGGAGTGAGTTGCCCTGGGCCCACCTTGATACATACACTTGTGCAGGAACGGGCAACCCTGTAAGCTGTTGACTTCCATGCTGCAGAAAGCTGCTTGCTGTTCTCTGTGCCATGACAAGAATGCTGTCTGTCACTTTGCATTGTAAATTGCTGGCAGATGCTTTAGGTGGGTAGTGTTGCTTTAAATTGTGCCCCTCCCAACATGCTTGATGTTTGGCCTGATCTCCAGGCAAAAGGAGTGAGATGAATCAAACCAGTGAACTTTTTTTTAAAAAAATGTTTTTAATTCCCTTTTAACCCAGTGTACTAGGTCAGTCAGGAGGCATCTAGGGAACAAAAAAAGCAAAAAACAAAATTAAAAAAAAAACTTGATTTCCATATTCCATCATTTTTCAAAACCTTAAAACTATGACAAAGTATGTGTATGCTTTCATGCTTAACTCACCTGAATAAAGGAATCAGTTATTCAAAGTTGCTTTTTGACTTTGCCTAGCTCTAAAGCAAAACTATTTGTGACTCATCCCAAATTCCTTGAGGATCGAAATCCCACAGATGCCTCCTGATCAGACATAAACCCAACTCCATAACAACTGTAGCAAGAGCTGCACAGTACAAACCCCAGAGGGCAAGTCCAGTCTATGTTGGTTACTAAACATAAACCAAATTAAGAGAGTCACTTTTTTAGGGAGGGTGGGGGAGGGGTCTTAAAAAAATAATCTTCTTTTGACCAACAAATCTTGCCTTTGTACTGATGCAGCTCTCTTTCTTCCTGCCTTTGGCGAGATGAGAGGGATCTTCCTTGTATAACATCGCAGGAAAGGAGTATAAATGCAATTTGGTATCTCGCCAGAGGGCATGTGGGTGAGTCAACAAAAGGTGCAGTCTCTTGCCAACCTTGGGCTGCTCTGCCAGGTGCCACATGCCTATGGGTCCCTCTTAAAGCACAGACTCCCTATGGAGCGCATTACTGAATAGAGCCTCTGATGAGTTGTGGCACTTGGACTAACTAGCTGGCACTCCCGAAGAACACTGGAGAGGCCTCGGTGGGTGTGGTGCTCGGCTCATAGGAGCTGGTAATGGGAAGATGCCCTACTGACCAGGTCAAAGCCTGGTCTGTTTTGTTTTGTTTTTTAAATCCCTCCTAATACAGAACATTGCTACTATTGGAAATTGTCTTTCAGGTACTTTCCAGTAATTTTTAAAGTAATGGTTTTGTTTTTTCCCAGTGGTTCCTTTGGAAGAGAGAATTACGCCCTATTTTTAATATTAAGACTATGTCCACCTCAGTGGTTTTAACTTCCGCTCACATCATTGTGTAATGAGTTGCTGACTGTTACACATCTCAATGCCTCAGGGCCTGGTTTTTGTGTTTTTTCCCTCTTTATGTTCTGAATGTGAGCAAAACTTTCTGTTAGGAATGGAATACATTTACCATAAAATGATAATTTTTTTTTTTTCTGGAAAGGGAAGCCTGACTAGTTCTAAATTATTTCTAAATGGGTACCAGCATCATAATACTGGGTTGGCCCAAAATGGTGGGGTAGGGTGGGTGGTTGTCATAACTCTACAGAATGAGATGAGGGCATCTTTCCTTGGCCATCGCTTTGTGTTGGACACCATTGTGGTCCTTTAGGACAGTGAAGCACAAAGCTTTAGTGAAAAGTGTTGGAAACAAAACATCTCATTCTGATTGATTTGATTTATTTTTTTTTCTTTTTTCTTTTTTTTTTTTTTTTTTTTAAATGGGGTGGGAGGGGAGGGTACTATGTCCCAAAAGGGAGGGTGTCTGCACTAAGGATTTAGAAACACTTTGGAAGCTCGTAACCTCATGGGGAAACTGCCTTTAGCCACACTCCTGACCTTCAGATGAGTAACAAAAAGATGAAATAAGTTCTTGGGAATTAAGCCATGTTATTTTAATTGGATACATTTTTTTCAACTTTCTGTGTATCTTTAAAATTGTTACTGTGGAATGATTTTCTTGCCAAATATCTCTGTCAGGCAAAATTATTTGCCTTGTGGGAGGTGAAGTAAGCCAGCCTTTGGGTGAATTTTTGTGGACTTTGGTGAGTTTGTAGTCCTACTTTATATTCATAAAGATAGTTTTTTAAAACTCCCAAAGCAAATCTATTTTCTTCTCTGATGTAAAAACTCATCTTTGGAATAAAGAGTTAAGTGTCCAAGGGTTGTAACCAGTATGAGGTCAGAGGGAGCTAGCCTGGCCTGGACTCTGCCCCTCCACAGCTGACAGACTCCAACACTGTTGAAGTGTATTTAAATCTCCAGTAGACAAAGCTGGGCAGGGGAGGGGTGGGCCTGGGTTAGTTAAAGATACAGGCTACTGTATTTTAACCATTGGTTCTTGGGAAGGGTGCCTGGAGAAAACAAAGTCACTTCTCTTATTTGAAGCAAAACAAATTAGAAAAAAAATTATAATTTTTGTTTAGTAAAAATAAGAAAATTCTAATGTCCCTAGCCACAAGGGATCAGTTCCACTTTGAACAGTAGGAACTTAAAAATTTGATAACATTTTGGGGAAAGGGAAAATTGGCTTTCTGTTTAATTGGCAAATGTTCCAGTGGGGTTATGTTTTTGTTGGGATGTGTTACAGTGTTTGTACATGTCTATCTATGGACCCAAGAGTTTATACATGGTTCAGAAAAGATGGTTGGTAAGATCTTGATTATTTCTTTTTGTTAATTTATCTCAATAAAAGCCCACTGGAACTCCATGTGTGTCTTGTATGTATGTTCCTGAAGCAGGTTGTGCCTTTAGGAGTACTAGAACATTTTTTTTACTGTTGGATTTGAGGTTACGGTATTCTCAGCAGGTTTCTTGTGAGCTTAGTTGAATAGACTTGGACACTTCTGTCATCCACCTTCCATTTCCCTCATAGGAAAGGTAAGGAGCCCAGGAGTTGGGATTCTAGGTCATTCGCTCCCGGCAGAATGTACAAACAAGTTTTACAGAACTACAAGGAAAGTAGACAAACTGAGATGGCAAAAGCTCCGAAGAGCCCTCTTGCCAGTCCTCCCTCAGGGAGCTGCTTAGATGCAGCAGCAGGTGCTGCTGAAGATCAGTTTCAGGGGTGCTGGAGACATGGCTCAGAGGTTCTTCCAGAGGTCCTGAGTTCAATTCCCAGCAACCACATGGTGGCTCACAACCATCTATGATGACATCTGGTATCCTCTTCTGTATACTGTATACATAATAAATAAATCCTTTTAAAAAAAAAAAGATCAACCTCAGGTGGAGAGATGAAGTGGGGGAGGGTGGTTAGGAGGCAGCACTTCACTAAGTGTCCTCAGTTTGAGCTCAGCATCTGCATTTTCAGTCTTGGAACACTTCTTCTATAAATACCCATAAACTGTGTGGGTAGGCATTCTACAACAATATCGTATATACAAGAACAAGTAGGACTGCTGAAAGATGACTGTTCAGAGCATTGTGGGATTAGGAGAAAATAATGAGCCATGAAGTAGATGGCACATTTTTGCTTTGCTTTATTGCAAAAGCTTTAGTATGCAGCCCAGTCTGGGCTTCCACTATCCTATTGGCCTCAAATGCTCAGATTCCAGGCATGTCCCACCATACCAGCAATAGATTTTTGACACTGCAGAGTTCTGTGAAGAAAGCTTCATCAACAAAGAATGTTAAACTATTGGCATCCATATTGCAAGAAAAGAATCTCCCATCTGGCAAAGCATTGCACAAGAATGGATTGTGGAAAACAGCATAACACACCCAAAGTTTTAGCTGCTTTGGAGGTTGTGGTAAAAGGATCTCAGTCACTTTTCTCGTCTCTGTTCCTCTACCTCCTCCCCTCAAAAACTTGTGATCTTGGTGGATTTGGCCTGTGGAGTATAGCACAAGTGCTGGCTCAGAATGACAGGAGTTAGGGCATAGTTCAGGATCTGAGTCCATGTACCAACATTACAGTTTGTGAAGGGCTGTCTTGTGCCTTTAATCCCAGCAGTCAGGTTATCCACCTAGAGGGTCACCTTTCTTTATGAAGGCAGGGTGACAGGAGATTGCTGTAGGAGCAGAGCCCCATGCTGTAGGAGGGTGTGGATTCCATGGCCCCACTTCATCCTCCCTTGAGTCTGGGGTCCAGCTGTGTGTCTTCTAGCTGCTCCCTCACTTCTCCAAAGATTGACTGCTGTGGGCCCAGTTAGCATCACATCTCTGGCTTTCATTTAGACTTGCTTGCCAGGGGTTACCAACCCCCTGTCCACCTCCTCAGAAGTTGAGAGGAAGGGAAAGGGAGTACAACCCTCTTGTAATAGTCCTGTTGTGGCAGGGTTCCCTCTATCTGCTTTGTCTCCAAATCTCAGACTGAAGTTGCATCACTGTCTCCCACTTCTGTCAGCTCTCTTCCCCTTGTTAGGTTCCCCTGTGCCTGTTCACAAGCCCTCCTCACATTAACCTGTCAGGAGTGTGCATTTGTTTCTTGTTCGCATCTAGATTGATGGATACATGGTTTAGCTAATTGATTACCGTGCTCTTAGGGCTAAAACAGATAACAATCTACAGAGGTTTTACTTAATTTGTACAAGCAGAGGACTAGGCAGTATGGTGGGAACTGACCGCCAAAGCTAGGTCCACAGATGAATCCTTTGACCCAGGTAATAAAGAATATCCTGATAGAAAATACAGACGGAAGCTGGATGTAGCGAACGTCTTCAATCCCAGTATACTAGAGGTAGAGGCAGGCTGATTTCTGAGTTTGAGGTCAGCCTGATCTATGTAGCAAGTTCCAGATCAGCCAGGGCTACATAGTGAGGCTATCTTGAAAGAAAGATGGATGGAAGGGGGAGGGAGAGAGATCCAAATGGAATCCAGCAGAACTGTCCAAACAGTAACCAAAAATACCACCTCCCTAAACAAGATTGAGAAGATGAACACTTCTACCACATCTCCATCCCATGCATGTATGTGGTTTGTGCAGAAGGAAATTCAGGAGAATGACAGTGGCCTATTGTAAACTCCAGCTGCTGTTCTGCATGTGATATTTGGGTTTGGCTGGACCAAAGCTATAAAGCCTTTTGCCCCAGACTGATAACTGTTGCCAGGGCAGCTTGCTTTCAGCTGATGGCCCCCTGGTGTGCAGAGGCCTTACCCCTGAATCTGTGGGGCACCATGTTGGTCTACTATGTCAGAGAACAGAAAATAAATCCACCAAAAATTATGGTCTTGCTTCTTCAGTGACATTTCTAGAAACCCTGTGGGCATGTTGCAATAGCCCTCTGAAGTTTGTAAAGACAAATTACTGCACTGAATATTCCACTACTAAGAGATACAATATCTACTGAACTTACTTGGCTGCTTCTGATCATTTGCTGAAAAAATAAGACTTGTTGCTATTTTTGAGAGTGATAGAGGACGAGGAGATTCTGTAACAGGTAGGCTGTATCAGGTGTGCCATTTGGTCCTTAGGATCGGTCTCAGTTTCTGTGACAGGGATGCTCTATGGAACCTTTGCCACTTAGATGAGTGACAGCGCAGACCCAGAGGATTTGATGAACAGTTGTGCCATCTTCTGCACATATTATTCTGATCTTCTTTCTTTCTTTCTTTCTTTCTTTCTTTCTTTCTTTCTTTCTTTCTTTCTTTCTTTCTTTCTTTCTTTCAAGACAGGGTTTTACTGGTGTCGCCCTGCTGGCCTCAGACTCAGAGATCCACCTGCCACTTCCTCCCCCGCCTCCCAAGTGCTATGATCCAAGATGTGTGCCCCCAACACCCAGCTACTATTCTTGGATTGAGACACAGCTCCTAATTTGCTATCAGCAAAACTTGAACCCTCAGGTGCTATATTATGAGTTACCAAGTCAACATGCTCCCAGCTGCCCACCACAAACTACATATCACCTAGTTTATTAAGCTATGAGGCAGCTTTGAGCTTTGTTGGTCCAGAAGTTTTGGATCTCATTAGAGGAATACCTCTATCAAAAGATTCAACAATTGGCTCTATTAAATTAGAGACAGACTGTCCCCTGCCCTTGGGTCTAAGAACCAACAGGCCGAACAAACACTGTATTCAGTGGCAGATCTTGGTTGGAAAAAATGAAAGTAGGTTGTAGCCACACTCAGAGGATAAAGAAGAATATGTCTGTGACAAAGTGGGTCCCCAGGGCTTCCATCTGACATGATAATAAAGGTGACAGGTCTTAGGGTAGACTAGACAGCTGACAGCCCAGATGAGTCAAGGAGGAAGGAAGGTTTTGGCCAAGATGTATCTTACTGGCTAAGTGATTCCCTAGCAAATGCAAGTCCCTGGGTCTGATCGCCGGGTCTGAAGTATAATTTTGTTTGTTGTTTTTTTATTTTTGAGACAGGATCGCTCTGTGTAGCCCTGGCTCTCCTGGAACACCCTGTAGACCAGGTTGGCCTTGTACTCTGCCTCTGCCTCTCAATGCTGGCATTAAAGGCCTGATTCACTACCACCCTGCTAATTTTTTTTAAATGTGGGTTATTTTAACATGCAAGATCTCAGAATGAGCCAAGCACATGAAGGAAGCAAATCATGGTGAGCATTTATGATTTGTGAGTGCCCTGCCGGTTGCAGAAATGAGGACCGTTACACAGTTCTGGTTACTTCTCCATTGTTTTATTTATTATTCAATCCTCTGTCTCCTCTCATTCTCCTACCACATCAGCTATAATAATAAAGATCAGCCTCTCGTGTCCTAGCCAAAGTTTTCCACCTCAGCCAAAAGAGGCTAAATTGTGGCCTGAGGGGAAAGTGACTTGAAAGACTTGTTATCTTATCCCTAAGTGAAGTTTAGTATATTTTTAATATATAGTTTTGTGAGAAAGTTCCATGTATCCCTAGGCCAGCCTCCAGCTCCATACGTAGCTAAGGATGATTTCCAACTTCAAATCCTAATGCCTCTTGTACCAGGCTTTTTCTTTTGGGCGGCCAAGCACCTCTCTAATGAGACTTGCTCATTTGATTGCTTGGTCCAGTTTCAGCATCTTTCTGGTTAGCTTTTATATTCATCTCTTTATCTACCTTTTCCTACTTTTTTGCTGTCTCCATGTCTGCCTGGCTGACAGCTGCCTTGCTTCTAGCCCTGGGCTTGTCTCTCATTCCTTCCTCATCTCAAGCCTAGATTTTTCCTCCTATTTATTCTTTCTGTCTGGCGGTCCTGCCTATTCCTCTCCTGCCTGAGGTTGTTCAGCTTATTAGACCAATCAATGCCTTAGGTAGGCAAAGTGAAACAAAAGGAACACATTTACATCATCAAACAAATGAAGCATAGACAAAAGTAACACAGTTTTATATAGTTAAAGTAATAATTTGGCAACATAAACAAATGTAGCACATTTTTGCCTAGTTAAAATAATGCCCCACAACAGACTATCTTCTAACTGCTGAGATTATAGGCACATGTCACCATACCTAGTTTATATAGTTCTGGGGATGAAACCCAAGCCTTCATGAATACTACAAGCTGAGCTATATTCCCAATTCTTGAAAATTTATTTATTTATTTGTATATATTTTGGGTCTAGTCTTAGTAAGTAGCTTTGGCTGGCCTGGAACTTACTATGTAGCTTTCTTTAAACTTGATACAATCCACCTGCCTCAGCCTCTCAAGTACGGTCACAGCTACCCATTTGCATCTTTTGATGAATATGTTGATTATAGGTGTTATTTCTCTATTCTGTTTATTTGGAAGCTAAAATATGGTTGGAGGGGACCTGAGTGACAGCTCCATTGGTATAATGCTTACCACACAAGCATGATAATCTGGGGTTGCCTTCCAGCATCTTTGTGAAAAAGCCAGATGTGGTAGCAACACGCCTGTGATTCCAGTCTCAAAGCGGTGGAGACCTAAGAATCCATTCGGCCTGCTGGCCAGCTACCCTCACTATAATATAATGTGGAGGGCAATTTAGGAATTTACATCAACCTCTGGCCTCAACTCACACATGTGCACCAAGCGTACATACAAATACTATTTCAGAAGAGATGTGATTAAATGCCAGGTATGCAGGTATAGAATGATGATTTTTGTCACCTAGCCACTTGAATGTGGCTATATGCCACAGATGCCCTGTCTTGGTAAATTCTTCAGTGCTCTGTATCATGCCAACTCAGCCAATGTCATCTTCACCTCAATCTCCTTCCGTTTGCTTCTGGATCAAAATTGGCCAGAAGAAGATTTGAACAAGATTTAGAAAATAGAACTTGTGGGAGAAGAAAATAGGTGACAGACAATGTCACATTGGCAGAAGATTACACTGAACTAGAGGGAAATAATTAGGAACCACCAGCTACAGAAAGCGACCCGCCCAGAGCATCCTTATCCACAAAGTTAGAGAAGAAAAAGGAAAGAGAACATCCAGGCACTGGCTGAAAAGTTTTCAGGACTAACAAAAGTTGCAAGGCTCCTGGTTGATCCAATAATCACGGCAATGCTGTCTTCACTCTGTCCTCTGCATGTCTCTTCTGATAAGGCCATGCTCTGTTGTTTATGCTGGTCTTGATCCTGTGCTCAGAGGCTCTTTCCCTGAAGCACCTCCAGGAGCTGGGACCACAGGCATGCACCCCAAATGCCTGAAATGCTTACTTCTAAATTTTGCCATTGCACGTGTGTGTTTTATGTCTTTCCAAACAGTCTTACATTTGTGTGTGTGTGTGAGACAGAGAGAGAGAGAGAGAGAGAGAGAGAGAGAGAGAAAGAATGTCAGATTGGTTGGGCATGGTGGCCCATGCCTTTAATCCCAGCACTGGGAAGTCAGAAGAAGGTGTATCTCTGAGTTTAAGGCTAACCTGGTCTACAGAGTGAGTTCCAAGGACAGCCAGAGCTGTTACACAGAGAAACCTTGTCTTGAAGAAGAAGAAGAAGAAGAAAGAAAAAAAAAAAAAGCCGAATTTCAGAGGCAACCCCCTTTCCATCAGAATCTGAGACACGTTTGCTTATTTTATTTCCATGGTTTTCTTGAGGCAGGGTTTCTCAGTGTAGCCTTGGCTGTTCTGAGAAACCAGGCTGACCTTGAACTCATAGAGCCTCTGTTAATTTTGTCCCCAGCGCCTATGCGCACTTAGGGCTGGGGGGGGAGGGCGCCCTCCGAGTCACGGCACCAATGTTAGTTTTTTGCACATGGCGCATGAATGGAATCTCAACATCAGGAGTACCACACTAGAGTTTATTAAAGCAGGGAGCAGAGATGGGGCAGAAGGGAGCAGAGAAAGAGGACAGGGGGAAGGGCCGGGCGGGGCTTGTGTGAGCCCTTTCATTAAAAGGGCGGGCCCCATGTTTGCATCGCCACATCCAGGGGGATGATTGACAGTTACATTCCAGGTGAATGCAAGCTTTGGAAATCCTTACAGCCTCTACCTCTGGAGTGCTGGAATTAAAGGCTTGTGCCCCAACGTCTGACCTATTCTGATTCTGCTGTTTTACCCTATTCATTCTGTCTCCTCTTTAACCCCTCCTACTTCCTCCACCCCTCCCCTTGTCCCCTCCTTCCTCTCCTCTCTTTTCTGGGCCTCTATTTCCCTTGCTGAGCTGTGGCTCCTAGGCATCCCTGAGCCATCCCTCATGCGCTGGTGTGTGTTCTGTTAGCCCTGGGACGTGAAGACCAGGCCTGCGCTCTGTGGGACATTGTCTTTGCTCATCTGCCCTGTGCTGTGGAGGGAGTGCCCGGTGCCTACCTACTCCTCTTTTGTCTCAGGCTAGAAAAGCTTCCTTCCTTTCTTCCTCTCTCTCTCTCTCTCTCTCTCTCTTTATTTATGATGTATACAATCATTCTTCCCTGCAGGCCAGAAGAAGGTATCAGATCTCATTACAGGTGGTTGTGAGTCACCATGTGGATGCTGGGATTTGAACTCAGACCCTCTGGGAGAACAGTCAGTGCTCTTAACCGCTAAACCACCTCACCAGCCACATCAGGCTGCTTTCTTTCTTTTTTTTTTTTTTAATAATTTATTTATCGTTACATTGGTGTTTTGCCTGCAAGTTTTGTCTGTGTGAGGGGGTCAGATCTTGGAGTTACAGACAGTTGTGAGCTGCCATGTGGGTGCTGGGAACTGAACCAGGGTCCTCTTGTAGCACAATCTGTGCTCTTAACCACTGAGCCATCTCTCCAGCCCCAAGGCTGCTTTCTTTTAGAACCCAGAACCACCAGCCCAGGGATGGCACCACCCACAATGGACTGAGTCCTCCCCCATCAATCTCTAATTTTAAAAATGTCCAATCTCATAGAGGCATTGTTAACTGAGGCACCCTCTGATGAACCTTGCTTGTGTCAAGTTGACATAAAACTAGCCATCTCCACCCACAAGCCAAACAGGCAAGTCCCTCAGGAAGCCTTTGATGAGAACAATCATTATTCCCACTTTGCAAAAAGAGGAAACTGAGGCTCCAACAAAGTGTATCTGACTTGTCTGTATTTATGGAGAGTAAATACGGTGGAACTGAGGCCCAT
Organism: Sigmodon hispidus; assembly: GCA_004025045.1. NCBI lineage: Eukaryota > Metazoa > Chordata > Mammalia > Rodentia > Cricetidae > Sigmodon > Sigmodon hispidus. The sequence goes on along the minus strand of PVIH01000116.1, from coordinate 247,451 downwards.
GTCTCTGAGGCTTTCACTGGGGGTAGCCTTGACCTCAGCGGTCCCAGGCGGGTGGTCTGGAGACTGGCTTGGCTGCCCCTCTGCACAGGTGTCTCTGGCTTGAGGGACTGTGGCCCAGGTGCCACTGACTGCCAATGAGTGGGAGGTGTGAAAAGAATTGTCAGTCAGGAGCAGCTTGGCCCAGGTCTGCCTTTGTCTCTCTTCCTTGACTGTTTCACACCACAACAGAAACTGCTTCTCTGCAGGTGCATAGCTATTCTAGGAGAATGAACGGTGTGTGGCTTCCTATTAGTGCTCAGAGGATCAGTCATACCGACCCGCCCGCCCGCCCACCATCCCAGGTCTCCATCCCCTCACATCACCGGAAGCTGCTGTTCAGGGCCAGCCTGTGGCCACACAGGCCCTTTCCACTCCTGTCCAATGGGCTGAACCACCCAATCTCGTAGGCTTTTTAGTTTTCTTTTTCTTTTTTTTTTTTTTTAAAAAAAAACTTTATTTATTTATTTGCCTTGGTGTTTGCCTGGAACTGGAACTACAGACAGTTGTTAGCTGCCATGTGGGTGCTGGGAATCGAACCCGGGTCCTCTGGAAGAGCAGATGGTGCTCTTAACCGCTGAGCCATCTCTCCAACCCCGCTTTTTAGTTTTCAAATGACTTTCCAATTGGCTACATATAGCAGGACATAGGACAGTACATGACCATGTGGTTGCTTAACAGATTCTTGTAAGCAGACACCTTGTCACCGTTGTGACATTAACTGTGTCAGCACTCCAGGGCTGGGATGATGGAGTCATGCCATTCTGACATTCCTGAACCTCCAGAAAACTAGAAGCTCTTTGCCTGAGAATGCCATGGAGTGCTGGTAGCTGGGCCACATGCACACGTGACTGGCAAGTGTGAGGAACACAAGACGCCATGTTCCTTACCACCAAGGAGGTAGCTGACATTCCTATATAGACATCACAGCCTTAAAAAATTGCTTCTTTGATTTTTTGAGATTATAATATCATTGCTTCATATCTTCCTTTCTGTCCCTTCCTCCAAAAACTCCCACATACTCCCCTTGTCCTCTTTCAAATTCATGGCCTCGTTTCATCATTAACTGTTGTTACATACTTACATGGATATGATATATGTGTGTGTATGTATATATACATGTGTGTGTCTGTGTATGCTCCTAGATACGATCTGCTCAGTTTGGATAATATTACTTGTATAGATCATCTGATGGCTGGCCATTTTGAATTCTTCCTGTCCCCTCAGCTGGCCACAGTTAAGGCAGACATGCAAAACTACTGAACAGTCCAAAGCAGGGGCAGGGTGGACGGCTCCCTCTCTTCAGTGTTTGCCTCCCAGACTAGAGGAGCCAGGTTTGGCTTTCCAGCACTCCGCCGGCAGTCCCAGTGCTGGAGAGGTAGAGATAGGAGCTAGAATCCCTGAGAATGTCCAGCCAGTCTAGTCAAATCAGTGAGCTCTGGGTTTTGTGGGAAACCTTTCCTCACAATTAGAATAGAGAACAACCGAGTACCATACTTGATGCCGACATCTGGCCTGTACGTGCAGGAGTTGGGGGTCATGGAGACATTGGCACCTAGCTGGAAATGTCATGGAGGGATGGAAATGAAGGACCGAAACTTCTTTGTTTGTTTGTTTGGGTTTGGGTTTGGTTTTGGTTTTTGAGACAGGCTTTCTCTGTGTAGCCCTGGCTGTCCTGGAACTTGCTCTGTAGACCAGGACAGAGAACTTGTCCCAGAAAAAAAACAAAAACATGGAGCTAGAGAGATGGCCCAGTAGTTGAAAGTGCATGCTGCTCTTCCAGAGGACCAGCACTCACGTCAGTCAGCTCGAACAAGCTGCAACTCCAGCTGCAGGGATGGCCAATGCCTCTGGCCACTACAGACGCACGTGCAAACATGAGCACACGAACACACTCACTCATACACACATACACACCTACATACATACAAACACATACACACACATACATACAAACACATACACACATATACAAACACATACACACACATGCACACATACACACACACACAATACTTCTTTTTTGGATTTTAAAACAAGGTTTCTCTGTGCATGTAGCTCTGGCTGTCCTATAACTAACTCTGTAGACCAGACTGGCCTTGAACTCATTGAGATTCTCCTGCCTCTGCCTCCCAAGTGCTACAAACAAAGGCATTTACCACCACTGCCTGGCAAAAATAAGCTTCATAAAAATAAAGCAGGGCAAGACGGCAAATGCCTTTAATTCAAGCACTCTGGAAGCAGAGGCAGGCAGATCTCCGTGAGTTTGAAGCCAGCTTGGTGTATATAGCAAGTTCTTCCATAGTAAGAGCCATTCATGGGGCTGGAGAGATGGCTCAGCGGTTAAGAGCACCGTCTGCTCTTCCAGAGGACCCGGGTTCAATTCCCAGCACCCACATGGCAGCTAACAACTGTCTGTAGTTCCAGTTCCAGGCACACACCAAGGCAAATAAATAAATAAATAAATAAAAGGGTTTTTTTTGTTTGTTTTTTTTAAAAAAAGAGCCATTCTGTCTCAAGACAAACAAAAGGAATAAGATCTCTAAAACAGAGTTACAAAGACAGGGACATAGACCACCAGGCAGGGGTTCCCAGCCTGTTATGGTGTGGCCAAGTCCTAACTGGGCTTGCTGGCATTTAGTTCTGATTTAAAATGTCTTTTAAAAATAAAATTACCTGTGTATGTGTGTGTGGGGGGAAATACCTGTGTGTGTGTGTGTGTATGTGTGAATAAAAAATAAATGTCTTTCACAGAGATTTATGAACGCTGTAAATCTCAGGAATTGCCCAGCCTGCTGGGCAGAAATCAAGCATGGGGACAGCATGACTTGGGTTAGATCACCAGGTGGCAGTGACTGAGATACCTGGTCTAGCAGAGGCTGCTCAGCACTTGGGCATGGTGGGTCCCCTGAGCCTATGCCATGTTCCCACGGGGAGACAGGAAGCCACAATGGTTGGGGTGCTAACAAGAGTTTGGGGAGGCAGAGCAGAAAGTGGCAGCTGGCTGGTGTGGGGCCAGAAGCAGCCTCCACTCCCTTTCTGCAAAATTGCTGTCCCATGCAGAAACGAAGAAGGATGCCCGAGACACCCTGCCCCACCTGCTTGTGTGGACCAGGGATTTTTTGTTTGTTTGTTTCTTTGGTCTCCCCCCCCCCATACATACAGGTGATTGTGGTTTAAGCAGAGCCCTTGGCTGAATGGGAGGCTCTGCCCTGGGGCTGGCACTGTGTGGACCAAGCTGGCAATTGAACTGCAGAGAAGCAAGTCCCAGGTGCCTGGAGACACCCCTCCACCCAGCCTTTTCTAGGATTCAGATATAGCTCTCCTGCACCCCTGCCCTGTAAGCTCTTCCCATTTCCTTACTAGGGTCTCTCCTGTCCAAGAAACAGTCCAGAGTAGGGCACGGAACTCTGAGAGGTCCCACCAAGTGTCCACATCTGCCACCAGGCTGCCTGCTGAAGCAAGTCTCCCTTGCAGACCTTGGACAGTTCTCTGGAAGTCGGGTCCTTGCATAATTGCTTCCCTCCAAACCTCACACCTTGGGACAGCCTATAGCCACATGAGGTCCTAGAGCTGCTGGCCAGAGCTCACCCCCTGCTAACGGCCAGAGCCTTCTGTCTGTGCTGCTATTTGGACCTCCCAGGGATGTTCTCTCTATTGTTCAAGCAAAGGTTTCCTGGCCTGGGTGTGAGGGGAGCCTCGTGGGCCTGTCAGAGCCCATGGGGTCCAGCCTGCCCTGCTGCTCTCCGTGTCTCTGGGTGAGTCAAACCTTCCTCCGAGCTTCAGCCTCTAGCAGCAAAAGCAGAGATGAGGTACCGGCTTGCCTCACTCACCCCATCCCAGCCCCTACGACAGTGAAGACAGCCCAGGAGAGGGAGGGGCTGGAGGCCAGATGAAAGGTGAGCAGAGGATGTTACACAGGTTGCGACATAGCTCAGAGGAGGTGAGCAGAAACATCCCTGAGCAGACAGCCAGGGGACAGCCAGGCAGCGAGTCTGAAGTGCAAAGACCCCAAGGACTTCAAGAGTCCCAGAGTCCCAGGTGTCTGGGGCAGAAGTAGGAATGGGCCAGCTGATGGAGGTGGCTCGAGGGAAGAGATCAGAGCTCGGGTGGGGCTGCGGATGGCACCAGACAGTTCTATAAGGGATGTGCTTTGAAAACCCAGCTATAGCATTTGTGAATGACCAGTTGTGGTGCATGATGGGAAAGGAAACATCTGTATAGTCTGGGACGATGTTTCAGAGGGTAAGCATGCAGACTTGGGGACCTGAGTTCAAATCCCCAGAACCCATTTAAAAGTCACGCATTGTCACCAGAGACCATATCCCTAGTGTGTGGAAGGTCTCAGGAGCTCACTGGCTGCCAACCTAGCACAGGTCAATGAGGAACTCTGTCTAGGAGATAAGGCAGTGTCATCCTTCTCTGGCCTCAATGTGTTTATATTCACTCATTCCAATATGTACATATAGACCAACCAATCCGAGACAATTAGTAGATTTTGTCCTAAGCTACATAACAAGAACTTTGGAGACAAGAAAGTCCCCAGAACTGTGCTGAGCACAGGACCCCCTTTTGCATCGACAATGAGCTCTGTAAATGAGACAGGAGCTAACACACGGCCTGAAGTGAGCCCCTGGTACACCCACAGGATGCAGAAGACGGCTCTGTGATACCAAGGCTAGCTAGATCTGCCCCCGGGGTCTGGGAGACTCTCTGCAATAGGTGGAGCTAAGACCTAGACATTCCTTGGGGTGGGGGTGGGGCCCCCCATACACCCAGCGGCAGGGTGCTGCTTGGTAAGACTGAAGGCCATGCCACACAAGCAATGATGCTGAGGCTACAAAGTACAGAAATTTGCTGTCCCAGCGCTTGGCCGCCATGGAGGCCATCCTGTGGGACGAGCAGAGGGGAGCCTGGTTCGACTATGACTTGGAAAAGGGGAAGAAGAACCTGGAGTTTTATCCCTCCAACCTCACCCCACTCTGGGCTGGCTGCTTCTCAGACCCCAGCGTCATCGAAAAGGCTCTGAGATACTTGGAGGTGAGGGGACACTGGGCGGGTCTGGCATCCGGGAGGCAGGACCCTCCCTTCTCTGAGGTCAGTGCCTGTCTTAGCTTGAAAGTCTCTCTGAAGCCATTGGGAGCCCTGTGAGGCAGGAAGAGAAGGGTCAGGGGGGGCAGATCTGCCTTCCCTGAGGGCCTAGCATCTTTGGCTCTGGCTTCAGCCACCACCCACAGTCACATCAATGTCTGGAATGTTCTAGGACAGCAAGACGACCTACCAGTATGGGCTTTCTGCAGCTGTGAGATTTCCTCGATGTTTGGAGGCAGGCAGAGGGCATCTGCCAAGGCCTGACCAAGGATACAGGGACAGTCAGGTTTGTACTGAGAGGCATGAACAAGAATACAGGGCCTTATCCTCTCCTGCTCTACTAGGGACCCTTCACATGACATATCTACCTCCTCCTGTCCTCTGAAGGACATTCCCTTCCCTCCCTCCAGCTGAAGTCCTATGGGTCCAGATAAGAGATCTGAGGAGCTACCTCAGGGAGAGTAAGCCCCTCTGCTATAGGTGAGGACTTTGTATATTTAGATCCTGGAGGGTGGGGGTATCTAGGTTTCCAGCTGTCCTAGAATTAAATCAAAACTAACTTTGCCATTTATTCAGGCAACAGTGTATAGAGTGAGCTGGCAGGGCATCCCTCAGTCTCCGGAATCTTCTTCCTCAGGTGAGGCATGCCAATCTCCCCACAGCACATTTAGGACTGTGGCGGCCCCCAGTGGCCACTCTTGATCACTGCAGAGGCCTGGGCTGCCGGCTTGTACAGCTCTCCACTGGCCTGGCGTGGTGGGCCTAGAGGCAGTGTCCACCTGCAACTCATCCTTTTTAATATATTTTGTTGGCATCATTATACACAACGATGGTTTCATCACGACATTTATACAATATATTTTGATCATATCCATGTCTGTTACCTTGCCCTGCCCCCACTTCCATATCCCTCTGAGGCCTTCCTCTTCCAAACTAGCCTTCCTTTTACATCCATGATCCCTTTCGGATAACTCAGTAAGTGTCATTAGGGTTGATTACCGGAGCATGGATGAGAGAATATTACAGAAGCATGGGCTTCTTACTAAGGCCATACTACTAAAGAAAACATCTTGCTCCCTAAGCCCTCAGGAGGTCAGAAGCCTCCTGTGTCCCTCCATGTCAGGACATTGACAGGACCGATCCTGGCCAGGGTTTGTGCTGTGAGTTCAAGAGAGTAACAGCCACGTCATAGCTGGAAGATAACTTTTGACAACAGTCCACCCGTCCTCCACTCTTACACCCCTCCCCCTTCCCTAGGGCTTCTCCAGCCTCAGCATCAGTAACTCGGATGTCCCATTTGTGGCTGAGAGATCAATAGTCACCTAATCTCCCACTTTGACCAGTTCTGAGTCTGCAGTTACTGCTGTCCTAGGCCGAGGGGTGGCACATACCTTAATCCCATCACTTAGGGGGCAGAGGCAGGTAGATATCTTGAGTTTAAGGCCAGCCCTGTCTATATAACAAGTTCCAGGCCAGCCAAGGCGATGTGGAAAGACCCTGTCTCAAAACCAGCTAAGGAATCAAACACAAGCATGATGAAACCTCTTACGTAAGCATTAGGAGGGTAAACATAATTATTTCAAGGGTAATTTCTTGGGTATATCATGTCCATTTAGCAAAACAACTTCTACACCAGGGCCTATTGCTCCCCCAGCTTGTAATAAAGCATGCTTGAAGATCAGAGAGCAGAGCCAGTCACAGAGTTAGCCATAGACATCAGGCAGCGGTGTCACACACCTTTAATCCTAGCACTCCAGAGGCAGAGATGTGTCTGGATCTCTATGAGTTCAAGGCTACACTGGACTATATAAGATTAATCCAGTCTAAAAGAGAAACAGAGCCAGGCTGTGGTGGCACACACCTTTAATCCCAGCACTAGGAAGTCTAAAACAGGAAGTGATGTGGCTGGTAGAGAAAGGAATTTAAGGCGGGAGGAGACAGTTCACTTCACTTCCCTCTCTCCTGAGGATTCAGTAGTGGTGAGAAGCGGCTGTGGCTTGTTCCTCTGTCTCTCTGATCTTTCAGCTGCTTCCCAATATCTGCCCTGGGTTTTTATTAAAAAACCAATTAGGATTCAAACACCAGCTTTTGACCAAGTTTACAGTATCAGACATAAATTCCGTGATGGGTCATAGGCCTCGAGTCTAATCAGAAAACTATTGGTTCCCCTTATGGCATACTGCCACTGTTTCACTGTGTTTACACCTTGCCTGGCTGATCTCTAGTGTAGCACCCAGAGTCCACAGCTGAGTAAAGCCTTCCCCCAGCAACCTGCATAGCACCTTCCCAAACTATGAAGTCTAGCCAGCAAGTAGGATGCTCCCTGTACAGCAACTTATGGGGGGGCAGGGTAAAGGTATAACCACTTGTCTTCAGTATGGGTCATAGAGTTTCTATTGCTGTCAGGAAACACCATGACCAAAAAGCAAGTTGTGGATGAAAGGGTCCATTTGGCTCACACTTCCACATTGGTGTTCATCACTGAAGGATGTCAGGACAGGAACTCAAATAGGGCAGGATCCTGGAGGCAGGAGCTGATGCAGAGACCAAGGAGGAGTGCTGCTGACTGGCTTGTTCATCATGGTTTGTTCAACCTGCTTTTTTTTTTTTTTTTTTTAACTTCATTCATCTACCTCTTTATCTTGGTGTTTGCCTGGATCTACAGACAGCTGTTAGCTGCCATGTGGGTGCTGGGAATTGAACCCCGGTCCTCCGGAAGAGCAGACAGTGCTCTTAATCGCTGAACCATCTCTCCAGCCCCTCAACCTGCTTTCTTATAGAACCCAGGACCACCAGTCAGGAGATGGTACCACCCACAATGGGCTGGGCCCTCCCCACCTTGATCACTAATTTCGAAAATGCCTTACAGCTGGATCTCATGGAGCCATTTCCTCAACTGAGGCTCCTTCCTCTCTGATGATTCCAGCTTGTGTCAAGGTGACACACAAAACCAGCCAGTACAGTATGATATTATAACAGTGGACACACAGGCAAAGAAAAGTAATATGAAGTTCAGGTGCATAGCCAAGGAGAATGCTTGGATCTGCTGTCCCTCAGAACACACATGGCCTTCTGCGGCCTCCAGGGGCAAGGGATGTGGAGCCATGGGCGAAGTTCTGAATGGTAATGATTGGTGTACCCTGAACTATACATTTCAAGAGAGAGAGCACCGCCCCCCACCCCAGCAGAGTTGAGTCCTGCCCCCCCAGCAGTGTTGAGGCTCTCAGAGGTCTGGCCTCACTGGCCTGGCTTCTCCTCAGGAGGGCTGTAGCCTCTCACCAGTGGAATGGCCTCAGTGCTCCTGGATCACTGTGGTGACTGGCTGGCCTCAGGGACCCAGCGGGTACTCCTGAGCTGCACTATCTGGAGTTTACTTCTGCTAACTTCCGGCCATGATGCCTGTAAGAAGAGTGGCCTTGATGACCACCTGGATGCCTTTGCTTCCTCCACTGGCTTCATCTTCCACCTCATAAAACGTTAGCCTCACCCCCACTGTCCTCTGTCATAGGAAGAAGGCAGGGCTGGGACATGGGTCCTTCCTGAAGCCTTTAGCATTAAAGTCTCATTCTGGGAATGAATGATTCCCCCCACTTCCCAAAGTACCCCACACAACCAAGGGTGGGTGCTAGGGAGAAAGGCAGGTGAGGTGTTCATTTAACTGGAAGAAGGAAGGCTCATCCAGACCCCTGTCACTTTAGTGTAACTGGGCATTCCACATCGCCCTGAAGTCGGAAGGAGGGTGTTACTGGGGCTGGCTATGCCCTTTGGTCTCACTCATGATGTCCCTGGCATCATGCATGAGTTCTCTTTTAAAGTCAAGCTCCACAACATTGTTTCATGATGTCATTGAATTTGAGCAATGTTTACTGAACTGGGTCCATGATCTGTTTGGATCTGTTCTACCTACCTTTGACTGTCAACCTGATTCACCCCAGAGTCATCTGAGAAGGGTGTCTCTCCGTTGAGAGATTTCCCAGCCAGGTTGGCCTGTGGATATGCCTGTGAGGAACTGTCATGATTGTTATTTGATGTAGGAATGCCCAGCCCACTGTGGGTGGCACCATTCCCTGGGCTGGTGATCATGGCCAGTATAAGAAAGCTAACAATGAGCCTGAGAGCTGGTCAGAAAGCTTCTGCTACATAGTGACTTTAAGGTCAGCCTAAACCACATGAGACCCAGCATCAAAAAAACAAAACAACCAATACCACTACCAATAATAAAAATCAAAAGAGGGAGATGCTTTAGGAAGTGAGGCCTAGGGCTGGGGAGATGACTCAGCAGTTAGGAGAACTGGCTGTTCTTCCAGAGGAGCTGAGTTTGATTCCCAGCATCCACATGGCAGCTAACAACTGTCTGTAATTCCAAGATCTGACACTCTTACACAGTTACACATCCAGGCAAAACACCAATTCACATAAAATAAAAATAAATATTTTTAGAAAGGCATTTTTTGCTTCTAGGCATCAAGTACTCATGACCTGGGTACTACTTATATAGGTATGGGTAATTGTTCATATAATGTCTCTGTGTTATGTCCAACAAAGTGTCTTTCAACTAACAGACCTAATGGTCCTTATATTATGCAATTAAGAAATCACAATTGCCACTTGATGATGGTGTACTGCAGACCTTTAATCCCAGCACTTGGGAGGCAGAGGCAGGCGAGTCTCTATGAGTTTGAGGCCAGCCTGGTCTACAGAGGGAGTTTCAGGACAAGACAGGGCTGTCACACAGAGAAACTCTGTCTCAAAAACCAAGAAGGAGGAGGAGGAAGAGGAGGAAGAGGAGGAGAAGGAGGAGGAGAAACTAGAATTAAGTTTCTCATTAGACTGCTCAGGGCTACACAGACCCAAAACAAACTTAACAGAACTCTCTGAGAGGCCACTAGGTGTCCCTGTATTCCAGGCCCTGAGGCCCTGCCCTAAATCTAAGGTGGAATTTGATCAGTCTGTCTTTTCATTGCTTCAGGTCTTGCTCATGCTCACAGTCCCTGAAGTGCTCATTACATCCCCCACAAACAGGAAATGAAATAGTCAACAACCAAAATTAGTAGCAATCTCAAAATAGATGAAGATATGTTTGCTCTACTAAGAAAAGCTTCCAGTAGGACTATTGGATCCGTGCTCTTGCTAGCGGGTGCTGATTAGGTATGAAACTAAAGTCCAGTCAAGTGCCCAGCATGATGACATGTCTATAGTCTCAGCAGTTGGAAGGCTGAAGCAGGAGAATTTTGAGTCTGAGGACAATCAGGTTACTTAGTAAACCAGGAGCTAATCTGTATAATAGATTTTTTCTGTCCTGCAATAATAGGATTTTCTGCCGGCGAAGGAAGCCCGTTCAAACTGAACTGAAAAAGTAGAACAGGTTTATTTGAGCAAAGCAACTCCTGGATGAGTTCTCCAGTCCAGGAGATGGAGGCCAGAGAAGCTGCAGGCCCAAAATGAAAGCAGAGAGATTATATAGCCTGTAAGCAAGGGATGTGTCTGCCACAAGTATGAGTTTGTGCCCAAGTATGCTTAAAACTGGAATGCTTAGGTAGGAACTTGGGCTGCTGGCCTCGATAGGGGAGGAAGTAGCAACAGTTGTCAGGAATGCCAAACTGAGTTTTTGGGGATCTTTTCTTTGTTAGAGATTCTCTGAGAGGGCGGGTTTGGAAATAGAGACAGGAATGAGGCTTTCTGGATTTTGCAGGGGCAAGCTGGAGCTTCCAAGCAAACACTGTAGATATTTAGTAACCAGTCAGATCCTGCCAGAAGTCTCCACAAGGGAGATGGGAACATTTGTGCTCCATAAAAGCATGGCACGGGACAGTGTGCAGCAGCGAGGGTGTGTGCATGGTACACTGAACAACACTGATGTTAGACTTACCTGACCCTTTTTTATTGATACCAAAGCTAAATTTAAACTTTTTTTTTAAAAAACACTTTTATTTATTTATTTATTTGCCTTGGTGTTTGCCTGGAACTGGAACTACAGACAGTTGTTAGCTGCCATGTGGGTGCTAGGAATCAAACCCGGGTCCTCTGGAAGAGCAGACGGTGCTCTTAACCGCTGAGCCATCTCTCCAGCCCCCTAAATTTAAACTTTTAAAAAATATTTATTTTTATTTTATGTGAACTGGTGTTTTGCCTGCATGTGTAACTGTGTAAGGGTATCAGATCTTGGAATTACAGACAGTTGTTTGCTGCCATGTAGATGCTGGGAATCAAACTTAGGTCATCCAGAAGAACAGTCAGTGCTCTTACCTGCTGAGCCATCTCTTCAGCCCCAAGAAAGGTTTCTTAATGCTCATGATTTTAAATGTGTTAGTCTATGTTTGGCTTTGGAGTATGATGAGACAGAAAGGGGAAATGTACTATGGATACACTCCCAAGTGGCCCACTTCCTCAGCCAGACCCCACCTTAACATTTTCATCTCCCAATGCTAAGCTATCCTAATAGTGAAAATGCTGAGAAGGTCAGAGCCTTCATGATCCAACCATCTCCCAAGAGTAATCTCACACTGTTGCATTTGGGATCAAGACTTTAGTACATGATCTTGAGGGACCATTTCCGATCCAAAGCAGAACAATAGAGTTCAGGGTTTCTGTGGCATGTGTTATCAGATTAATCACAAGATGAATGGCTTTTCTTCTTAAACCATATTACAGCTAACCATGATTAGCTAACAGCTAATCACAATCAGGCCCTGAACAAAGACTATGACTTACTGGATTAGAATACATTACAGCTGTCCTCATTGTCTGGAGTTTGAGCTGCTTGATTCTTATGAGTTAGGCCTCTGTAGATGACCGCCCTCTTGAGCTTCCTGCCATTATCCTCCAGTCCAACATAATAATCTCTCTAGTGTCCTGTTCCACTCTGGAGTGCTTAGTGCTCCTTAGCAGCCATCTTGTCCATATCAGTTCTATTCTATCTGAATAAAAGAGCAAAATACCAAGGAAGAATTATCAACCAATTCATTCGACATTGGCAACTGTGAATTTCATACTAAAACCAAAGAAGTCCCTAAGAATAGTGATGGAAAGTGATGTCTGGGTCCAAGGAGTTAGTCACTCTTTTAAAATCGAGAGGTTGATTAATTCATTTGTCCTAAAGCTACTTTGCACCCCCCGGTTCACTGTAAGCAAACAGTGAGTAGTCAGAGGAGTGTAACTGGAGGAAGCCTCCGTACAGGAAGCCAAACACAGCTGCTGACTTTCAGCCAATCACAGGCTGAGAACTGCTCTCCAACCACAGCGGTGCTAAGGGCTGTCATTGACATCACTACCTTTTGCTCTTTATAAATTTGCCTTGAAGGTAGTGAGCCAAAGCCCTCTAACCCTTCACTGCCTCAAAGTGTTACCTGCTCCTGAATCCCTCCTTTATGCAAGTAAACGGTACTCGGAGTAATTTGTCTGGTCTTTCTTTTGGCAGTAACAAACCCTGTTCAGATGGATGCCAGCCTCAGTCCTAGAGGAAAAGATATGCCAGTCACAGAGCTCAGAAGAAGTGCCAGTTACTAGGAAGTCCCTCCCTGCACCTCCCCACCCAGCACCCCTGGTTCAGGCCCAAGACCTGGGTGGCCCATGTTGTTGTCCTTGTAGCAGCCTCCCAAGACCTCTGTCTCTGTCCGACCCCCCTCCCCTCCTCATCTGCACCATGTGGAGGCATGAGCTGCTAAACGCCTAACCCTGGCACTTCAGCCCACAATGTTCATTGGCTCTCTTTGGGGAACTGAATGTCTCTGTGTCTTGGCAAAAGCTTTTTCTGACTGGTGCTGACATGTTCCCTCAGCCTGTCACACAACCTCCCTCACCTGCTGCAATAATGTCAAGTCTCTGGTTGTCCCATATGGTGGAATGGTGTCCTGACTGTGTTCTTCAAAATTCACTGCAGATATCATCCTATGGTGAGTCTTCCTCACCCATCCCCTGAAAGGCTGCTCTATGTCTCCTGTAGATAACAGTGAGGGTCTGATTTTGATAACACATTGGAGAAGACCTGAGCCACTCTGTTTAAAATGTTAAAGGAAATTGTTTCTTTTTAGCAACTTGGGAGCTACACTTGGTGTCTAACTCATACATGGGTGACCTCAACTGTGCCCCTAGTTCTTGCGTGTCCACCCATATGACTCTGAAGAAAGTCCCTGAGCTTGTGACATCATCTGGGATTGATAAATGGAAGAAACAAGCAGTATCAGTGGCTGACCAGATAGTGGGCACTGTGGCTGGACAGCAGAAGTGCTCAGGAGAACGAAGCATACATCCCACCTCGGGCAGCCACACCTCATGGCCTGGACTTTGCCTAGCCCAGATAGGCAAGGGAAGCAAGCCAGAGGTACCAGGCTTGCTCATTCAGTTCCAGCCACAACCACCGTGCCCAGGATGACTTGGGAGCTGCACCTACTGCTTCTACTGGGGCTGGGACTGCAGTCCCAGGAGGCCCTACCACCACCCTGTGAGAGGTAGGAGTAGTTGAGGGAAGCTGAGTGTAGGAAGGAAGGCAGAGGTGGACCTTTGGGATGATAGCTCACCCTCTGAGGGCCAGCTTCTCAAAGGGAAAGGAAGTTGGGCTTGTGGGGTAGCTTCTGTGCCAGACACCAAACTCATTGTGTTGGGGTGACCCCAGAGCTGTTCAGCACAACTCACTGTCTGTGCTGCTGGCCAGAGCTCACCATCCACGCTGGTCCTTATACTGAGCAGGGCTGTTCCCTCCATATTCTAGGAAACCTTTCCCAACCTGGTGTGAGGGAAGTCTAGGCCCTGTCAGGAGCCCATTAGGTTCAGCCTACCCTGCTGAACCTAATCGCTCTGTACCTTTTATTCTGAGCCCACACTCAATACCAGCAGATACACAGATGAGGGGGCCATCCTGCCTCCTGGACATGGCATGGCCATTCCCTCTTTCCACCCTACATCAGCAGCTCTTGAAAGAAGGGTAAAAACAGAGCCTAGGAGGGAGAAAAGCCAAGAGAAGCTGGGGAGTTGAGCAAGGGATAGACAGGGTGTTATGATGGAGGAGTCTCAGAGGAGGCAATGAACAGCGGAACCGTGGAAAGAGTCACCTTGAGCAGAAGGGGACAGCAAAGGCTCCTAGATGTCTTTCAATGGTCAAAGTGACCATGATAGAGGTAGGACCAGGCCATGAAGCGAAGATCTCTAGGGAAAAGGAGACCCGAGTTTATGCTATGATGACAGGACTGGGGAGGGGCGGAGTCTATAAGGGATGCCTTTTGAAGACCCAGTTGTGGAGGGCTGTTGATGATGACCAGCTATGGAGTATGGAAAAAGTGAGGATCTGGAATAGTTAATAGGACTTGTTTGGTCAGCAGTGGTCAGGTTTTCTCAGTGGCTATTTGATCCAGTCTCTTGAGTCCTGTTAGGCTATTTACATGTGTGTGGCTTGTCTCTGGCATGTCTGTACTCAGATAGTCATTTGTGTGCTTATGGATGAAAGCCATTGAAGGTACAGATATCTAGGGCAGAGTCCAGGAGAGGAGAAACTCCACCTTCCAGCTGTCCCCTCCCAAGGCACATTGCACATGGAGTCCTGCCATCCAGGTGGTGCCCCTGAGTCTCCATGTTGTTTTTCTTTGTGGTATTGTGTTGTATTTCTTTGTATTATGTTGTATTTCTTTGGGATATTGTGTGACCTGTTGCCCTCACAATAACTCACAGTGTGCTCTGATTCATTGGTTAAGAGCCCTGGCTGCTCTTCCAGAGGTTCTGAGTTCAATTCCCAGCAACCATATGGTGGCTCACAACCATCTATAATGGGGTCTCTGATACCCTCTTCGGGCATGCAGATATATATGCAGAGCACTCATTTTATATATGTGTCAGATGTCAGGTGATGAGGGAGTTTTTTGTTTTGTTTTTAGATTTATTTATTATATATACAACATTCTGCCTCCACTATGCCTGTGTGCCAGAAAAGGATACTAGATCTCCAGATAGATGGTTGTGAGCCATCATATGGTTGCTGGGAATTGAACTCAGGACCTCTGGAAGAACAGTCGGTGCTCTTAACTTCTGAGCCATCTCTCCAGCTCCCTAGTGTAGTTTTGAGACAGGATCTCATGCAACCCCAGGTGGCCTCCAACTTGCTTTATAACTTGCTATATGTGACCTGCAAGCTGACTTTGAATTTGTAATTATCCTGCCTCCTCTGCCCAGGTGTGGGATCAGAGGTGACACCATACTTTGCTTATGCAATGCTGGGATGCCCAGGACTTCACTCATGCTAGGGCAGGCCCTTTAAGATTTTTAAGAAAGAAAGTGTGTGTGTGTGTGTGTGCACATGTACACATATGTGAGCAGGTGCCCAAGGAGGCAGAGTATATTGGGTCACTGGGGGCTAGAATTATAGGCGGGTGTGGGTGCTGGGGACTGAACTCCAGCCCTTTGGAAGAGACTGTTAGTTCACCTTCTGTGCAACAAAGATCAGTCCCTGCCACATTGGACTTTGAACACCTTCCCAGCATAATTGCTGATACTTTAGATTAGAGAATTTCTAGCTGATAAGGTAATTAATAGCTTACTATCAGATATCAGTTGAATTTTCCCCTAAAACTAAAGGGCATGAGATATTGTTGATACCTGAAAGATTATGGCATCCTAGGAAATATTGGAATAATGCTCTCAGAGAGAAAGCTGTGCCCTATGGACACATGCAATGTCTATTCCAATGTGAACATGAAGCATGCTATTTTGACTGAAGAAATCAACTCCATGGGCTAAATTGAGATTCTTTATAATTGCGTTTGAGTTTCACTAGCTCTTCTTGAGCAGCGGCTAATGATCTGGTTCATAATGGTCAGGCAGAAAAATAATGAAAAAACAATTATATTACACATAAAGGCTTGGGTTAGGGTTAGGGTTAGGGTTAGGAATATAGCTCAGTTGGTAGAACACCTGTCTATCATGCAAGAAGTTGATCTGTAGCACCTCATAAATGGGACATATAATCCCATCCATCAGGAGGTGAAGGCAGAAAGATCAGAAGTTCAGGTTGCCCTTGGCTCTATAACTAGCTCAAGGCTACTCCAGGATGCCTAAGACCCTGAATGGAAAAAAAGCAGAACTGGAACATGTGGCTAAGACATTTGTCGTGTATGGAAGGGAATAGGAAGAGATAAAGATGTGAAAGGCTGCCTTACACACCTTCACATGTGTGTGCTCACACTCAGCATTTGGGAAGCTCTAACAATCCGTTAGTACAGGCTTCTGCTTTTCTGGGTGGCTTAGAGAGCTGGTGCAGGAGAACGCTGGCCTGACTAGCCAGTTCTTCTTGTGGGGGAAGGAGACAGCCGAATTGCTGTTTGCTTGTCATAGGAGAGTTCTCTCTCTTACCTGATGTCAGGGTCCCAGTAGCAGGACTGTGTCTACAAGTGCCAGAAGCCAGGGGGGGTGCCCAAGCAAAGAAATGGAGCTGTAACCATCAGCCTGCCTGTAAAATTTCCCACAGGCCTGCAAATTTTAACCAATTGCTTCAAACTACAAGCAACTTGAAGACCCTCAAATTTATGACCGGCATCTGAAGTGAGGTGGTGTTCTTAGACTGTGCCTTAAGCATGTGAAGCCTGAATTGCTTATTTCACAGATACTCTGGCCTTGGCCAAGATTCTTTTTTTTTAATTAATTAGTTAATTGATTAATTTCGGTTTTTTTGAGACAGAGTCTCTGTAGCTCTGGCTGTCCTGGAACTCACTGTGTAGACTATGTTGGCTTCAAACTATGAAGATCCATGTGCCTTTACCTCCCAAGGTCTGGGGTCGCAGAGTGTGCCATCATGCCTGCCTAATAGTTCTATTTATTAATTATCTTATGGTTAGGAGTGTTAGGCCTGCATATAAATGCATCACATGTATGCAGTGCCTGTGGAGGCCAGAAGAGGGCATCAGAGACCCTGAAACTGCAGTCAGAGATGGTTGAGATTTGCCATGTGGGTGCTGGGAACTGAACCCAGAATACAAGAGCAGCAAATGATCTTAACTGCTTAGCCAATTCTCTTGGCCACTGGTCAAGACTCCAATAACAGCACATATCTATATATCTATAGATATCACATATGTGGATATTTCCACTTAGCATTAGAACTTACATCAAAGACATGGTGGTGGGGCCAGTCAGACTATGACAGTATTTGAGAGAATTGATGAAGACTTGTGAAGGATTTAAAGAAACAACTAGTCTGGCCTAGTAACCTCTAGGATCTGTTTCACACTGACTTGATAGGACCCCTTGATCTTTCATTGTGCCTTAGGAGAATCTTAATGGAATGACTTAGTTCAGAAAGTCCTGCAGGTCTCCTCAGCCCGCTCCTTTGGCACTCTGTCCAGAGGATGCTCTTCTCCATCCCCCAGTGTGTTTGATCATCAGTACCAGGCTCACCAAATGAGTTACTTATTTCAGGCAGTTAAACTTACCGACAATGTCAGCACCATACCACATCACAGTGCCATTCAGTTTCATTACATACAAGTCTGGAAAAAAAAAATCACAGGGAGATTTTCTGTGCCTCAAGTGCTTATTAAATAAGGTGTGCAGGCATCACGACTAGGGGTAGGGGTTGTGTGTGTTCATGATTTTCTGGATTCCAGGTTAGTTGGGAACAAAGTCAGTCACCCTATCTCAGGTCACAAGCTTGGATCAAATCTGGCTCCCATGGTGTGTCATTATATTACAGAGCCCAGGCCTTCCTAAAGGGATGCAAAAGTGGTCCTCACAGGAGTATCTGTTCTTCCTAGTATCCCAAGGGATGTGTCTTCTACCCTTGAAGTAAGAGAGGTCAGAGTGCATACATATTGTAAGTCTCCAGAGAATGGAAGAAGGTCATGAGATTGTCCCTTGAGCCCTGACAGCTGGGGCAGAGGGTGTTGCCCATAACTGTTTGGCCTCAATATTCATTAAATAACCAGGAGGCCCTGCTGGGGCAGTGCACTGCCCATCCCCAGGGTTGGATCCTGGCATTATCTAGCATTATTCATGGACTTGGCCTGGTCCTCCTCTTCCCTTTTCCAACCTTTGCTCCCCTCCGGGGAGAGATCTGCTTGCTCTAATTAATGCATCTTCTACTGTGCTTGCTTCTCTTCATTAAGAGTAAGTCCAGGCTGAGCTTAGTGGCACACATTTTTAAATCTCAGCACCCAGGAGGCTGAGCAAGAGGATCCAGAATTTGAGACCAGCCTGAGCTGCACTGTAACAACCCATCTCATTAAAAAAAAAAAAAAAGAGGTGGGCGGATCTGTGTGAGTTCAAGGCCAGCCTGGTTTGCATAGTCAGACCCTGTAACAAGAAAAGAGAGAGGTGGCTCATCAGTCAAGAGTATTTCCAGAGGTCAGGTTCAATTCGAACATGTTCATCTGATGTGAAGTCACTTGGCCCACTGGTGGCCTCTGAGGACTGTATCCTTCCCCATCCTACCCCACTCTCTTTCTGCTTCTTTTATTTTACGTAAAAAATTATATGTATATGTGAGTGGACATGTGTATGTGAGTACAGTGTCCTTAGAAACCAGAAGGGAGCATCAGATTCCCTGGGTTACAAGAGGTTGTGAGCTACGTGCAGAGGATATTGGGAACTGAATTCAAATCCCCAGCATCACCAGAACGTGGTCTTAACTGCTGATCCATCTTCCAGCCCTCTCTCTCCCTCCCTCTGCAATTCTTCCTTTCTTCCTTCCTTTCTTTCTTTTGAGTCTAACTGTAACTCAGACTAGGCTCAAACTTCCATCAATCCTCCTGCCTCAGTACTGGGTTTGCAGGTGTAAGCCTCCACAAATAGTTACAAAAAGCACACCTTAGTATTTTACACTGATACAATACTTTCGATCCCAAGACAGTACTTTATAGAGTTTTGAGCATCTTCATTGACATCCAAGTCCGCACAGCTGCTTTCATGACCCTCTTTAATACCTACAGTGATTTCTGGAAAGTGATTTAATAGGTCAGTTTGTCAGTGCCCATCTGCCAGCCATTTGCTATGCCCTATGAATCATTAAAACCAACCCATAAAGACTTTTTAAAAAGTGTGTGTGTGTGTGTGTACATACTCCTCTGCATGTACATATGTGAGACCAGAGACTGATGGCTGATGTCTTCCTTTTAGCCATCACTTAATTTTGACATTACCATGAGGGCAATATTATAAATCACACCTGTAACTGTTCTTTTTTTTTTTTAAATTTATTTATTTGTTTATTTATTTGCCTTGGTGTTTGCCTGGAACTGGAACTACAGACAGTTGTTAGCTGCCATGTGGGTGCTGGGAATCGAACCCTGGTCCTCTGGAAGAGCAGACGGTGCTCTTAACCGCTGAGCCATCTCTTCAGCCCCACCTGTAACTGTTCTTAACTTATACCCAACCACCTATCAGCAGAGGACATGGCCTTCTAGAGGAACCCTGTGTACACCTCTAAGCCCAGTAACTTTTTGTGGGTCGTAGAAGATTGTTCATAGGACTAAACTCCTCCAGGAATGTCTAAAGATGGCCCTGGGGAAAGGAAGCTGCCTGCTCATAGATGCTATAAGCATCTGCCCTGAAACCCCAACCAATCGTTCGGGAGAACAAATGATTGCATCATAGACAGAAGTGTTGAGGGGCACCTGCCTCCTCCTCCTTTTTTCACAGGGGTTCTCATTGTAACAGCTCCAGTCCTTCTGGAACTCTCTCTGTAGACCAGGCTGGCCTCAAACTCAAAGATCTGTCTGCCTCTGCCTCCTCCCGAGTACTGGGATTAAATGCATGTGCCACCACACACAGTTTGGGCAAGATTTATTAAGGCATTTTCATGGCCAGGCCTAAAGACCCATGGCTTTAATCCCAGCACAGAAGAGGCAGGGACAGACAGATCTCTGAGTTGGAGGCCAGCCTGGTCTACACATCTACTATTAGGACAGCCACATGAGGAAGAGGTTGTCTGTCCCACACTCCAGCCCCACAGACTGACACTAGAGCCTGACTGTCTCTGCAGACAGATTTACTGTCACGGGGAACTCCTGCACCAAGTTCAGATGGCTAAGCTCTACCAAGATGACAAGCAGTTTGTGGATATGTCACTGGCCACATCGCCAGGTAATGTCACCTTGCCTTTTTCTGAATCCTCTACCAGAAGTAGGAGCAGCATAGGCCTACCTGCTCAGGGTGTGTCTCAGGGAACCGCACTGATGTCACCTCCATGTCACCTGCTCTCCAGATGAGGTCCTGCAGAAATTCAGCGAGCTGGCCATGGCGTACAACGACAGTATCCCAAGGGAACAGCTTCAGGAGTTTGTCCAGAGTCACTTCCAGCCTGTGGGGCAGGAGCTGCAGACCTGGATTCCAGAGGACTGGAAGGACAGGTGCCACTCTGGAGAGAAGACAGGGAAGGGTCCCGTTCTTGGGACTGCCTCCATGAACGCTGTTGGTCCATTTCTTCTAGCCCTCAGTTCCTGCAGAAGATCTCAGATGCCAAGCTGCGTACCTGGGCGGAGCACCTGCACCAGATCTGGAGAAAGCTGGGAAAGAAGGTAGCAGTGGCCTGGGCCTGTTTCATGGCCTGGCTGACTGTTCTGGGGATGGGACAGAGCTGTGCTTGTTGACCTATAATGCACAAGAGCACAGGTATTTCCTAAGAACCTGAGCCCTAAATAGAAGCCTTCTAGAAAGCATGAAGGGAACATCTGCTTCTAACCCCTCACATCCTCCAGGGAGCCACCCAAGCAAACCCAGCTATTCTTGCTACTGTGGGCTACTCACTGCTGCCCCCTGCAGCATGGAGGAGCATGGCAGAGGGTCATGGTCTCTGCCTCTCTCCCTTCCTAAGCTTCAGGAGCGGCCTCAGTTCCAAGAACAGTCATTTTGTCTGCATTTGTCCAGCCTGTGTTTAGCCCAGTGCTAGGGGACTCTCCCGCCTGGTGGTCTTCCCTAAGGCTGCCCAGGACCAGCCAGCTCAGTAGGTCCATACCTGACCCCCATTCTGCTGCTCGCTGACAATAACCGAGGCAGGCTGAGCTCCCGCTAACACACTTAGA
Source organism: Sigmodon hispidus (assembly GCA_004025045.1). Taxonomy (NCBI): domain Eukaryota; kingdom Metazoa; phylum Chordata; class Mammalia; order Rodentia; family Cricetidae; genus Sigmodon; species Sigmodon hispidus. The sequence continues at coordinate 226,329 of PVIH01000116.1, read as the reverse complement.
CCTGGCAGGAACAGGCCAAAGGACCCAAGGGACCCATCCCAGTCTTCACTGCTCCCATCCTCCTCAACTGCTCCTGTACAGGAAAGAGCATGAGCTTCGTCATTCTGGAAGGACTGGGAGAGAGCATTCCACCTTCTTCAAGTGGCCGCACAGATGTTGGGGGGATTAAGGGAGACCTCACCTAGCATTGTCTCATCCACTTAGCCTCATCTGGGTCATAACAAAGGATACTGGTAGTCGTCACCTACCTGATGCCATGCTGTGTGGGCTGGGCTTCAGCACACCATCAAGTTGAGCCAGGATCCCAGAGGTTGGCAGGGGGAGAGTGAGATTACTTAGACTCCCAGAAGCTAGCCTGAACTACACAGAAAACAGAAGGAACTACAGAACCAGCCTCCCAAGCCAGGGCTGCCAGGCTCTGCCCTTACCCCCATGTACACAGCTGTCCCCCTCAGGCTGATGCTAGGCTCCTCTGAGCTCTCTTTCTTGACTCCAGATTAAACCAGAAGTTCTCAGCCACCCTGAGAGGTACTCCCTGATCTACTCAGAACACCCCTTCATTGTGCCTGGGGGGCGTTTCGTTGAATTCTATTACTGGTGAGTGTCCGTGTCTGACAGACTAGGGGCTCATGGAGGCTGTGGTGGGGGACCTAGGAGCAGCACCCTCCAACATGGGCATGCAGGACAGAGGATGAAGGCTGCTGGGTGATGTGTGTCTGCTCCTCCTGCCAGGGACTCCTACTGGGTGATGGAAGGTCTGCTTCTCTCTGAGATGGCCTCAACAGTGAAGGGCATGCTACAGAACTTTCTGAATCTGGTGAAGACGTAAGAAAGGATCATAGACAGGAGCTGGGCTTGCCTTGCTGCTGGGCTAAGGGAGTATCTAAACCGAGTTCCTCCTGACAGCTATGGACATATCCCCAATGGTGGACGTGTGTATTACCTACAACGGAGCCAGCCCCCACTCCTGACTGTCATGATGGATCTATACGTGACTCACACCAACAATGTCAGCTTCCTGCAGTGGGTACCCCGCCCATGCTGTCCTGCAGGCATAGCTTATGCTGGAGACTCCCCAGGGCCAAGGGCAGTCAGCGGCTATGTACGTGGTCTAAGGTGTTCATTCCCTAATCCAGGGAGAACATTGGAACCCTAGCCTCGGAGCTGGACTTCTGGACTGTGAACAGAACTGTCTCTGTGAGCTCAGGAGGACAAAGCTATATCTTGAACCGTTACTATGTCCCTTATGGGGGACCCAGGTGAGAAACCAATGAGTCCTTGTCTGCTTACTCTGATGTGAGCATCTCTATAGACCTAGACCTGGAGGGGTGTCTTAGCTTGTCAGAGGTGACCCTGGGAGCCTTCGGTCCCCTTATGCTGTGTGTGTTAGGGGGACAAGGGGGCTGAGTCAAAATGACTGGTTGAGCAGAGTGGCTTAGTACCTTCTGATGTCATGCCATTGTCCTGTCTGCTAGGCCGGAGTCCTACACCAAGGATGCAGAATTGGCAAACACTGTGCCGGAAGGTAAAGGGGAACCGGGAAGAGGAAGGACTGTGGGAGTGCACTGAGCTTCTGTGTATTTCTGGCTTTGATCTGTGGCTACTTGTCCCTGCAGTCAGTTCTGGACTGAGGATGCTATTCTGTCCTTCCAGGGGACCAAGAGGCTCTGTGGGCTGAGCTTAAGGCCGGGGCTGAGTCTGGCTGGGACTTCTCTTCACGCTGGCTTGTCGGAGGCCCAAACCCTGATTTGCTTAGCAGCATCCGAACCAGCAAAATGGTACCTGTTGACTTGAATGCTTTCCTGTGCCAAGCAGAGGAACTAATGAGTAATTTCTACTCTAGACTAGGTGAGTACCCTGTGAGGAGACTGGCCAGTGTGGGCCTTCTCCTTGATAGAGGCACTGAGAGAAGAATGGCCTCAGCCCACCTTTACCTTCATAGCGCTGTCCCTTTTGTTCTGAGGACCTCTAAGGCCTGGGAGGGGACACGTTGGTACAAACATCAGATCTCTCTCCGTTTCCCCAAAGCTTCCCTTATTTCCCTCAGAGCCACTGTAGTCAGAATGATGAACTTAGAAGACAGGCTGGCAAGTCCCTGTGAGCTGGGCAGGGCCATTAGTCCAACGACCCACGAATTCTAGTGGGCACTAGGGGATCATAGTCTTTGTCCTTAGGATTCTTAGCCTGTGTGGGTACCATATAAGGATGAGGGGAAAGTAAACGTATCTAAAGCAAGAGCAATGCTCAGGGTCTTGCCTAGTGAAACTAAAGGCAATACCACACAGGGAATGATGCCGAGGCCACCAAGTACAGAAACCTACGCTCCCAGCGCTTGGCCGCCATGGAGGCCATCCTGTGGGACGAGCAGAGGGGAGCCTGGTTCGACTATGACTTGGAAAAAGGGAAGAAGAACCTGGAGTTTTATCCCTCCAACCTCACCCCACTCTGGGCTGGCTGCTTCTCAGACCCCAGCGTCATCGAAAAGGCTCTGAGATACTTGGAGGTGAGGGGACACTGGGCGGGTCTGGCATCCGGGAGGCAGGACCCTCCCTTCTCTGAGGTCAGTGCCTGTCTTAGCTTGAAAGTTTCTCTGAGGCCATTGGGAGCCCTGTGAGGCAGGAAGAGAAGGGTCAGGAGGGGCAGATCTGCCTTCCCCGAGGGCCTAGCATCTTTGGCTCTGGCTTCAGCTACCACCCACAGTCACATCAATGTCTGGAATGTTCTAGGACAGCAAGATCTTGACCTACCAATATGGGATCCCGACTTCTCTTCGCAACACAGGCCAGCAGTGGGACTTCCCCAATGCCTGGGCCCCACTGCAGGACCTGGTCATCAGAGGTAGGAAAGTGAGCAGCTCATAGGCCCTGCCCACCTCTCCTTCCCTCCAATCCCAGCCCCTGGATTAAGAACATGTGAGTCCCCAGGAACAAAAGGGAAATCTGAGGGCCTAGCCCCCCCTTCCTGCCCCAGGGAGAGAAGGGCCCAGGCTTCTGGTCTGCCCAGGATGGGCTCTCTGAATATTCAGGCCTTATCTGGCGTTTTTTAGGATTGGCCAAGTCAGCTAACTCCCGGACTCAGGAGGTGGCTTTTCAGCTGGCCCAGAATTGGATCAGAACCAACTTCCAAGTCTACTCCCAAAAGTCAGCAATGTATGAGAAGGTGAGCAGCCGCTGGGGTATGCCTCTGTCTCACCAGGGTCTCGGTCCATGTTTGAAGTGGGGCAGGTGTCAGACATTGACAGGTTTAAGACAGCACAGCCAGTACGGTGCAGCCCCCAGTGGCCATTCTTGGGCACTGCAGGGGCCCGAGCAGCAGCTGGGTACATCATCTGCTCCTTCAGTGGCTGTTACCCGTATACCTGGGGCGCTTGACTTAGGGGCAGTCAGTACTCATCTACAACTCATGCCTTTGTCCCTAGTATGACATAAGCAACGGTGGACAACCAGGTGGTGGAGGAGAATATGAAGTTCAGGTGAGCAAGCTAGCGTAAGCCGGTTAAAGTTACAGGACCCGCTGTCCCCTAGAACATGTTCCGCTTAGGTCTGAGATGCCCAGTAAGCGAGCCTATGAGGGAAGACTCTTGGTACCCCTGGGGCCAGAATCATTGGGAAGAGGGATCCCCAAAACAGCGCTTGGGGGCCTCAGTGATCTGGCCTCTTTCCAGGAAGGATTTGGTTGGACTAACGGACTGGCTCTAATGCTTCTGGACCGCTATGGTGACCAGCTGACGTCAGGGACCCAGTTAGCTTCCCTCGGACCCTACTGCCTAGTGGCTGCTCTTCTTATCAGCCTTCTGCTACAGTGGCAAGGATGAGGCCTCACCTTGTGCACTTCCTCCTCTGCCTCCACCCCACCCTCCTCCTGCCTCACACCCCCACCTCCCAGCCGTTCCAGGCACAGTGCAATGGAGTAAGAAGTGAGTGATCAGGAAATCAGGACTGGGACTGGATTTCCTCTTGTATCCTTCACTAGGGTCGAGAGCTCTACTCTGGGGAGAATGGGATCCAAATGCTTGAAGCACACTCCACTGAGTACCACATACAACCTGAACTTCCACATACATGTACATAGTCAAAATGCTTTTATTATTGTTCTGCTGAAATGCTTACAAATACTGCAAAACACCCAGCCAGGCCCAGCAACCGAGGCTCCAGGGCTGGGGAGGGCAGGGGAGGTGGCTTAGTGTTAAGGCGCAGAGGCTGAAGCCAGCCAGCTGAAGACTGAATCCTCCACTCTCTCCCATCACCCCTGGGAAACTGAACGGAAGGTACCACAGCTCAGGACCTCTGCTTCTGCCCTCCCCACCCACAGCTCAGGCTTCCTTCTGGACACCCTGAGCTACCCTCCTTCCTTAGTGGAAACTAGTCCTGTCAGAACGGGAGGACAGACCTTAGCTTCCTCTTCCCTCAGCGCTGCTGTCCCTCTGGTCTTGTATCCCCAAACACCATCCCTTCTGGCTCTAAGCAAGGCACAGTGGAAGGGAGAGGGCTGGACCGGGAGCTGGAGACAAATTGCAGCCGGGAGGTGGTGTCTCCTCCTGCCACGTGACATGCCTCCAGGCCTGGGTTGGAGAGATGATGGCGCGTACCTTCATGAGACCCACAGCAGAAGCAGTGGGCAGAGCCACAGTGTGGCCATGGCAATTAGTGTGTAACCATGGTGATGAAGCAGTCACCATGGAGACCATGGTGATGGGTTTGCAACACGAAGATGGGGCTGGACCTCAAGGATGACACTTGAGGTCTCTGGTCCTTGAGCAAAGTAGTGAGAGTGTGGAGGCGGAAGAACGAGGAGGCAGAACAGGGTGGGGAAGAGCAGGCCTGAGTGGTTCCTCCTCAACTCTACACATGGCTCTGCTCAGTTACCCCACCCCTGCACAGGGGGAGAGATGAGAAGGGAATCTTTGGCAGATTCTGGTACCATAATTTGTCCTTTACAAAGAGAAAACAAACTGGGGTGAGCGGGTGCCAGGACAGAGTTGAGAGCCCAGCTCTGCGACACCTCTTTAGGCCTGCCAGACCCTGGGGGAAACCCTGAACTGGGCTCCCAAGACATAACAAAGCCTCTCCCTCTCCTCTCTGCTGGCCCTTTGGGGATCCCAGCCCAACCCTCAAGCACCAAACTCCTCATAGAACAATTTGTCTTCTTGCACAAAAGCCCTGGGGGCCCTCTACTACATCCTGATCGTTTGTGGCCCAGTGCCCAATGTGCCGCTGTCTCCAGGGACAAGCCAAGCAGCAATTGACAGGGCGTGGGTCCTGGGGATGACCTGGGGACCCAGGAGATGCATGGTAGTTAATTCATGAACTGAGTGTAGCCCTCAGCTCCTGTGACGATGACATCCATCCAGATGCGCATGGCCTCTGCAGATGGGGCCACCATGTAGTACAGCCGGTCATGGGTCTTCACACAGAAGGTGAGGGCTGGATTCGGACTCTGCCAAGTCAAGACAGGATGTGCTGAGGTGAGACCCCAGGCTCAGAACACCTTGTTCATCTGCCTCGTCCACCTTTCTCCCCTGAACTTGAGTTTTTTTTTTTTTGGATGGGGTGCTGTTCAAGGCAGAGTTTCTCTGTGTAGCCCTGGCTGTCCTAGAACTTGTTCTGTAGACCAGGCTGCCCTCCAACTCAGAGATCTGCCTGCCTATAGCACCCAAGTGCTGAAATTAAAGGGATGCACTGCTGTGGCTGCCACCACTGCCTGGCCTAAGGCTGAGTCTTACTTAAACAGGCCAATGCCTCGTCCCCGGTGGTCCACAGTTTCCGTTCTAACACATGGCAGTATTAGGTTCTCTAAACCCTTGCAACCCCAACAGGGGAATGCCTCTGTTCCAAAATTAATACAATTAAGATAACTAATCTGTCACAAGGGTCTCCAGTGAGAACCAGATTCTCTTCTATGCCAAAGAGGCGGAACAGGGTATAAATAGGAGGCTGGCCCAGACCCTAGAGGAACAGAGGTCAGGGTAGGTGGGGTCTGAGGGCTGCTAAGAGACAGGGCAACTTTCCATAAGGCTAGCTGGGCCAGCCTTCAGCAACTCCTTCCAGCAATGCCCGGTCTCCAATTCTAGTGCCGGCATGTCCCTCACCTACCCCTTCATCTCCCGTCTGTACTGTCTGCCCCAGGGCTACACCAGCTGTCCCGCCAGAGAGGAAGGCAACAAGTGGACTTCAATCTGCAGGAGCGCCTTGCTCCCTCCTCTCTCTGGCCTGGAGCAAGTTAGAGAAATGGAAAAGGGAGTCAGGGGTCAGGGGTCAGGGGTCAGGGGTCTGAGGACGTAGGAACTGTTAATACGAGAAGTTTTAGTTATGGGCATGTGGGGTAGGGGTACCTCAGTCACCATAGTGAAGTGGAAAAACCTCTTCTGGGAGGGGGAGAGGAAGAAAGGAAGAGAAAACTGGTAAAGAGAGTAAGGATGAAGTGGAGCCTAAGCTCAAGGCCTTTGTGCCCAGGACACCACCGCAAACCCCCGCCATGCTGTCCCGGTGGCTAGCCCTGCAGCCACACTCTGGTCCTTGCTGCCTCACCTTGGCTGCGCTGCGCAGGTGGTCATAGTACACTTCCTCAATGGCCTGGAAGTAGATGACCCCCTTCAGCTTCGTTTCATGTTTATCTGCAAAGAAATGAGGGCTGGATTGAGCGGGAAAGAGCATGGAGGGTCCCGAGTCTGAGTTCACTTCCTCATCTAGGAAATGACTTACAGTCTTGGCTTCTACAACTCCAAAGGAGAACCTTAAAAAACAGGTATAATGTAAATCGGAGCTGTGCTGAGGTGCTGTCTACTAGAAGACAAGGTTACACCACTGATAAGAAAGGTTGGAAAATGACACATGGGAGAAAAATGGTGACGCACTTATGGATAATTTGACCACGTCAATCAAAAGCAGGGCACCTGGGGTCCTAGCAGCTTGTTAAGGCCGAGCCAGAATGATGATGAATTCCAGGCCAGTCTTTTTGTTTGTTTGTTTGTTTTTTAACTTTCTCACTTTTATTTATGACAAATATCCCCCATCCCCAACCTCTTCTGATCAGAAGTTCTTTGAGACAATTCCATCAGCTTTAGCCAATCGAAGAATAGAATCATCATCATCATCCTGCGAATGGCCCCGCAGATAGCACAGGTTTCATAGTGGCCATTAACTGGCCTGTGGCCTTGTCAACCTCAGCCACATTCATCTGATGGATGCGTGGTCCTTGGCACCAATGATGCAATTGCTCGCAGAGCCTTTCCGTGGCACGTACAGGTCAATGAACTCGACGGCGTCGTTCTACATGTCAAGGACGTACATGCTCACTAGGCCAGAGGGAGCGCAGAAAGTCCAGGCCAATCTTAAATAATAATTTCTATAACGCTGGGTGGTGGTACAGGTCTTTAATCCCAGCACTTGGGAGACCAAGGCAGGTGGGTCTCTGAGTTCGAGGCCAGCCTGGTCTACAGAGCAAGTTCCAGGACAGCCAGGGCTACACAGAGAAACCTTGTCTCTGGGAGGAAGAACGAAAACAAAAAGAAAAAGCTCTATAATTAATTTTAACATAAATAAAAATATTAACTAGGAAAACTCTGATCTATGGTCTATGTAGTAAGTTCCAGGGCAGAGCTATATAGTGAGACCTTGTGCCAATAAATAAACACCACCACAAAATAATTTATCTGACGTATATAAAATAACAGATTTACAATAGTCAGCACAGCTTTTTGGGCTTTTGAGACAGGATTTTTCTGTGTAGCCCTGGCTATCTCTGAATTCTCGATGTAGACCAGGCTAGCCTCAAACTCACAGAGATCCATCTGCCTTTGACTCCATAGTACTAATATCAAAGGCATGTACCACCACAGCTTGGCAGCTTTTTATAAGCACAGCAGCTATCCCTGAAGTGGAGATGGGTTAACAAATTAAAGTGTACCACGTGGTGGAATATTACATAGCTGCTGTTATATAAGATGATAAATTTGTGTGTGTGTGTGTGTGTGTTGTATATGCATGTGTGTGAGGATGTGCATGACCATGTACATACATCCAGAGAAGGATGTCACTCTCTACCATATTCCTTTGAGACAGAGTCTCTCACTGACCCAGCAAACCCAACAATCCTCCTATCCACCTATCACAGTGCTGGGTAACAGGTATACACAGAGTACACAGAATACTGGGATCTGCACTCAGGTCCTTGCGCTTGGTTAAATGCTCTACCCACTAAGCCATCTCTCCAGCCCCAAGAAACATGTGATACATGTATAAGTGGGGGAATAAATCTATATTTATAGATTTATAGTGTCAAGTGTTAAGTATACAGTTGTAGATGTATTTGAAACAGAAAAACTGCTAAGACATCTATCTTAAGGCAAGCAGGACAATGTATTAGCTGCTACCCTTTGTATATAAAAAGGGGGTAAGAATGTTTGGAGTGTGTGCAATAGCTACAATCCCAACATTGAGAAACACAGGCAAGAAGTTAAAGAGTTCAAGACCAGTCTGACTGCATAGTGAGCTTGAGGCCAACCTGGGCTACACAAAACGGTACCTTACTTTAAAAAAGCCAAAACAACAAACACTGCTCATATGGGGTACAGCACCACCCTCAGCTACCAGCTTGAGTCTTGTAGATCAAAATGCTAAAAGTCAGATGGTGGCTACTAGTAAGCTCCTCTCATGGGTCCCTTCCCATAATCCAATGCCCTAATCTAGCCTCCAAAAGGTCCCGTCCCAGCTTCCAGCCCAGCTACTCACCTGTCCTGATGTTGAGGAATGAGCTTTGAAAGCGTTCCAGTACAGAACCTTCTCTGATGATTCCTCTCTAGAGAGTCGGCTACCTCTGTGTCTTGGCACAGACTGGTGCCAATGTATTCCTCCAGCTTGTCTCCCGGCCTCCTCCACATTACCTTCTGTGGAGTCAGATGCGCTTCTCACTGCCCCTTAGCAATCCCACTTCTCATACTCTGGGACATCCCTTCCCATTCACACTGTTGGCAAACTCCTAACCTTCAAAAGCCACTCAGACCCCTGCAACACACAATCATGAATCCTCAAGCACAGTGCTCCAAACACGGAATCCAAATCTTTGTTTTCTACACCCATGCCCTCCAACAGCAACAGCTACGTGCCAGGCACACAACAGGGACTCAACCATTGTAGAGCAACTGAGCCCTGGGTTCTGGCATCTCAAAAGACATCACAAACCCTTCTGCTGGGTAGCTCCAGCACAGCGAGAAGGTACAGGCACACAGCCTAACCACTTGCTGGTGTGGCTAGGAGCTCAGGAGCCACATCTGAGGGTGCTAAGAGAGTGAAAGGTGAGAACACATCCAGAGCATCAGCGGAGTCTGGCACAGAAGAAGGCATCTGTCACTAGAGCATTAACTCAGGGCTGATGTCTCACAGCAGACAGGGATGACTGCCGGATTGCTGAGAACGCTGGGAACTACTCCAGGTAAGGTGGAGCATCCCAAAGGTTCACCCAGGTTAGTCTCTGTAGTGATTTCCGGTAGGAAGGAAGAGGGTGTGCAGGCCCAACAAGCAGCCACACCCAGGTCCTGGTGTAGCCCCACAGCCATCTATCCCAGCATTTCCTTCTCTGACATAAGAAACCTGGCCACCCTCCAGCCGTCCCCCGTCTTCTTGTTTCACTGGAAATAGTAACAGGCTCCTGCCACACTTCCGCCCACCTATCCGTGGCCTTGTGCAATCTGGCTTCTATCTCCTTGCATAGTGGAAAGCCTTCTCTCAGCAAATTTTAGTGTCAGGAGTCAAATGGCCTCTGGGGCACATTATTCTTGGTCTTCTGGCATTATCTATCATGGCTGAGGACAACTTGGGCTTACGAATGTCTGTTCCCTTGGCCGGCTTCCTTCTCCATTTCCGCTGCCCGCCTAAACGTGGTCTCCTTTTGTTTCATAGACATGAAGCGAGATCATATTTGCCAAGTGCCAGCCCAGCACCTGGCACACAATCAGCTGCCTGTTTCCTGCCCTTCTGCCTCTGCCGGTTTCTTCCCGCCTCTTCCCCACAAGTGGCTGTCTCTCCCTTCTACTCTGCCTCATGGCTGCTGTGAGATCGTGAACAATTACACTTTTTGAGCTGCATTTTCCTTACACATAAAGTAGGTGTAAATATGTAGTGCCTTTGGCAAAAAAAAATTAGATGAGCCGACGCACAGAGAATCCTGGTCACACAAGTGTTGGATGAACGTCTGTTCATCCAACGATGAACGACTTGCATTTGCTGGGCCTGTTACTCCCTCACAGCCTAGCCTTTCTCCTGGACCTAGCTCAATGTACCTCAGTCTCAGCATCTGACAAGGTCTCCCAACTGTCCTAGCCTTGCTACACCCATGCTCTGTCTCTCCATTTCCAGGGCCCAGGGATCAGCGATGGCTTCCCAAGACGGCGATGTGGAGCAAGCAGACACTGGCTTGGGCACTCGCAATCCTGCAGCCCTTCCCTTTCAGCTTTGTGTGTGGTGGGGCTGACTGACTGGTAGGCAGGTGTGGCCCTTGGTACTTCCCAGCTGAGGCACTTAAAGTCCCGTGCAAAGCCCTTCAACCAGCGATATTCCAGAAAGGCTCATTGTGAAGCACAAACATCAAGCCCACAATGCATAGCAAATCATGTCATGGATGGGAAGAGGCCCAAAGGAGCACTGATCGGAGCATAGTCTAGCTCTCGCTGACTAGAGAAGCACCCATGCTCCAAGTAGGAAAGTCCCACTATCCTCACTATTCTAGGGACCGGAGTCTGTGCTAGAGAAGGTGAGGGAAAGGAAAAGCAGAGTTGAGTAAGATCCCTGGTCTCTAGCTTGTCCCAAGAGTCCTTGATACAGATTATCTTGGCGTCTTGGAGGAGACCAAGGGAGCAGTTCTCAGCCCCAATTTTGTACCTAGTGTCTTGGGTTCCCCTGTCAGAAAACCCACTCGCTGTATTTACTTGAACTCTCTGCTTGGTATCTGTCTTCCTGACAAGGAAGAAAGCATGGTCATCTTGTCACCAGAGCCTGCATGACAAGATGGATGGGCAAATGAATGAATGAATGTGAATTGTGTGCATGCTGTATATTTTCAGGGGAGGAAACTCAAAGCCTATCAGAGTCTCTGGCCCTCTACTTGGAAGTTTGGCTTCCTTCTAGCAAACCAGCCAACCCAGCTGTTGGAGCCCAAGGGTCCCAGCCCTGCCTAGCCCTAACTGGCCCAAGGGCAGCTTATGGAAACTCACCCACGTAATAGGAAAGGGTGCGCTTGAGCCGATCAAAGACAAACCAACGCTTCTTCCATGACTTAATCTTGCCACCCATCTTGATCAAGTAGCCACGGCAGACCTGGTGGAGAGCAACACTGAAGAGCTATACAAATATGAAGCCCCTCAACCTTTGTCCCCAATCCACTTCTTTAGTACAGCTATTGTCTCTGTGCATTGGCAGAGGCCATCCCCAACATCTCAGGCTAGGGCACAAGACACCAGGACAGACTGAGATCATGATTCCAACCTTTCCCTCAAGGTGCTTCTGGCTAGAGGCCCCTCCCCGACAGCCCGAGCCACGTAGGTCTGCTACCTTGCTGCTAAGCACCACATGTAGGCAGGTATCCACCCCGTGGCCTGACGACTCTATGTGGGTCTTCAAATCAAAGTCTTCCTTCCGGTTGGGCAGGTATCGTGTAAGAGGTCTCACCTGGGGACAAAGGGCAGAGATGACACTTACTTCTCTTTTCTCATCATTTCCTCAGTGTTATTCCTCGGCTTTGGTCCTATCACAACTTCTGACTCCGCCCTCCCCGCTTGGCTCCCGTGCTTGTCACTGGTTTCACAGGACCTGTGGTCAGTGTGGAGACCTAGCATGGCCTGTGCTGACTCTGCTCTGTGCCTCAGTTCTCCCCACTACGACAATAATTCATCCATGGCTGTCTTGTCCCTCCTGACAGATGTAGACCAGATGTGAACATGTTCTGGGAAAACAACTGGGAGATCTGTGCCCCAGGGGTGGGATGCGACTCAGTGGAGGAGCACATCCCCGGCACTCTCGAGGCCCTGGTTCCATCCTCGGCATCAAAGACAAATAAACAAAGACTTCAGTGAGTGAAGGAGCCTGCCCATGCCTGATGACCTGGATCCCATTCCTGGGACCCACATGGTAGAAGAAGAGAGGTCAAACTGTCCTCTGACCTTAGCAACCCCATACACACACACACACACACACACACACACACACACACACACACACTAAATACATAACCATAATGAAAGAGGCAGGGGTGGGGGCTGGACAGATGACTCAGTGGTTAAGAGCAGTGACTGCTCTTCCAGAGTACCTAGGTTCAATTCCCAGCACCCACATGGCAGCTCACAACTGTCTGTAATTCTAGCTTCAGGATAAAATAACACTGTACATAAAATAAAAAAATAAGTAAGTCTTGAAAGAGGCAGGGGAACCTCTCTTTTAAAAAAAAAGTAAATATCTTCTTAGTGATTGGTCTGCAAAGAATTTGATTATATTCTTCCAGTTTCTGCATATTTAAAATAAAGACTCTAAACCAGACAATCTCTAAATCTAATTCATCTGTTTACTAATACGAATTCTCCATTAACAGGGATATATTTCTACTCTTGCTAGTCCAAGAAAACCTTAAAATGTTTCTGGGTAGTGAGGCAGAGGCAGGCAGATCTCTGTGAGTTCAAGAACAGGCAGGTCTACAGATCAAGTTCCAGGACAGCCAGGGCTACACAGAGAAACCCTGTCTCGAAAAACAAGCAACATCATCAAGTAAGGAAAAGGTCACAAATTAAACACAAAATGTACAGCTCACAAGAGATGCAAAGATGGCTCCCTCTCCTATCTATCCCTAGCATCAGAGAGGAGGCTAGAGGAGGGGGAGGGGGCGGGGGCAGGGACACCAGACCACAGAGGAAAAACTACAGAGTTCCTGATGGCTTCTTTCTTTCTTTTTTTAATGTGCATTACAGTGTACCTACTGTATACGTGTGTATACACACACAGGGGTATGCGCACTGAGGCCAGAAGGGGCACCAGAATCCCCTGGAACTAGAATCTATTTGTGCATTGCTGTGCGGTTGCTAGGAACCAAAACCTGTTCCTCTGCAAAATGTTAACAACTGAGACATTTCCCCAGCCTCACTGGTGTATCTTCTTTCTTTCTGGTTGTGTGGATTTTTATTATTATTATTATTATTGTTGTTGTTGTTTGTTTGCTATTTGTTTATTTTGTTGGTTGGTTGGTTTTTCAAGACAGGGTTTCTCTGTGTAGTTCTGGCTGTTCTAGAACTTGCTCTGTAGAGATTGCCTCAGACTCACAGAGATCCACCTGCATCTGCCTCCAGAGCGAGTGGATTAAAAGTGTGCACCATCATTGCCCTGCCTAGTTTCTAGAGGTTTCTAAACTATTAAAACCCTGCCCCTTAGGTTCTATGGTGTCACATCTCAGGAGCTGTGGCTGTTAGTCACCTCTGGGAGGTCCCAGAAGACCCCAGCTTGGGAAGGACCATGGAGACTCAGAAGGACCAGTCTGGCTGAATTATGTAGTTGTCACAGGGTCAGGGACCAGCACAAGGTAGATGTGTGCCCACCCCCTTTGCTCTTTCCCCTGCTCAGATCTCTCAGGTAAGATCTTGTTTTGAGCAGTGAGAGATTTTTGCCCAAGTAGAAGCCAGTGTCTCTCAGATATATAGACTAAACTTTAGAGTAACGCTGTCCACAGGTGACAGAGATGGAAGCCAGAAGGCCCTGTGAGGTGACGAGGGTCAAGACACAAGTGCTACATGCAAGATGGGCAGTTGACAGAAGGTGTAGCACCAGGTCTCAGAGTTGGAACAAGGCCCTGGAGAGGCCAAGGCAGCCGTCCTGATTCTCAGCAATCAGCTCCTGTCAACACTGGAGGCATATCCAGAGTCCCGTGTCTTTTTGTTTCTCTCTATATATATATAACTTTGTAGTGGTTATTTAGATGTGCCTTTCTTCAGACCCCATCTGATTCCAGAAGTATAGGAGGCCTACGCCAGCTTTATACCCCACCCATCACCCCAACATACACACGCACGTCAACGAACCCTAGTGGTCCACTTTTGTATCCAACGAGTCCCAGGTAGAATGCTGTCTAGGCTAAGCCCACAGTAATCTTTTCTGGAGAACAGGCTCCACAGGCCAGCAGAGGGGCCTGCTTCATATCCCCATATCAAGCCGTCCACTCACCTGGGAAAACTGCTTCTCCCGCAGCTTGACTTCCTTCTCCACCAGTTGCTGCCTACGGGCGCTCTCACTCTGCAGCCTCCTTTCCACCTGCTCCCGCCTCCGCCGTTCTTCCTCCAGGGCCTGTCTGCGCAGCTCCATCTCCCGATCCTGCCCAAAGAGCCAGGGTCAGTGCCCTCGAGTCAGGATAGAGCTACAGAGGCACAGACCTGGCTGAGTAAGAAAGGCCACCCTCTCCTGGTCCTCTTCCTACTCTACGGCTGCAACCTGCAAACCTCAGCTACCTCATCAGGAAAATGGGTTTCACCGTATCTGCTTCTGGGAGATAAAAATTCAAGGAAATCAGATTCCAGCACAAAAATAGCACTCAATAAAGAGGGTCCTGTATAACTTTTGTTTATCGAGACAGGGTCTCATGTTACTCTGTCTGGCCTCAAACTTTCTATGTAGACAAGGCTGGCCTCTCACTCACAGAGATCCACCTACCTCTGCCTCCCAAGTGCTGGGATTAAAGGCATACACCATCGCACCCAGCTATAACTTACAAAATAAATAAATAAATGATTTTATTTTTATTTATTTCTCTGTATGTGCATGTGTGTATGTGCATATGTCATGTATGTGCAGGCGTCCACAGAGGCTAGAAGAGGGTGTCAGACCCTGAGGAGCTGGAGTCATAGGCAATTGTGATGTGACTGTTAGAAACACACTGTGATCCTCTGCGAGGGCAGCGAGCCCCCTTAACTCCTGAGCTTCCTTCTCTCCAGCCCCAGGCTCTCTCTGAATCCCTAGAGCGTGTGTTAGCTAACCACTGCTTTTGACAGCCGGTCATACAGTCCTTGTTAAGGCCCTTTGAAATTTTACATGTAACATTCATTGTTGAATTTCAAACTTCACGGGCAAAAAGTGATGGAGGTGAAGGTCCCAGAAGAATTGTGTGTCTTCCTCAGTAGAGACCCTTGAAATAGTAACAGGTGAAAACTTAGCATCATCTCCAACTTTCTCTCCAAGAGAGGTTTGTAAATTCACCTTACTTTGGTGTAAATAACACGCAGACATCCTTTCTAGGCACTCCTTTCTCCATATGGTCTGCTCTCCCTCTTTTTATAGCCAGTGATTCCTCGGTTCCACCTACTCATTCTCCATTAAGAGACTGAAGGGTTTTGTTGTAGCTTGCTGGATTGGTTTGTTTTTGGAGACAGACTCCTCAGCTAACATCTCTGCCCTGACTTAGAGACCTGCTCTTTTCTTTCTTTCTTTCTCTCTTTCTTTCTCCTTTTTGGTCCTCTACCCCAACCCTACCTTCTGCTTTTCCAACCGCTGAGCCATCTCTCCAGCCCCCTTCTGCTTTTCCTAACTCTCCCCAAGGACAATGTGACAATGTCTCCCTACTCAGGTTCCCACAAGGTCCACAGGATGGGGCACGAGACTGAAGCTCCGCATGGCTGGACATAGTGACAACTGCTGGCGGTCCACAGGGTTGGGATGCTGTAGCCTGCCCAAGCCTCCCACGCCACGCTTGAGCAATGCAAACTTTCACTGTACAGTTAGTGCAGGTGGAAGGGCTTGGGGTACAGTGCAGGCATTGGCAAGCAGAGGGCAGCTCTGTGCTCACCCCCTGCTGCCTCCTGGTTCCAGTCAGCCTCACCCTGGACTCCATGAGCCGGCTCTTCTCCGCGTGAGCTTCCTTCAGCAGCTTTTCCATCTCCTCGATCTTAACCATGTCCAGACCACTGGCACTGGAGAGGGAAGCAGAAGATGGAGCTTGTCAAGTGAGCCCCGGGGCATCTGGTACAAGAAGGAGGGCTGGAGGGAGGAGGCACCTGGACATGTTGTCAGGGGAGCAGGCTGAGTTGCCCCCTGTAGAGATGCTGGTCTCCATGCTGTCTGAGCTCTCCAGGCTTAGGGTGTCATAAGCATGTTCTCCCTCCTCACCACGCTCCCTGCCAGCTGGCAGGTGATGCAGGATGGAATGATGCATGAGTGCAGGGTAGCCGGAGGGGCCTGCTGGAAAGGGTGCTGCACCATGCAAGGCATCCCACTGGCACTGAGCCTCAGCTGCCGCTTTCTGCTTCAGCTCAGCCAGCCGCCTCCGCTGCTCCTCAATCACCTGGTGCCCTGCAGGAGAGACAGTGGGATTCATAGTGGGATCCTCACTCACCAGGGGAGGGACCCCTAGAGCATCACACACAGAGGGAGGAGGCCAGCAGGAAGATGCTAACACAGAGCAGCCCCCCAACCCCACAGCTGCCTTGTTCCCATAGCTACAGGCCAGAGGCTCCTGCAGTTGTGTAGGCCAGTGTTTGCAGTCTGACTCCAGGCCTCGTTCTGCATCCTGAGCACACACAGAGCACCACAACTGCCCTGGTGGTGCCCAGGCAATAAGCCAGCCAGCTGTTCCAGCTCTCAACTGAGGCCAGCATAGATGAACAGGGCACATGCACCCACCATGTCTGCTGGGGAAGAAGGCGAGCTGTTGAGAACCCCCCAGACAGTGCAGGCCTTCAGCAATGCAGGAGCTAGTGCAGCCAGAGCAGGAGAGACGGCAAGGAGACCGCAGAGCACTGCTGAGGGCAGCAGGGTGATGGGGAGAGGGGAATGGTAGCAGAGCCTGGGCAGGACACATCATGCTAATGTCAGGACAGGGGCTGCCTGGCCAAAGCAATGTCCTTAGTAACCAATGCTCTACCTGCTGGGTCGTCGGGTGGGAGGGGCTCAGCAGGAAGTAACTGGACTGGTGTGGGGGGCCCAGAGCAGAGAGTGCAGGAGAGAGACACAGGGGGAGAAGAAAAGAGAGAGGTACAGACATGGGTTTTCTAAACAACTAAAACAGCCACAGGACTCCGGTCTGCAGAGCCAGGGTCTCAGGAAACCACTTCTGGAGGTCATCATCATATCCACCCCCTTCTTCCAATATCTACCCAGTATCAACCAAAACTTCCTCTACTGGACGAGCCCTCTAAGGTTTCACAAGCCCTCAGACCCTTTGCCCCCTGTCCTGGGTCTTCAGAAGATCTTCTTTATGAGATTTGAGTCTGTTCTGCCCTTGCCCAGATCCCAGTGATAGGAAACATCCTGAGAGAGGGCTGAGCATGTATGAAATGACAGAGAATCTACTCAGGGAATGGAGGCAGGGGCATGCTGGCATTACAGCCACTTACCCTTCTGCTGTAGGGCCAGCTGGCGCTTGGTTTCAATGTCCTGCAGTGTGGCTGCCAGGTTGCGAGGAAGGCTGCTGGTGCCATTCTGGGCAAGCAGAGCACTCTGCAGGAGGTGGGGAGATATAGGAGCACCAGTATTGGACTCAGCAGCCCCCCCCAAAAAAAAAAAAACCAAATGTCTGCATGGACAGCCTTAAGTCTACCCAGCATGGCTATCTCCATCCCCACACCACACATGTCCTCAGACCTTTGGTGATGGACTACGGCCGAGGGTAGCCACGCTGAGCTGTGAGGAAGATGACGAAGAGCCTGAGGAGGAGGGAAGAGGGCCACTACGGGTCCGAGGCAGAGGGCTGGTGACCTCACCATCCATCTTAGAGCGGTAAACCTGGAAGGGAAAGACACTGGCCAGTGATCACCCAGTTTCCCCACTGGCTGCCACCTCATGGTACCTAGACGAGCTGTGATCCAAGGTATTTCCAGACACAGGGCCTCTGTCTGAGACCTTCTGGCTCCAGCAGACACATTGAGGCTCCTGAGCCAGTCTGAGGGCAGACGCTACTGACCCGGCCTCCTTTCCAGTCTCTTCCTCCCTGAGCCAATCTCCAGCCCAGTCCTGGATCTGAGGAAGGACCTATACACTGACCCAGACAAGAAGTTAGTGTTAGCTGGACAGAGTTGTGCAGGAGACCAAGTGGAGGCCATTAACAGGCTCTATGGCCTTGAGCCATACACCTCTCTGCCCTGCACCTGGGCTTCCTCATCTGTAAAGGCAAGGGCAGAGCTGGTCTCAGGAACAGCTAATCTGGTCTTGGAGTCTGGAGCACTGAGTCTCCACACTGCTGAATGGCTTGGGTGAGATCACTTTATTTCCCCCATGCCTCAGCCTTTGACCTATACAGTGAGGGCTAACACCATCTACCTCAAAGGCCTGTGGTGGGAATACAATACATCAGGAGCTGTCAAAGTCTCCAGCCAGCTGGGCATCCAATAGAGACACCACATCAAATCCTCTCAAAGGGACCACAGGATGTTAGCTGAGGTCACAGCCTCAGAGGTACGGCTCCTTCACTGAAGAATGACTTCTGAGGGTAGAACTACAGACGCTCATCAGTGGAGCGAAATTGGGTGGAAGACTACATGAGCACCCTTGCCGCCCACAATCAGCAGATTGCTGAAGACTCAAGTAAGACAGCGGCCGCATAGGTAACTTTCTACAGCTGTCACTAGGAGAACCTGTATTCCTCTTTCTGCCTCCAAAATACCAGCGGTTCCCCTGGGTCACCCCAGTCCCACTGCAGTAGGGCCTAAGACAGGCCCCAGTCTGAGTGAGCAACTCAGGGAAAACAATCCCTCCGAATGCTCAGTCGATTCAGATCCCCTTGGACTCAGGAGCTGGACCCCCCAGCTTTCCAAAGGTCCAGATGGCTACCTAGAAAAAGACCCTTGATCCCCTCTCGGGGCTTGCAGGTCCCTCCTTGCCCCGCTGGCTAATCCCATAACCCGGGTATACATTTGCCTGGAGGATTTCCAGCAGGTGCTCAGAGCGGACAGGAACAGGACCCGGGGAAGAGAGACAGTGAAGGGTTACCTGCAGCTGACGGGAGGCTTTGACAGGCAGAGGTGGGGGAGAAGAGCGAGGGGAGGCTGCAGCAAGGCCAGTCCCCAGCCCGGCCATCAGCTCCTGGTACCACTGCTCTAAGTGTACAGCAGGGAACAGCAGCTTCTCCATCTGGAGGGAGGGGCAGGCGGAGGTAAGGATGGGGAGGAAGGAAGACAGGAGGGCAGAGGTGGGAAGAAGAGGAGGAAGAAGGTAAAGGAAGGCCACGTCAGGGAAATGGGAAGGAAGGTGTGAGGGAGGGAGGTGGGGAGGAGAGCATAAGGATGCAGAGAGAAAAACGATAAGAAAACAGTCTCGTTGGTTGTGCTAAGAGCAAAGAGAAACAGTCAGGGCACAAGTTCCAGAGCATGGATTGGTGCAGCTGGCACCTGCAGGCATCAGGCTTAGCCCTAGGCCTTCAGCTGGCTTAAAACAGAGCCTGGTAAGCAGGGGCACCATCCACACAGTCACACCAGCCACGGAATGGGGGTGGCAGGGACACACACCACCAACCTTAGAGGAAGGGCTGATGGAAGCGAAGGAAGAAGGCAGCATGGGAGGAAGGCAGGTGATGGGAACCAGGTCCTAGGAGGCAGAAGCCCAGGAAGGCAGGCCTGGTGAAGCGGTTGGGGGCATGGGTGAAGTGCCCCGCATCACTTCTAGCTGCTCAAGCGTCACATACTTTAGAGGCAGCCAGCCACAGGAAGAAATACAAAAGGTTAATGGGAGAAGAACCCAAGACATGGCCCTGATCACTGGGGAGGGGAAAGGTAGAAGAAGCATAGAGAGAGACCAACCCGCCAGCATCCTCTTAGCAAAGTGTCTCCTTGGAGATCAGGAGAGAGGGTGTATCCCTCTCGGGCCATTCAGGTGCTGAGGAGAGCTCCCAAAGTTCCATGGAAGAAAATGAACTACGTTCAACCCTCAGTGTCAAGCTGAAGACCCTTTCTGCCCCTGGCCCCCACCCAGGCTGGGAGGCAACAGAAGCCCTTGGGCACAGGTGGGCACACTCTGTGGCTGGTACCTTGCTGCCCGGCAGGGTCTGGGAGAGCCTGTTGGGGCAGGTAGCAAAAGCATAGAGCACAGCTGGTGAACTTCAGCCAGGCTCACATACGCCTAGGGTGCCCGGGGTGGGGAACGGAGAAGATGGTAGCAGATTCAAGCAAGTAGTCAAGGTCCCACACCCCATGCCAGGCAAGAATCATCAGTTCATGTCAATGCAGAATCCAGAGTGGAACAGGGCATAGCTGACTATGGCCATAACAGCTGTGGGGGCACTGGGCTTGAAAGGGGCAGCAGAACTGGCTGTGAAGGGCTCCACTCAACCTCTGCTTTGGAGATGGGCATAGCATTTAGTTGCTGCCCCGAGGAAAACTGACATAACTATTTATGGCTTGGCCCTGGGCTGGAAGCACGTGGCTTTCCAAAAACCCAGTGAAAACCAGAGCCCAGCTCCTAGAGCGCCATCTGTCTCTCACACTGAGCATCCTCAGCTGGACACACACATGCAGTGCTGAGAACTAGTCATAGCACTGCCCGGGAAGGGGACAGGTCCCCAAGGGCTGATCATCGGAGCAGGGAAATGGAGATAGCACTAGGTCCTGAGCAAGACAAGCTCTGAGAAACAGGCCTGACATCAACATAGAGCAAGTTCTGCCAGCAGGAAAATGGTAAGTACTTAGAAAGATGTCAGCAAACTTCACTGGAGGTTGGAGGACAGAGACCGAGACAGTCCATCACCTGACCGCAACCCTGAGAGTATCTGGGCGCTGGTCATCCACAGTGAGCTTCACCAAAGCACAGGATCCTTAGACTGTCTAACCAGGGTGTCCCATCTAGCCCCAGAGCCAGACTATCTTCTGACATCAAAGAAAAGGGCGATGAGTCAGAGAATTCAGTGTGTCATGAGCAACAGAGAATGACATGCAGACTTCATGCCAATTAAAAAGCAAATTAATGCTCTAATTTTATATGGGCTGCCTAGGGACTCCATGAATGACCCAGTGGCACACTCACGCAAACTCTCACATTGCCAGCCAAAGGATATACCCTTCATCCCTCCTGGGAAGAGCTGAAGGCAGGACTTTGGTGAGCAGGCAGACAGGCAGAGGGCAAGCAGAACAGGCTGTCAGCCAATTACCTCGTGTGCTTTGGGACAGATCTGAGTGGAGGCAGGAGGAGTTAAGGGAACAGAGGAGGCCCCAGCCTGAGAAGACCTTGGGGACTGGCCCAGAGCCTTGGTCTCCAGCCCCATCTCTGAGGACTCGGAGATGAAAAGCTGAGCCTACAAGAGGACACATGGTGAGAGAGAAGAGAGCCTCACCCCTAACACTCAGCTCAACCCCACCCTCACCCCAGACCTAAGCTGTCTGGGCAATGAGACAGAGAAGAGGAAAGAAATGTCAGGAAACCACCAGTTGAGTTCTGATTGGACTTCCCACACCAGATGTGAAAATTTAGGAAAGAACCATTCAGATCAAGGCCTACTTCCAGACTGAAAGCCTAGCTTCAGACAGAAGTCCAGGAGGCCCAGGATAATGACCCCTAGATCCCTGTATTCCTTCTCAAGGGAGCCTACCCAGTCCGAAACCTTTGCAAATTCTGAGCTTAGGGCCCCTGGGCCTCTCAGCCACCCAAAAGTGTGAGGTGTCAAAGGCAACTAGAAGCAAGTAGCTGTGGAGAACCAAAAGTCAGCCCCCAAGGCCAAATCTCACCAGGAATCGCCCAACACTCAACCACCCAGGATGAAATGGAACACCTTTCTCCAGAGTCTTTCAGATTCCCTGAGCCTAAAGCTGAGGCTAACCCAGCACGTTACCTCTTTGAGAGTCGAGGTGGTCTTTGGAAAAGGCCTGCCACCCGTGAGCGAATGATATCTCCTCTCAAGCACCGTCAGTTTCTCCTTCTCCTGGAGACCAGAGCAGCAGGGTCAGAGGCATGGGAGCAAGAGAGGACCCACACCCCATTCTTATGCTAGCAATCCCAACCCATCTTTCTGCACTCGCCTCCCCTCACCCACCTCGTCCCTCTGGGGACCCAGCTACCTTTTGCAGTAGCTGTAGGGCGGCATTCTTGTCCCGGGCCAGACGCTCTGACTCCTGTACTGCTTGGGCCCGGATCTGCCCAGCCTGACTGTCCAGTACAGCTAGGCGCTCCTGAGGAAAACAGGATGCAATCAGGCCCTGGAGGGACATAACTCAGTCCAAAGCTTAGCTGATTCTCCTGTCTGAAGACCCAGGACTCTGTGAAGGCAACCATCATACTCTCCTGCTTGACCTCAACTTACCCAGAAAAATTCTGGCTAAAGAGGTCAGCTTCTTCTCTTTTTCCCCCCTCCCTCCTCACCCATGCCATCAGGCATGCTAGTCAGAAACCAATCCCCTAGTCCCTTCTCTCAGCCTACAGCCAATGGCTCCCAAAGCCTGGTGACACAGAACAGTTAGGACACCTACCTAACCCCATACACACACCATCACTGGAATCCAGACTCTCCACTTCCTGCTGGGTTTCTTTCTCACAATCTGTTGATCTACTCTACATTTCAACACATCTTCCGAAAATAGCCTTTAAACCTTGCTTATCTGAATTTCCTCACCATCCTAAAATGATAACCATATTTCTTGAGTAACTTCGTTTTCTTGATTTTGGTCTTGTTATATAATCCAGACTGGCTTTTTTTTTTTTTAAACTTTATTTACTTATTATTTATTTATTTGCCTTGGTGTTTGCCTGGAACTGGAACTACAGACAGTTGTTAGCTGCCATGTGGGTGCTGGGAATCGAACTCGGGTCCTCTGGAAGAGCAGACAGTGCTCTTAACCACTGAGCCATCTCTCCAGCCGCCAGACTGGCTTTAAATTCAGTAGATAGACAGGCTTGCTTTCACACACCCTGTTAGTCCTGTTAGCCCAGATTTGCTCTAAACTGACTTGGGTGTCAAGGCAAACCTCGAACCCATGGCAATCCTCTTGCCTCAGCCTCCTGGGAACTGAATCATCATACCCCACTTTTTCTTTGGCTTTGAGATGAGGTCTCCTGCTCCTTGGGCTAGACTTAAATTCCTAGGGTCAGGCATTCTTGCCTCAGACACCAGAGAAACTGAGACATATCCTCAAAACTCAAGTGTGGACCACAAAACTGGCTCTTCAGTAACTTTAAAGGAAAAACAACTCAACAAGTAGGGTTGGAGCTATGGCTCAGGGTTTAAGAGCACTGGCTGCTCTTCCAGAAGACCCAGGTTCACTTCCCAGCATAAACACCACAGCTTACAACTGCCTGTAAATCTAGTCCCATAACACATACATGGTATACAGATGCACATGAAAGAAAACATTCGGATAAAATAAGCATAAAAAACAAAACAAAAAACCTAGCAAGGCCAGATCACTTGTCACCTCAAAACCTTTCAGTGGCTCTTTACTACCCACAGAATAGAACAGGAACTCCTTGCCTAACACTAAGGTCTCTGGGAACTGGTGCCCCACACACCGTGGCTCCACCATGCTACACTCTATGCTTTAGACTCTTATCCCAGGCTCCTCCTCTCCACAGCCTTCCTCTCCTGCCACTCCATTTCCGAGTTCCTGCCTCTGCCTTTATATTAGTCTGTATCCATTTACCCCGTCTGGGATCTGTGACTGTGTCCCCACCACAATCTCTGTAAGATCGGGGGCAGGAACAGTGTCATTTCTGTCTACACAACCCCAATAGGGCTTTACCATAGTACCTGGCTCAACAATCAGGTGCTCAAAGGAAAATAAGATATTTTTCAAGGAAAAGATGAGAGCTATGCAAAATATGTTGGATTAACCTCAAGCGGCCTTAAAGCTTCAGAGCAGTGCATGGGAGGGGGAGGCAGGAAGAAGGGAGCTATCCTAAACTTGGGAATCAGCCCACGCAGAAAACAGAAACAGTAGACAGGATCCTCACAAGAGCAGCCACTTACCCAGAACAGAGGAGGGCCCAGGGTGCTGCTGGATGTTTTTTTTATCTGTTACTTCATCTGACCTTATGAAGCATGTGCCGATACACGTTTTAGAGATGAGAACACAGGCATGTTTAAAAGTTAGGATCTCTTGGATAGACTTAGGACTAGAACCAGACCTGTAGGATACCAAGGCCAGCTCTCTCAACTACTCTGAACCATAGTGGACTGATACATAGCCCTCCAGGGAAGACAGAGCCTGAGGGGACTCTGCAGATACAAGGGCAAAGCGCAAAAGGAATATAGGAAAGAATGTTACACACACACACACACACACACACACTCATACCCCAGATATTAAGGGCTCGCCTGGTTTCCCAGGTCCTAGGCTGGCCACAAAGAGAAGAGACACAGTTCCTGGAGCTGATTCCCTCCAAGACTTCCAGTGAATGGGACCAGCTGATTGAAGCCTCCCCGCTGCATTCACTCCAGGTGAAGAGGGAGGACACAGAAGTGCCAACCCAGACCATATGCAGCACAGCAGAAATCCCTAGGGGCTTTGGAGTCCCATTCTGACTCCAAAGCTCATACACTGGAAGGCTCTGTGCAAACCGTTTACTCATCTATAAAACACAGAGGATTGCCCAACCTATGATACCCTAAGAGCAGCCCAAGAAAACCCAAGGGAAGGTCCTAAGGTAGGGTGTCTGCTACATGAGCTTGGGAAGCGTTAGTTTTCTTCCTTCCTGTATCTTGTGTCAGGACAACAGGTGCATTTTAAGAACATACTTATTTTATGTGTTATGTGTGCCCGAGTGCACGTCTGTGCACCAAGTATGTATGGGAGCTGGAGAAGATCAGAAAAGGTGTTGCATCCCCTGAAAATGGGGTTAGAGATGATTGTAAACCATCATTGTGGGTGATGGGAATTGAATGTGGGTCCTCTAGAGAAGCAGTCAGTGTTCTTAAATACTGAGCCATCTCTCCAGTCCTCCAACAGATGTATTTTTAAGGTAGAAGAGCTCTGGGCCTATGACATCTGGTCATTTTCCCTCTTATCACCAAAGCTGGGGTGGCCAGCAAGTGTCTATCTCACCACATCTGAATTCTACCCCCTATACCTCACTATCCTCACCTTCCATACTCACAGGTCTAGCCAGAAAACTGCACATGATCATTGTATGGGCCTTTGACATGGCTAGCACAGACTTAGACATCATCTAGGCCATCCTCCCTAACCCTTTCCTGCTTCTTCTGAACACCTGTCCCATCCATCTGTCGCTGTGTACACTTGGTATGGCTAAGACCAGAAGAGGTCTACAGCTTTAGCAAATCAGAGCTGACAAGAGGCAACACTCATCTTCTCAATTTACATATAGTCGAGCCTAAGCTGGACCAAAGCAGGAACCCAGGTGGATATTCCTCCTATTGTCAAGTAAATAGGCTAGCATCCAGATCTTAGGTCTCTGTATGCATCCCAGCACTTCCAACAGCTCTAGAAGGGCATGGACAAGGATGGAGGTATAGCTGAATGGCAGACTATGTGCTTAGCAAACAGAAGGCCCTGAGCTCAATCAGGGACACCGTGAGATGATGTTTAAGGGTGCTAGCAAGAAGGCAGTTCAGCCAGTCCCTTCCTCCACCTCTAGCTTTTTTCCTAGCCAAGCTACTGCCAGCTCCTCAGATGAGCCAATTCCATTTTCTCTTGAGAAATTGTGGAGAGCCACGATTTAGTGCCCCTAGCTCTTCTTTGCTGAGTCCTGTTCACCTTCATACGCTATTTTGCCTTTACATATTAATTTCACACTGGCCCTACAGTTCTCATTTTTACTGATAATCACTAGGAAACGGAGACACAAAAGGCTGTCTTTTGTGTCGTTAACTTTCACAAAATCACAGACTGTGACTCAACCCCAGGTCACTAGCCTCCATCTGTCACCAGAGCTGTGCGAGAGTGAGCAGCGCACACCTTCCTCTTGGTCACGCTGCGCAGCAGCTCAGCCTTGCTCCGTAGCAGCCCCTGGCCGGCCAGTTCCCGCTCCTCCTCCACGCGACTCTCCCGTTCCAGCTGCTGGAACTCCAGGTCCTCAAAGAGCTTTGTTTCAGTCTCCAGAGCATCTGCCTCCTTCAACGACAGTGACATACGGGGTTGGATGGGGGTGCACCCAAAGCCACTCTGGGGCAGGCCACAGAGCCATGAGTTAAGGGGGCTGGACCCGGGGAAACTGGGGAAGGAACTGGCCCCACCGCCCAACTCCCCCTGCACGGTTGGCTCAGGGGGACATCGCGGTCTGCAGCGTTGATCGCCACCCAACCTTGCCAGTCCCCTTACAAGCCACTGCACCGACCCTAGTATCTGGCAGGTACTGCAGGGGCCAGGTGGTCCCGTGCCACCGCTCTCCTGTCTTCGGTCTGGGTGGTGGCCCACGGGGGCCAGGGGGAGGGGGCTGGTGGAACTGACCCTTCTCAGCTGCTCCTGTAACTGTTCCCGCACTGACTCGGGGCAGTTATCGAGCTGCGTCTGGAGCTCGGCGTAGAGCGCCTGGCGGGCCTCCAG
Organism: Sigmodon hispidus; assembly: GCA_004025045.1. NCBI lineage: Eukaryota > Metazoa > Chordata > Mammalia > Rodentia > Cricetidae > Sigmodon > Sigmodon hispidus. The sequence goes on along the minus strand of PVIH01000116.1, from coordinate 199,898 downwards.
GTGCCTCCGTCCCGCGGCCAGCTCCGCCCTCTCCTGGTCGGCGGGAGGGGAGGGAGGCGGGGCACAGGGGAGAGAGAACACACACTCCTCAACTCCGGCCCGGCGCGGGGCGGGGGGGGGGTGCGGGGGGGCCGGGGGCGGGCTTAGGGGGACACCCGGAGTGGGGCGCAAGCACCGAGACAGAGAGAGCAGGAGAGGAAGGAGGGCACGTGGGAGAAGCAAGGAGCAGAGGTGTAAGACGGGGACTCGGGCAGGGGATGATGGAACAAAGGCAGAGATGTGAGGGCAGGGTGGAAATGTTGGTCCCTTTAGAAATAAATGTTTAGCCAGGTCCTAACACAGGACCTTCCGTTTCCGCTCCAAACCAAAGTCAAAGCTGATGCAGCGTGGCAAGAACAGCCTCGAAATCTACCACTGCCCCGAGACCAAAATTTAACCCTGGGGAAAATGGGAGTGGTGGGAAGGGTTAAATCCAGGAATTGATAGTAAACGAGGAGCGGAGGATATTAGAGCTACAACGGTGCAGCAAGGGGACCCCAGCCCAACCCCCATGGCCCCCCTCCCCTTCTGCCCAGTGTGGGGGTGGGGTGCCAGCAAAGCAGGCTGAACTTCAGTAGGGATGAGGGTTGCAATTAGTTCGGCCCGTTGCCATGGTAATAGGAGCCCCAGGAGTGGATACAGGGAGGAGGTGGATGGCTCTGTCTGGGGCGAGATGACACCTCTGAGGGCGGAAAAGGGGGACTAGGGGAGGAGATGGTGAGTCACCCCTCCGAAGGGCAGGCAGAGGAGAAACTGTGATTACTGATTCCAAAGCCAGAGTGGGGCCATGGACTGGAAGCTGGGAGGAAGTCAACAGAACCTTCTCACCACCACCATCACCACCTCAAACACCGGGTGGAGAGAGAAGGTGAAGCCCAGGCCTCTGAGCAAGTCTCAGTTAAGTGAGGCTAGCCAGGTTGCTCGTGCAATGCCTCATGCCTAAGGAATATACCCCCATGCTGCACCTACCTAGAGGGAAGGCCTTAATCAGGCCAGGTCCTGAGGCGGCCTTTAAATTATCCTGTGTTCTAGGTGGCCTCCAGGAGTAAAGTGAGGGACAGACCACCTGAATTTAGCAAGGATTGGTAGCCACCAAGTGGACAAAAAGACCCTGTCTAAGCCCTATAAGACTGTGCCCACATCTGGACCTCCTTATCACTCAGTTCCAAAAGTATAGGCAAGAAGGGCAAACAGCTCACCTCCGAGTCCTGCCTTCAACATTCTGGAGGCAACAGCCCAGGCCTTTCCAGTAGGAAGTGCAGTCTGGACAGAACAGCTTCCCCTACACACACACACACACCATCACAACCCTCCTGCCAATATCCACTAAGCGAAATTGAGCTGTGTGTCCCTGCCAGTTCCCTTCTGATCATGGGGTCCCACACCAAGAAAAGGAGGCGACATTAGAGGGGAGAGGTCAGGGGCACTGAGGCACCCATGGAGTTAGTAAAGCCAGCATGATTTAGCCCTGCCTGGGTGGCCCGGCAGTTAGGGGCATGCAGAGAGCCCAGGACAGTGATTAGAAGGGCGTTAGCGCAGGCCCGGTCGGCAAGCATGAGGTTAATTTGGCACAGAATCTGGGAGTGTGGTTTTGGGGGCCAGAGCCAAAGCTCCATTTAAAAAAAAATGGGGGGAATGAATTTTTAAGATTTTCAAAACTGAGAAAAAGAGGAAGGTAACTCTCAGATTAAAAAAAATCCAGAAGGAAAATTAAACATCTTAGAAAAATACTGTCAAATCCAGAAATAGATGAACCCTCTCCACTTCGGAGCTTTTGGCACGCTGTTGGGCATCTTGGACATGGCTGGCACAACCCCTGTGGGACGGAGTAGCCCCTGAAGACTGGCACTGAAAGGGGTGGGCAGCAGCTGGGACTCTCTGAAATGGGATGCTGCAGATCCTGACGACAGGAAACAGAGGCCTGTGGGCCATCTCCCAAAGACCACATCCTAAGCACCTGGGGCATGCTTGAGGGAGGGCCCTCCTTGTGGTGGATCCCAAACCTGAATCATGCCCCCCACCCCAGCAGCACCAGTCCTGCAGACTGTGCTCACCGCCCAAGAAAGGGCTTTGGCAAGTGCTAGAAGAACCACGAAGGTTCCAGAATGGCAGGCACCCAGGCAACCAGATAGCACAGAGACCCAGATAAATGAAACCCCCGAACACCAGCCCAGCCCCTGGCAGTACCATCCAAGCTTATACCTTCCATAGAGAACAAGGTCCCTCATCCCAGGAGGGTTACAGAGACCATATGGTGTGCAGGATGGATGATGAGGGATGTACAGCCCCAGAGAAAGCATGTCTCCTTGTCGTCTGGGCCACTGGTAGTCAGGTATGGGTTACCTTGTCCCTCTCCTTCTGGATGCCTGTCTCCAAGGCGACCAACTTCTCCTGCAGCTGGTCCACCGCTCTTTGTTCTTTCTGCAGCAGTGTTCGCTCGGCCTCTCTCTCCCCCTGCAGCAACGCCCTCTCCATTTCAGCCTAGACACAGACACCAGGATCTTCATCAAGGCAGGACCTCAGGGTGGGGCCCGGCCCAGGGCCGGCACCTCTCCCAGCCAGCTCACCTCTCGGGCTGTTTCTTGCAGCTGCTGCTCCAGCTCCTTTACTCGGTTCTTTAGCTGCTCTACACGACCCAGCACCTGAGCCCTCTCCTCTTCCACAGCCAGCACCTCCTCTCCTTGCAGCTTCGTGCTAGGAACATCTTCATGCTGGAGGAGAGGAGAATCACCCACGACGTAAGTCTAGAACCTTCTAGGGTCAGACAGACTAAGAGGGTGGATCACATACTCCCCAAACTACTTAGAAGGAGTAACTAGATTAAAACTACTTTCCTCTCAGCCAGGGAGCTCAGCTATAGGGAAACGATTTACCAGAGTGCCAGAGCTGGGTGGGGCCTCAAAGAAAAACAGGTCATAAAGCACATTTATAGCTTGGGAAAGTCATGGTCACCTCCCTTTTCCTCCTTGATCCCACAGTTCTTCACCTCTCGTCTCATCCAAACCTTGATCCCTTTTCACTGCACTTCCTCACTGGGCCCCACCCCAGCCCCCTAACCTCTTGCTGGGTGCTCTCTGTACTGCTGCACTCTTCTTTAAGATTCTCTTCATCAGAGCGCTCCATGCTCTCCCACAGGCGTTGGGAGGCACCTCCAGACTCCTCACCGCTCCTTCCAGACACCACTGTGGCTCCCGTCAGGCCTCTTGAGGGCCTCCTGCCTGCCAATGCCAGTGCTGCGGTGGCCTCTCCAATACTGGGCAGTTCCCCAGCCTCAGGTCCTCCGTCAGCTCGACTGTACTCAGCACACAAGTTCAGGATGGTCTCCAGGCGCTGGCGTTCCTGGGGACAATGGACAGGCAGAGCGCATGAGGAAGAGAAGTCTGAGACCTAGTGTGGCCCAAGTCAGGGTGTGCTGAGCACTGGGGATTCTGGGCCCAGCATCACCTCAGCCTTAATGTCTGTCAGAAGGGCAAGAGTAGAGGTGTGCACCTTTAATCCCGAGCACTCTCAGGGCAGAGATTGACACGTCTTAGAATTTGAGGCTAGCTTGGTCTATATAGTGAGATTCTGGCTAGCCAGCCAAAGACTACATAATGAGAACCTAACTAAAAATAAAATACAAAAATGAAAAATCCAGCCAGGTGTGGTAGTACATGCCTTCAATCCCAACACTCTGGAGATAGAGGCAAGCAGATCTCTGTGAGTTCAAGACCAGCCTGGTCTATAGAGCTAGTTCCAAGGCAATCAGGGATACACAAAGATACCCTATCTCGGAAAACCAAAATAAACAAAATAAGATCTTGTGGGAAGAGGGAAAGAGGGTCCCTCAAGGTGGGCAAGAGAATAAGGCCGTATGCCACCTGTCCATGTGGCTGGCCCCTCCCATTGACCTGTTTACTTTCGTTTTCATTCTACTCTAGGATGTGGCTTCTTCATAGTCACAAGGACACAGCCAGACACACTTGGGAACATACCGAGGTAAGCAGCTGAAAGACCACACTGAGACACAGAGCCATCTGGGTGCTCATGGTGACACAGGTACACATACAAGACTCCAACACAATGGCACACTGATACACTAGTTCTGCTACCTAGGCACACACGGACATCCATGTGCCCTGCGAGGTACATCAGCATTAACAGGTACGTACACACAGACACCAGCCTTGACATGCACACCCACAGATAAATATAGTCTACATACAACTGGGTGGGCACCTGCAGGCAGACAAGGCCAGAGAGCAGACCACAGGCCACAGGACCTTACAGTCCAGCTGCAGAGAGAAAGGCAGATAGGTAGAATGGCGTCTTCTTTCCTTGTCTACCTCTCCTCCAAATCACCCGGGCAGCCAGGCCTTTGCTCCTTACCGGGAACCTAAGCTAGCCGGTGTGAGCAAGTACTCTGTGGCCTGTCAATCTATTCTCTCACTATAAATCCTGCTGCAGAAATGGCCACCTCTCAGGTGCCTAGGAGGCGAGGAAGCAATGGCAGTCATACACTCCTGGTCTCTATCCTACCCATCCACTTATATATAAGACCTCAGCCCTGACTTTCAAGCCCAGCTCCTGAGAGATTCTGGGATCTCTGACATGAAGTCTCTCTCACCACCTACATTTTGACCTCAGCTCCCATCCCACAACACTTACCCAGTTTCCTTCCTGCTGCTTTCCCAGTTCTGTGGCAAAAAACCCCAGGAACCAAGCCTTAGCACCCAGGAGGTTGGCCCAATGCCTCACCTCCGCCCTAGGACCCAGATAAGCAGCCTGGTTGAGGTAGGAGGGGCAGGGTGCGGGCGGGCGAACCAGCGGGCAGCCTCTGACTTAAAGTTGGCAGGTGGGGCAGGTTGGGGCTGGTGGTAAGGTGTGTACCTGTGTGTGGGGATGGGGGTGGGGAGGCTGGGCCCAGCATTGATCCAGCAGGCTCACTATCCCTCTCAAGATGAAGATGCAGGATAGGTAGCCACAGTATAACACTGATGAGGAGATGTAACAAAGACTAGAGAAAGGGGTCCTGCCCCCCACAAGTATGCTGCAACACACCTTCATCCCCTAAAAGACCAGCCTCTTTTCCGATGTCCTCCTCAAGCCAATTCCAGGGTACCTGTGTCCCCCCAAACCCTGGGCTTCTATTCTCAAGAGAAGGAAGGGATAATCCATGCTCTTGTATGTGGGCTTTGAGCATGTACACAGTAACCAATGCCCCTGGAGCCCCCTATGCTATTTGGGGGAATCCCAGCCCCCTCCCAACTTAGATGCTATCTCTAGGACAGCTGCCCAGAACCACACCCAGACTCACCAGCACCACATTTATGCACACCGACACATACAATCACAGAGGCAGGGCAGGGGCAGGAACACCCTGTCTTCCCCTCTTCCTTAGTACCATACTCTTAGAGGACCCACCTGAGCCAGACTAAGTGGTTCACGCCCACTCGTAGAGGCCAAAGAGAAGTAAAAAAAAAAAGGGGGGGGGAGGATAAGAGCTTTCCTAAAAAACAAATCCCAGGTAAACATGCTTTTCTGTACAAGCCTGGTGACTGGAGGTTGACCCCTGGAACCCATGTAAGGTGTAAGGAAAGAGTGACCGCCCAAAATTGTCTTCTAGTTCCCACGGACTCGGTGCCACAGGCCTCTATCAGCACACACACCAGTAATAAATGCTTTAAAGTAGGAAGCTCCTGGTCTAGTGGTGCAAATTGGCAGAATTTGCTGAAGGAGGCAGAGGCAGGCCGATCTCTGTGAGTTTGAGGCCAGTCTGGACTACAGATCAAGTTCCAGAACAGCCAAGGCTACACAGAGAAACCCTGTCTTGAGAAACAGCAAAACTAAATAAAATTAAAAAATAAAATGGAAGAGCAACTGAGGAAAACACTATCCTCTACCTTCTGCCCTATAGAGACACACACACCTACACATGCACACACACACACTTGCACACACACAGACACCTGCACATGCACACACACACACAAATAAGTAAAAAAATTAAGAAGCCTTAAAGATTTCAGAGAAGGCTCCTCTTCATGCACCAGGGCCACGATACTGGTCACTAAATCTGATGGTTTATCCTGAAGCCCAGGCCCTGTACATGGCCTCTCCTACTCTGCCAGCTGGCCTGTCCACATCCTGGCAGATGCCCTGCCGTAGGCAGCAGCAGCCTCCCTGGCATCATCGGCTCACCAGCCTCTCCATCTCCTGTTCCCGGAGCCGCTCCTGGCGCTGCCGTCGGTGGTACTCCAAGAGATCGTCCTCATTGTCACTGATCTCTGTGATGCTATTTTTTCTCTCCCGTGGGATGGGCACCCGCAAATCCCCGCTAGAAAGCTTCCTCTGAGCTCGAGGGCTCTGGCGCGGTGAAGCCCCAGTAAGGGAGCCCAGACTATAGGCTGGGCTCAGCCTGCCACTGAAGCTGCCTTTGCGAGGTGCCAGGGACTCCCCAAGTGTAGGCGAGGGACTGCGAGTCCTGCGGCCCCGTGCTCCCAGAGTCAGGGAGAAGTCCTCTGGCGAAGTCCCATGGGCTGCCCAGCGCCGGGGCCGGGGGCTCTCAGCCACTTCCCTGCTTAGCTTGGGATCTGGGGTAGTCCGGGCTGGCAGTGGGGACAGAGCCCTTCGTGACAGAGATGGACTCAAGGGAGGCAATTCTCTCATACTGTCCAGGCCTCGCCGGCCCAAGCGAGGACTCTCAGGAGGCTGCAGAGTGCGAGCGGCTGACCCATCTGAAAATGTTCGGCTCACCAGTTGCTGTCGAGAGGGACTGGTCGTTAATACCCGCTCGGTGCCTGGAGGCTCACGGAATGGGCTGGGAGGGCGATCCTGGAGTGTGCTGATCTTGTTGCGGGGAGCAGGGACTGGAGACTGGAATTTGGGGCTGCCAGGAATACTAGTGGGTTGGCTGCGGGCACCAGGAGGCGGGTAGTCACTCAGGCTGATAGCCACCACGGGCAACTGCCCACCCAGGCGGGGGCTCTCGGTGGTTCTGCGGGCCTCAGCCAGGACAGTGGCTGCAGGACTATCAGTCAGAAGACCTCGGAGACCAGGGCTGGGAGGTCTCTCATGACCCCCTTTTCTGCCCAGCCGGGGACTTTCAGAGGATCGGCTTACACTTGGACGAGACTGTGGGGGTTGCAGAGCCAAATGGTAGCTAGAGGAACGGGCAGGTACCAGTGGGGGCACAGAAGGTCCTGGTTCCTGCCCGCTGGGTGAGTGGCTGGCACAGCTCCCACTGCTGGCTGGTGAGGAAAGGGGAGAGAAAGCCGGAGAGGTGTTCTCATAGCTGGAGCCCATAGACATGGCACCAGGACTGGTTGGAGGGGACAAAAGGTAACGTCCACCATTAGCCATTGGTGACAGTGGGGATGTGGCTGCAGGCTTCTTGCCAGCAGCTCCCGGCTCCTCTAACACCAATGAGTCCATGATTTCCTGCAGGTCCTTCTCAATAGAGCTCACCAGGGAACTATGGCTAGCACAGGCTGAAGGTGCCCGGCTTGCAGGCTGGGTCGTGTGGTTCCCATTCACCAGGCTCTCCGATTCGGCTGAAAGGAAATGCAGAGAGACCTCAAGCTTGGGTTTTGGGACTTTAGGGAGCTATATACAATGCACAAGTAAGAAAATACCACTCAACCTCATCCTCGGGCAGCAGGGCCATAAGAGCTGCGTTCCCGCACCAGCCTGCTCTGCCACTGACCTGTTCTGCAGCCTTAGCCAAAGCCCGTGCCCTGAGTTCCCCTCCTATAAAAGAAGATGATAGGCAGGACCTTCCTGGCTCTAACACCGAATGACTCAGGACAGAGTCAGCAACAATACCAGGTACTTATTCTAAATCTAGGTGTTTCCAACTCACCCCAACAGTATAGTCCTCCTTGCCCTTGGTTATCCCAACTTTCTATGCCTCTCTTTTAGGAAGAGCAAGTAGGCACACTGCAGAAGACATGTGGACCTATTGTGGAGCTGGCCAGAAGTTCCAGGGCTTCTTAGTCTAAGAGGACACCAGATCCTCTCAATACAGCAGTCAGAGGCTGATGTGGGGGCCTCCAGGGCTGGATGAGCAGCGAATGCTATGCTAGCTTATCCAATCCAACACAGGCAAAGGATCTGCTAATGGCATGTTCCTGGAAGCCTCGCTGAGGAGCCTCGAGGTACGGCTTAGTGTCTCCAATTATTTCATTAAAAGCACCAGCAAGAGCTGGCTTTTGCCTAGTCCTTGTCGGCCAACCAGGAGTTTAGTCTCCTCAGAAACAACACCCAAACAGCTGAAGGAGTGACATGACCAGGCTGGGATGGGGGCCAAGGAAGCCCCCGGAACCACTGGGGAAGGGAGTGGAGAAAAGACTAAGTTTATGAGACTCACTTTGGGACCTACATTAGTCAGAGGGCCACCATGTGTCCCCAGTGACTCCTTGCCTTTCATGAAGTTACCAGACTATGTAGGTCACTAATAATCATCCCATCAAGTGAACCTGACATACTGCTCATCTGCCATGGCACCATCATTGGCCCCTCTAACCCCACTGCCATCTTAATGCCATCACAGACACTGTTAGCGTCCCCATCTGCACCCCACCCCCTAGGCAGCTGGCTGAGGGGCCTATGTTGATTCCTAGAACAATCACCAATTCTCTTCTGAGGATCAATAATTCACACACAAGTTTGCAGCTGCTCTCTGAGTCACCAGTCAGCATGGCATGGCCTGAGGGTTGAGTAGGGCCTCAGGACATGATCACCAGCAGGTGGGACCCAGAGGCTACCAAGGGTTCATCATAATATTCAGGTCCCCTTGAGTGATGTTCTCTGGTGATAACACAGGAGGGTCTCAGACACTGAGTGGCATCTTCCAAGGCAGTAGGGTTCCAGGCTAACAGAACCTTGTATATTCCCTCAGAGCACATAATTTCCCAGCTTGATCCAAGCAGTACTGCCTTGGATCTTTTCCAGTGACCCTATGGCCTAGCATTCTCCAGCAGTCCATGGCAGGTGGCAGCAAGCCCAGACCATTGGTATTATCCTGCCCTAACACTCCAAAAGTGGTTGGAATGGGCAAAGACACATGTCCATGGGGTGCCACTTACCCAGCCCCGTGTCCCAGCTGGATACTTACCAGAGCCAGGGCTGTAGGAGGGCCCTGGAGCCCGGCCCCCTGCTGGAATCATACTCTTCATCCACTTGGCCTCAGCTGGGTGGTTAAAGCGCAGGAAGGTGGACTGACCCAGACACAACATACAGCCTACAGAGAGAGCAACCACTTAGAAGCCACCCCAGCCATGCACTAACACGCTTATCCTGTATGCACGGTGTCCCTACAATGCATATCTGACCTGCCTTACCCTGCAATGGAATCCAACGATGAACTCCACAGCAAATGTCAGAGTAGGAAATATCACTGGCAGATAAGTTCCCCATATCAGAGTCCTCCCGATAGGTAGGAAGTCTTCAGGTGACACCATTAGGCTTCCAAGCTAGTTCTCTCATTAAAATGAGACACTTGATACTACCCAGATCTCCCAGGGTTAAGAAGACTATATATGCAAAAATTCTCCAGAAGAAGAAAAAGGTTCTTCAAAAAAACCACTCAGGGGCTGGAAAGGTGGCTAGTGGGAGAGTCCAGCAGTTCTTGCAGAATACTGGAATTTGGTTCCCAACACCTACATGGTAGCTCACAACCATCTGTAATTCCAGTTCCAAGAACTGTGATGCCTTCTTTTGATATCTGAGGGTACCAGGCATACATGTGGTACCCTTCCATACAGGCAGGCAAAACATTACACATAACGTGAATAAATTTTAAAAAAGAAAGAATAGCCAATATCAGCGTGTATCCACTGACTTGCCCTTTGGGTAAAAGAGTCTAGAAGGCAGCATCTTCCCATCTTCCAGAGTCACACCCAAAACAAAAACCAAACCAAAACAAAACAAAACAAAAAAACCCCACTAAGAGCTATGGTAACAAGTGGAACCCCGCAGATGAGGGGAGCTCAGAATTACTCCAATTCCTTCCTATAGTATGACTTCAGAAGGGCTACCACCCTCTCTGAGCATCCAGGGAGTGAGCTCTTCTTTTCTGGACAAAGCATTCCCTGGCTGTTTCTTGTCTCCCATAGAACCTAGCCAGTTCTATGCGGCTGGGCTCAGCTTCAGCCAAGCACATTCTCAGGCAAGAGACACAAGCCCAGTCCTGCCCAGGAAGTATGGGTGCATGGAAGGAGGTGAGTATGTGGGAGCCAGAAAATGTAGCCAGGGGCTCAGGAGTGCACACAGCAGCAGGTGTGCCCACAGGCGCCTAAGCCTGGCTGGCAGAATTCCCCCTCCTGGCCATGCCAGGTGTTTCCAGGCTCCTGCAGAAGATGCTAAATTGGAAGAAGCCAGAGCCCTAGGGCTCTCTACCACTTAGCCTTCCAATTTGTCCACACTCCCGGCCCCAACCTCCTGGCTATCCAATCTGGTGCTACTTAGTGCTCCATGCCTCATGCCAGGCTGGGCTAAGACTGGCAGAGAACTCTGCATTCCAGGACGTTGAGGCAGCTCAGTTCAGGGGAGGCTGCAAGGGCAAACGACATCCCAGGCGAAGTGGGTGCTTTGACAGGTCCCTCTACTGAGCTTAGAGACCTGATCATGAGACCGTGGACATGGGGGAGCTAACAGTCTAAGAAGCCCACCCATAGCAGAAAACTATAGTGGACAAAGCCACCCACTACTTTGGCACACCCACAGGGCCCTCCCAGGCAGACGGCACCAACAATTCTAAAGGCTGATGGGTGGTTGAGAGAATAAGGAAAGCCTTCTCGGCCAAGCCACCAATCAGAGGAGCTAATCCCATAGTAATCATAACTGGGATAACTAATAATCACTCAAGCCATCCACCTAATTACACTACAGCTGTTTCAGAAAAAGCCAGTCACCCCTTCCCTTTCAGCCAAATATTTAACAGTTTAATTAATGATGAACTTTAAGGGTCTAGACAGATTCACTCAACTCTAGGGTGATGGGGGCAAGGGGCTGTGGCTGACCACACAGTCTCAACAGGGCAGCAAGTGGGGAGGCTACTTATAGTCGATGCACTCAAGGATCTCTGGGTAGCTGGGGACCCTCTACCCTGGCACCTACAGTCTGCTGTTACTGCCCTTCCCTTCCCCCCCATAGGGGGTGTGGCCATGTTGCTCTGGGCTATAAATAGTGGTGCCAGGCATTGGCGCTGTATTAATAGAGTGGGCAGGAGGGCAGCGGAACAGACAGTAGGGCAGCTCTGGCCTAAATTAACTTACTATTTGTACCCGGGGGCCCCAGGCACTGTTCCAGTCCTGGCACCTACTGCCCCCAGAGACCTGGCCAGTCTGTCCATGTTAGGGAGCCCCCTCTCTGCTCACTCAGACTCCACATCCCCAGAACTAGCTCTCTCTAGAATCCCAAGAATCCCTGGCCATCTAAACAGAGTCAAAGTCTCTGCCTTGTCCTCCCTGCCTAGAAGGACTCAGGGTCCAGTTGTGTGTGTACAGGTGGGTGGAGGAGTTCACATCTGCAGGGAAAACACTAGGCAAAGAAGAGGGTGGATCCTGTTTGGGGGATGCAGAAGGGAACCACCCCACGCAGACTCACACTGAGACACTCAGGAACCATACAGGCTCAGGGCCATATGGGCAGACATGCTGCACACTCAGAGCCACAGTAACTGCCCGGCTGGCCACACAAATAGAATGCATTGGCCAAAGGGAAGCTGGGTGATGGAAGAAGGAGAGAAAAGCCGTGGCTCTTCCCACCGGCGACTCTTTTCGGTCATAGCACTGGTTCTCTCAACCTAAGCAGGACCCCTCAACAGGCTCCGGAGGTGGGTCCCAAGGAGCGGACTGCCCGGTGGTGGGGAAGATGGGGTCTGCATCGCCACTCAATAACTCAGACCCCCCACTCCAAGACATTCTGGGCACAAACACCATCAGATTTACAGTCTCGGGCTCTCAAAGAGGGGCGATGACCCCATTCCCTTCATTGCGCCCACCCCTCCCAGGACGCCCCTCCCAGCCGGAGCGTCTACGCCTGGTTGCCTGGGGGCAGTGGCTGACCGGACTGAGGACTCACCGCCGAACCCGGACCTCTAGACCGTTCGCTCCCACTAGCCGGGGCCCCGCAGGTCGCCCGCCTGCCCTGGGCCTTTGAGGGGGCGGGCCAACCTCCCGCGCCGCCGGCTCCAGGCGCGGTGCAAGCAGCCAGGCAGCGAGCAGCCGCCGCCAATGCCCGGGGAGGGGCGGGCCGGCCACCAGTGGCGGGGGAAGGGAGCCAGAGAGGGAGGGACAAAGGCGAGGAGGAGGGGAAGAGGAAGTGATGGAGGAGAAGAGTGTGGAGCTGGATGGAGAGGGCGGGGTGGGAGGGAGGATGCCACCAGGCGGCGGGCTGGAGAATCCGCCGCTTGGGGCTAGAGGGATAGTGGGACGGGCAGGAGAGGTTCCCAGGGAGACGACGCTGGAAGTTAAGGTGAGAGGTGAACAGAGGCCAGAATATGGAGACCCAGAGGTCGGAGTAATACCAGACTCTGGCTCACTAGCGCTCTCCAGCATAGGAAGCCTATGACTGAAGCCCATGGCTGGGGGCCGGTGTCACCTTGGGGCAGTCACAGCTTCTGGCCCGCTAGCCTTGAATTTCTTATCCATTGAATGAGGAGAATGGCTTCAGTGATAGCAGAGGAAATGCTATGACTCCATATATGAGAGAGAAAAATAGGAATCTCCATGGGGTCCAACTGAGGTCATTAGGTTCAGCTATTACTCTCAGTCTAACACTGTGACAAGGTCACCCTGGATTGAGTGCTCAGGCCAAGGCAATGCTCTGCTGCAATGCAAGCAACACTGATCTCAGCTCCTGTCACCACCCTAGCTGCTTTTTCTTCTGGCCCCGCCCACCAGGGCTCACCCCCATTGACCCAGGCTGTATCAATGCACTTCTTCAGAGCCAGCCCACAGACCAGCTCTCCTTTTTCTTAGCTACAACCTCCAGATGTGGTAGATGGAGCAAAGAGCTGTGCCCTCTTAAGACTCTTTCTGGCCCGGAGGCGACGGTGCAGGCCTTTGATCCCAGCACTAGGTATAGATAAACCTCTGTAAGTTCGAGGCCAGCCTGGTCTACAGAGTTAGTTACAGGATAGCCAGAACAACACAAAGAAGCCTTGTTTCAAAAAACCAAAAAAAGAAAGAAAAAAGACCTTTCTGGGGCTAGAAAGATGGCTCAGTATTTTAAAAGCACTGGCTGTTCTCTTAGAGGATCTGAGTTCAAGTCCTAGCAGCCATATGACAGTTAATAACCGCCTAAAACTCTTAACTCCAGGGCAAACACCTCCCTCTTCTGGGCATTCTAGGTACACATGTGGTATACCAGACATCCATGTAGGTAAAATACTCATACACATAAAATAATAAATAATATTTTTTAAAATATTTTTTTTATTATTTTATGTGCATTGATGTTTTGCTTGCATGTCTGTGATGGTGCCAGATCTTGAAGTTACAGACAGTTGTTAGCTGCCATGTGGGTGCTGGGAATTGAACCCAGATCCTCTAGAAGAGCAGTCAGTGCTCCTAACCACTGAGCCATCTCTCCAGCCCCAATATTGTAAAGACCCTTGCTGTCTGAAGCCCCCAAGGTCAAGAAAACAAACATTATGAAGCAGACTGGCAAATACCACATAGCTGGGGCCCCAGGGAGTTGCTTTTAACCTAGGGACCTGGTCCTGTACACCAGACACTCACAAGACAACCCACACACACTCTCAGGCACACTGTGTGCTTAGTAGGCCAGGAGGCTCCAACTGTCACCTTCAATACACACCAACACTGCCCAGTCACACTGATAACCTCTCGGCCAGGCACACACTGAGCCAAACAAACATCCACATTATACATGCTCTATCATACAGTTATTGTCACATCGTCAGGTCCCCAGCCCCCAGCACCCTCTTAGTTATATACTTATTTGGGCAGAGCTAGCCTTTCAAATCAGCCCCTGGAGGGACTCTGAAATAAAAAGCCGGCTTCCTTAGAGAAATAATGAGAGAATTTTCCATTCTTGTTGAATAGGTCACTGCCTCACCCACTCACTGACATACTATACATGCCCACGTGCAAACAAACATACTCACATGTACACAGGAAACTTATTTCCCTTCTGAAGAAAAAGAAAAAAAAAGGAAGAGCCATATAGGGTCAAATATAAAATGAAGGAAGGTGTTAAAAAACAAAGATTCCCCAGGAAGAGTGAGTCACTGGTCTGGAAACTGTGATGGCCCAGTTGGACAGACCCAGGCAGACGCGGAGATGCTGCCTGCCAGTGAGAAACAGTGCCGCCGGAGACGGACACAAGGAAGCTGGAAGCGCCCAGCCTTCACTCCTGCTGCCCTTCCCTTCAATTTTACTAGCAAAGATCATTATCAGTCCTAACAGAGAAAGCTTGGAGGCTCCCTGCCCAGTTCACAGAAGAAATAACCTAAGAGAGGGAAGGGAGAGCCTGATGCCCTGCCTCCCAAGATGGCAGGCACCCCAGGGTGGGGCAGCTGGCACCCCAGGAATCCCGGCTATCCCGAGCTTCTTCCCACCAATGGGAGGCTTCAAAAGTAAAGAATACTTAAGAGAGTGGCGGCTCCTGGTAGGAGGTGATGGGGACCTACTGTCCAGACAACCCAGGCCCTGAGCTGTGTGGCTCTCTGGAGTCTCTCTTCCTTAGTCCCCTCCCAAATCTTTCATGTGGTCTGGTGCTGTGGTCCCAGGGTGGAGCAGCCTACACCAGAGACTGAGAGCCTGCGCCTCATTTCCTTGGTCCCTCTCCCAGCTCCACCCCTTGCTCTGTAGAGAAGAGGGCAGCATGGAATGCATCAAGATGCCTGGGTACAGGGGTGGCTCCCTCACATGTTCATTTCTCTAGGCTAAAGGTTGGCATCTGTTTTCTGGTCTCCTCCCCCTCCCCTGGCCCAAGCATACTCCTGACTAGAAGAGCCTGTCACTGCCATCTCTGCTTGCCATGGAGCGTGTCATTCCAAGTTGCCTATGGCTGGGCATAGTGCCCAGAATGATGCTTCTTCTAGGGTCTGACCCAACCAAAGAAGGCTTTTTGTTATTTCCAAAATATCTTTTACCTCTCAAAAAGAATCCTGTACAAAGCCAGAGTATACAGTATGCCAGGAAAAGTGTGTGTGTGTGTGTGTGTGTGTGTGTGTGTGTGTGTGTGTATGATGAACCTAGGGCCTTGTGCTGCTAGAGAAGTGCCCTACCACTGAGCTATACTCCCATCCCTATGTGATTTTCTTGTACACATGCCATGCCATGGAGTTCTCATATACCAAACAGAGATTCACACATAGACATTTTGATGCCACTAGTTCTGAATTCACCTAAAACTCATTTGAATACACTGGTCTGTAAACACAAGGAAAGACACAAATAAACACCAAAATACACAAGCCCAGAGACACAAACATATCCGGAGATACATAAACACAGTCCAGTTACACAGACACACATGCACCCCCGCACCATCCAGTATCCAAGGAAACACACTCTCAAGAATGTCCGGACTGGGCCAGGCAGGGCTGGGCTTGGTGCCTTGCTCCAGAGATGAGACAAGGAAACCCTCAGCTCCTGGAAGCCAAGAGGGATGGGGGGCTAGGAAGAACACCCATTCCTTTGTGCCTCTGCCTACCCTCCCAAGCTTCAGAAGCAGGCGAGCCCAGACAAGAAGGCTGGGTTGGAGGGTGGCAAAGGAAGTTTAGGGTCAGAAGAGTAAAAGGGTACATACTTGGCAAGATGGGCTTCTGGCCTCAAGAAAGTGGGGTCACTAAAGCCACAGGAAATGTTTAAGAATCCCGTTGTGGCCTCAGACCCTCCCTCTTCTCAAGAGCTAAATGATGCCCTAGGAAGATGGAACACAGCATTGATGCTTCCACCCCACTCACTATCCACAGGGCAAGAACACATTCACTCCAGGGAAATGTGGCACTGGGAACAGAGGACAGGGATGGTCCTATCTCTTCCTTTGCTGCTCTGTGTCTCACTTACATAACCCTGAATCCTGGAGCAGATGCTCTCCATGACCCTGAACAGACTCTCAGGGACCAGATAGCATCACAGCCATAGCTCCAGCTTTTGAGGACTCTTCTCAAGCAGAGTCAAAGACCCTGAACTCCAAGAGAAGACAGGTATACCGTTAGCTGCTATAGGACCACCCTGATCTGATCTGCCATACCTCAGGAGCAGAAAGGATGAGTGGGGGCCTGGTTAATCCCTAGGCCAAGAAAGTGCACTTTAGACTCCTACGGAGCTTGGGGGACAGTGGAGTAAGTGGGATTTCTCCTGCAAAAGGGCTTCCAGCCAACAGGCTTCTGCTTGGAGCCAGGTTCCGCCCAAAGCTTCCATCCATATGTGTGTGTACACATACACGCGCACACACTCCCACACACACACACACCCACACACACACCATGCCTGGCTAGATTTTTTTTTTCTCAGTCTCTTAATAAAAAGGCTTACAAAAGGCCAGGTGTGGTGATGCACACTTTAATACCAGTACTCAGGAGTCAGGAGCAGGTGGATCTCTATGAGTTCAAAGCCATCTTGGTCTACAAAGTAAGTTCTAGGACAGCCAGAGCTACACATAGACAAACCTTGTCTTAAAAATCCAAAAAAAGGGGGCTGGAGAGATGGCTCAGAGGTTAAGAGCACTGGCTGTTCTTCCAGAGGACCTGAGTTCAATTCCCAGCAAAACCACATGGTGGCTCACAACCATCTATGATGAGGTCTGGCGCCCTCTTCTGTAAAACTGTATGCATAATAAATAAATAAATCAAAAAAAAAAAAATTTAAAAAAAAAAAATCCAAAAAAAGGGGGCTGGAGAGATGGCTCAGCGGTTAAGAGCACTGACTGTTCTTCCAGAGGACCTGAGTTTGATTCCCAGCAACCACATGGTGGCTCATAGCCATCTATGATGACATCTGGTACCCTCTTTTGTATACTATATACATAATAAATAAATAAATCTTTTAAAAAATGAAAAAAAGTAGGAATTGAAATACTTAAAAAACAAGAAAGAAAGAAAAAACTCACAAATTACAAATTAACTAATGATGCTTAGTGCCTATTTCCACTATATTGAATACAGGTGAATTGGGTCTATTCAAAGTACCACCTAGCCAGTCTGCCCCATAGCCATGGTTATTAGGAGACTTCACACACCAGGACCTCCCTTCCCAACAGAGCAGCCTAGTACCTTAGGAAACAAAAGGGCAGACACATCCATGACCCTTAACTACTGTGCATCAGGACCAGCATCAGGACCAGGCACGTCCTCAGCTTTTCCATCAGGCTCTTCCCTTGCCCTGTCCCTTTAGACTTCATCCTCTACGACATCTCAGAACAGCTCCCTCTTGACATCACACATCATCTTCTCACTGCCATTCCACCTACAACCACTAAAACCACACTATACTCAGATCCCCTTGACAGCAGGAATTAAAACCTCTTCTCTCCATGTGGTGTGTGAAGGGAGGGGGTTGTCTAGAAAAGTCTGGATGCTGGGGTGTGGTGGGAATTTCAGGATGTTCTGACATGGACACTGACCCCCAGTACAGCTAGTCATCCTGCTGCAGCAGGCCCCTCCTTACCTAACATGCATAAGCTGAGACAGAGGCCCCCCCTGTTGGCGAGGAGACATCACACCTTACCCTGAGTGAGCCGGGTAGGCTGCCGAACAGGAAGCCCATCAATGGTGCAGGCGTTGCCACAAGGGTAGAGAGTGAGAGTGCCCCTCAGATTCTCGATGTAGCAATGTTCTGGAGCCAGGCCTGGACCCTGCAGTGAGATATCCCTGGCTGCGGAACCAATCACTGTCCTCCCTGGAGACAGGAGGTAAACTGAGTCAGAATGCTCATCCAGGCTAAGAGGTCAAGGACAGGGTAAGCGGGCCACTGTGGAAATATATGTCTATCTCCTACTCTGTTATGTTCTAGCTACCTTCTAGTATGTTCTTGCTGGAGCCAGTAAGTGGTAAAAACTTCCAAGCACAAAAACTCTGTGTCTGCATAGGATGATCCAGAGAGAGGCCCTGGAACTCAGATACCCCAACAGCGGAGAAGGGGAACCTGTCTCTGCTCCCCTAATTGTCTCCCTGTGCTTCTCCTTTTTCTCCTCTTTCTGACTCCCCTTTCCTCTCTAGTCCTCTGTTACCAGGGACCTACCCCTCCCTTCCTCTCTCCTGTCCTCTCCCTCCCTCCAATCAGGTCTTTCCCCTCCATCCCTCCCTCCCTGGTAGAGCCCCTGGGACTGGCATTTGGAGAATGTGGAGAATGCAGTATCACCCAGGCAACAGGTGCAGCCAGGAAGGGAGAAGGGCAGGCAAAAGCCATGCCAGGGCCTCCCCTTAGGATATATGCCCTTGGTTCCCATCTTTTCATGTTCCACAAAGTTGTCTCCCATGCCAGACATCATCCTGGAGCAAGGTTGTTGTTGGTGGTGGTGGGGTGAAGCTTACTTCTTTATCCCCATAGGCTCCTAAGAGAAATGCGCTTTCTGCTTGTTCCCTCCACTCTTCCTTGATTCTAAGCTGATCTTTTTTTAAAAAAAAAGATTTATTTATTTATTATGTATATAGTACACAGAAGAGGGTACCAGGTATCATTATAAATGCTTATGAGCCACCATGTGGTTACTAGGAGTTGTACTCAGGACCTCTGGAAGAACGGTCAGTGCTCTTAACCTCTGAGCCATCTCTCCAGCCCCTAAACTGATCTTTAATCCCTGCCATGGAGCCAGTTTATCTGTCAAAGAAGGCAGACAGTCAAGGAGGCAGAGACAAAGCAAGCCTGGCTTGCACAAGGCAAAAGGGTCCCCGTACATATAGCGTTTAGGCCAGGAATGCGATCGGTGATGAAGAGCATGTGGCATGCCCTGCCAGGGCTCAGCTTACCTTCCTCCAGCGGCAGGAGAGTGATGGCTGTGCTGAGTCTCCCACTGCCCAGGCTCACCAGATGAGGTTTGTCCGTCTGCACTTTCAGGCTTTTACCTGTCTCAATCAGGTCCAGTGGACCTTTCTGCAGGTAAAGTAGGAAAGAGAGGCTTAAAGGACCTGAGCACCCTACCTCCAGTTACACCAATGTGACCACCAGCCCTTGGCTCTCTCCAAAAGGCTCCAAGGTAGCTAAAAGTCTTAGCACAAAAATTTTATGCAGAGCATTATTGCACTAAATTCTAATTACAACTGAATCTGGGCCACTAGCTTGTCCCACTGGATTTATCTCAAGCCTAGGCTCAGCTGCCCCTTTTGTTTATTAAAGCAGAAATAAGGAGGGGGCAGTGTACCTAGTGGGAGGGGGTGCAGTAGGGGAGGAACATTCTAACTCCTGGAAGGCTTGCCATGGCTACCCATATGGCTGTGGTTTGCTCCTGCTAAGCTGATCTTGGAGGGAGGGTAGAGGCACGAACCAGGAGAGTGATCCTGTCAGAGGAAATCTGTAAACTGATTTTAGACTTTCTCAAAGGCATCTTGGGCTGAACCAATTAACCTGACTCAGATCAACACTGAGCTGGTAATAGGCTTGTAACTAGTATCGAGCAACAGCCAACATACTGTTCCTCTCAGCTGATGGGTCAAAGAGATGAACCCAAGACTGGAGAAATAATTCGGTGGCTTAAGTGTGTTCTGCTCCTGTAGAGAACCCAGGTTCAGTTCCCAGCATGCACATCAGAAGGTCCCAATTCCCAATCATTTCAGCCCCAGGGGTATCTGAGTTCCCCGACCTCCTTGGGTATCTGTGCCTCTCATGTACGTACCCACACACATAGATGTAATTTAAAATAGAAATAAAACTTGTTTTAAAAAATCTGAGGACATGTGAAAAATGCAAAAATAAATATCTGAAAAAAGAAAGAAAGAAAGAAAAGATCTGAACCCACCCTCACCAGAAGCCCTCTTGTCTTACGGTTCCTGCCCCTCACCTGCACCACAGCTTGGGTCTTGCATGCAGGGCCTAGCTGGTTCCTATTGAGAGTATCCATGGTCCTGGGGTTCCAGAGCTTCTGGGAACACAGTAAAAAGCAGGTAAGTGGGGAGGCCAGGGATGAAGAAGAAGACATAGGTTCTGTGGCAGGATTCTCAGAGCAAAGCCTGCACCAGCCATAGTTACCTCAGTACAAATACAGGAAAGGTGAGGAAGAGCTAAGGAGCTTTGGGGGGGGGGGGTCAGAGACAACACATCTGTCTCCATCTAGTGTCCAGCCATAGCACTGACACCACATCGCACCAGTCCTGAGCCTTGCCACCACAAGCACAAACAGCCCTATAGATCTAACCTATGCTTCTGAGTTTTCTTGTTCTATACTCCCTAGATCCCAGAACTTAGCATCAAAGGACACCTGTACACACACACACACACACACACACACACACACACACACACACACCAGCCATCTGGAGCCCTAAACAGAGCAGGTAGGGCCTCCACCAAGAGAAGAGCAAAGTCCAAGGAAGCCCTTCCAGGACACTGATAGCCAGAGAGCAGACAGGTGGGTACCAAATCTGAGCTGAGCACGGCCCCTCCCCCAGCCTTTCCTTTTCCTCTTCTCTCTTTGTCTTTTTTCCCAAGGGTCTCAATAGGATGTTTTCTTAAAGGAGACAGGGAGGGGAAACCCAGCCATTCCTGTCAAGTCTGTATGTCTCAGCTCCTGCAGTTTTTCTTTCACAGAAAGCTACCTCTCCTAATATAATCAACTAAAAACAATCTCAGTACTGGGAGTGGAAGACTTGGGGCCTTGTCGATGGCTTGGTGATCCAGGAAGCAAGAAGCAGATTCCAGAGCCCAAACTTAAATCCCCTGTCTATCTACTACACCTCAATAGATCTGTTACAGTTTAATAAAGTGTTTGAAGACCAAGTAGTATACTAGGTCACACTCTGTGAGGTACAAAGCACTCTGAAAATAACTATTGCAAGCTGAGCTGTGTAACCTTGAAGTCTAGGCCACCGACCACCACTATCCACTCCTCATTCTCAGGCTTATGGTTTTGGTATCTGACCTCTGTGTGTGAACATGTTGCCAATTCATCAGTATTTCCTTCAATTTTCTCTTCCAGTTTTCAGACAGGTGACTTGCAAAGGCAGTAGAGGCATGGAGCCCACATTTCAAGGAGTGTCTGCTCTTGGCCAAGGATCTCTCAGGCCCTCAGCCATAGAGTTACTAAATTCAGCCTTTCACTTCTACCCTTCCTGGCTTGGCCTTCAACATCTCTGTCACCATTTCCACCCAAATTGGCAGGAAAGGCAGGAACGGTGCCTGGGACACCCCCCCCCCAGGACTGCCTGGAAAGAGGGAAGACAGAGGTCACTAACACACACAAAGCCAGCCCCACACTGGCCTAGCTGCTCTCCAGAAGCACTGAGTACAGGGAAGTTTCTAAAGACAGAATGCTATTGGTCTATCGGTCCCTCTCTCTTTCTCTCTTTCCTTTAAGATTAAAGGCCTGTGTCACCACAGCTAGCTCCAGGGCTTTTTGTATGCTTGGTAAACATTCTACTATAACCCCAAAACCCTGGGATGGTTTTTATAGCCCAGGTGGCCTAGAAATCCTGTTTTCCCCTCCCAATGACTAGGTTTCTACCAGTCAGTTACTCCACCAGACCTGGACTGAATACGTCGTTAAACTCCTCTTATTGTCGAATCAATCTTCTACAAAAGCATAATAATAATAATTAAAGAAAATTAGCCAGAACAGGGCTTGTCTAGAACATTGCTTGCCTAAGGCTAGAAGTAGGGCAGAGATAAACCCAATAAGCACAAGATTTTTGAGGTGCTGTGTGTGCACAACAGAAATGTTCTTTTTGTGTGTGAGTGGGGTGTGATGTGTGCACACACGTGTCTAGGAGCATGTGTGCAGAGGCCAGAGGAGGATGTCAGGTCTCTGTTGCACCTCTCTCTGAGTTATTCCCTTGAGTCAGGGTATCTCGCTGAATCTGAAATAGGCTTGTGGCTGTCAAACCCCATCAATTCTCTTGCCTCCTCCCCATCCCAGCTCTGGAGTTACAGATACTGATGCTGGGGATTTGAGCTCAGATCTTCAAATTTAAGAAGCAGCCTTTTTTTTTAATCGGCTAAGCTGTCTTCCTAGCCTGCAACAGGAATGTTCTAAAATTAAGATTCAACGATGGCTTTGTAGCTCGGTAAACATACTAAAAATAATTGCACACTTAAGTTGGGTTGATTTTATGCTACATAGATTATTCCTCGAGAAAGCTGTGAGGAGAGAGATTGGGAGCTGGAGAAATAACTCATGGGTTAAAAGTAACTTGTTGCTTTCCCCCAAAACTGGAGTTCTGTTCCCAGCATCCACTTGGTGGCTCATAATTGTTGGTAACTCCAGTTCCAGGGGTCCCCACATCCTCTCTGGCCTTATACACTCTCTGGCCTTCTGGTTCCAGACATATATACAAAGCACAGATATACACACAAGCAAGCAAGCAAAACAACATATACATAAAATACAAAAAAACTAAAGATTATCTGAATATCCAGGCAGTATACTAAGTCACACTCCATGAACTACAAAATAATCTCAAAATAGCAGCTATGATGAGGTCTGGGTCTCAGTTTCCTCATCTGCCACTCTGGGGTATTTCTCAGTCATACCTTGTTAAGCACTTGTTTACACGGAATAAATTTAAGTGGAGATAAAGATTGTTAAGGAATTAGGTTAGTGAGGGAATAAGTGGGACTCAAGGAGAGGGAATAAGAAAGTGAAATGAGAGGAGAGATAAGGAGATGTGTAGACAGAAGATAAGAAACCACACAGCAATTGGAAGGTGTGAGGCTATGGCCTCAGCTCAGAAACATAACCCGCAGCGGAGGAAAAAGACACCAGACCAGCCTGACCCAGGCTCAGAAGGTGTCCTGGCATAGGAACCTCACCATGGCCCAATGCCCTCTTCTCTGACCCTAATCCCATGTCCCATGGAGAAGCAGTGCTGTCCCCTGACAACTTCCAGCCTGGCTTGCTATGGTCCCACCAGGAGGCTGTCTATATCTGGGGCTGTAATTACCCACTCTATAGGGCACAACTCAGCTGTGCCCAGGTTGGAAAAAAAGGGGGGCCCTTGGGGTGTAGCCTCCACTGCTGAGTGGGCCTGACTCTCCGAAACCTTGCAACCAGATGCAAATGCCCAAGTGCCTCCTAGCCAATAAGGTGGCAGGGGCCTGGCTGCTATTATGAGATTACCTATCTATTATGAACTTTGGAAATGATGCCCTAAGGAATCATGTCTGGGGGGCTCCCACAGGTCTATCCCCAATGTGCTCCAGCAGACAACACCGACACCCTGACCCCCGTCTGCAGATCTCAGCACCTGAAAAGGGGTAAAAGGGACCCCTGGAGGGAGTCAAGCAGTTCTGGCACCAGCAGGCAACTGAAGGCAAGCACTGGGCTCCCCAGGTCCAAAGCCAGCCTTGGAGCCTCCCACCCCTCTCACTGGGTCCCACAGGGCCAGCTGACGGATCGCAATGGGCAATGCATAGCCTTAGGCCAAGGCTTTTCCGGTCACAGTCACTTTTGTCTTCCTTGCTCCTATCCGCCCTCTAGGAAAGGCCTGGAGCAGAGGAAGGAGTCCGGACAGGAAGGAAACTGAGGCTGGGCGGGCAGGATGCCCGGGAGAGGTGGGACCAGAGTGTCCAAGGACCAGGCTTGTAGGGAAGAAATTAGAAATAAGAAAAATAGGCAGAGAGAAAAGGGCGTCTGTGGAAGCGAAGAAGCACTGGGATTTGGGGTGTGGAGCCCAGAATCCTGAGCAGAGGGAAAGCTGCAAGCTGGCTAGGAGAACGGGGTGTGGTGGTGCATGCCTGTAAACCCAGTTCCCACCATTCCGGATGTGGCAACACGAATAGCAGGCATTCAAGGCCAGCCGAGGCCTGGGCTGCATAAGACCTTGTCTCAAAAAATAACAGAAATACTGCGAATGAGACAGTGAGCTCAGAGGCCACTGTGGGGGAGGCCCAAGGACCCCCAGAAGCTTGCGCTTGACTAAGGATATGGTCCCCAAGTAGAAGAGGTGGCAGAAGAAGACCTAGCCGCTTCACAGTATCGTAGAGGGGGAAACCGTGGGGGCAGGTGGGAAAAGGGAGCCCCCAAAATGGGAGAGACTGGACACCCGGGACAGAGAAGACAGCTGGGAAGAAATAGTGGGGGGGGGTAATTGGGGAGAGATGCTGGAAAGATGCAAACCCCCACATGCTCATGGATCTGCGCACCCCAGAGGCCTGCCCCTCCCCTGGCCACCGGGTGGGACAAGGCTGTAGTGTTGGGCCGCTGGCTGCGGCTGCCCCGCCCGCCGGGACCGGGGACAAGCGGCCTTTCTTCAGCCGGGGCCGGGAGAAGAAGTCGCTTGTTTGCATGGCAGGGAAAGGGGGCGGCCTCGCAGCTGCAGGAAGGGGGCTGGAGAGTGGAGGGAGGTGCGTGTCCGCCGGAGGTTGCGTGTGAGTGGAGCCGCCAGCTCAGGCAGAGTTTTCCCGCGCGTGGGGTGCGTGGTGTGAAGTGGACCGAGTGTGTGGTCAAGTCGAGGCTCAAGTGAAGGATTCCCCTGTGCACCGGTGCTGTGACCCTGGGCCGTCGGTGTGTGACGTGTCTTGCGGGTGCACAGAGGTGAGAGGCATGGGATGCTTGCTGTGCGTGGGAGCTGTGTGGATGGCTGAGTTAGTGGCCAGTCTTGTTTGTGTGACCGCTGTGGGGGTGAGACCGAAGTGCGATGAGTCAGTCTCCCCCGGAGCCTGTGGGACCGCTGAGCTAACGGGCCCAGAATGCAGCCCCACCCGGGCTCCCTGGGTCCCCCGCCGGGCCGTGGGGTCGCCTGCCAAGTCCCCGCTGCTCTGGCTTGGGCGGAAGCGTCCGCGGCGCCAGGGCAACCCCAAGCCCGGCGGCCCCACCCAGCCGCCTGCCCGCGCTTCCCCGTCCCGGGGGAGCCGGATGACGGGGCTCGGTCTCCGTGGGGGAACTCCGTGCCACATTTGGATCCAGACCGCGGAGGCGGAGCGAGAGTCTGGGGCTCAGTCATCCCAGGTCTCCTTTGGAGACTCCTGGGACCCTCAAAGACACGGGGGTCCTGGAGGAGGACTCAAGAGACCCTAGATTTGTAAACTCCAAGATCCCCTCCCTGACTCCCACTCCCAGAGCTGGACTCCTCATCCTTGAGTCCATCCAGGAAGCTGGCCCTGGGACAAGAGTGGAGACGCCCAGGGGATCTCCCTTACTGTGGTCCTGTTGTGGAGAGGGGCCATGTGGGATGCCGTAGAAAAGTACACGCGCTGGTACCCTACCCGAAACTCGGCGAGTGTAGCCGTCGGGGTGCCCACAGGAGAATCGAGATCCCGCACACTCGGGGGTCCCTCCGCAGGGTACCAGGGCCCCCTCTGGCGGTGGCGCTGGCAACGACTCGGAAGGGCAAAAGTAAACAGTTGTAGGAGACCGGCGCACAAAGCCCCTTCCGCCGACGCACTCACCTGGCATGGCCCCTCTTTACCTTCCTACCCAGTTCTCTGGGCCAGAACTGATCTCGTCTGCTCCCGGGGACCTTCCCTTCTGCAGACCCAGCCATCTACGGCGAATGGAACCCCAAGGCGCAGTGGAAGGGTCACGCTTACCTTGTGGGGAGTCGGGGGGACACCAGTCCCTTTGCCCAGTTGGGCCGCCGCGGCCTCCGGCTAGCGAGGACACTGTTGCTTTTCCAGCGGAGCCAGCTGAGTAGGAGGAGAGGGAGCCTGTCCCGCCCCCCTCCTTCGAGTCCCCGCCCCCATCCCGTCCGGTCCGCCTGGCCAGCTAGAGAAGACGCCCTTGTGGGGCTGGAGCCCAAGGCCCCCACCCAGCCTTTCCCACTGCAGCACCTCCCCCGCCTGCACAGCGCCCGCTTTGTTCATCTGTACAGCTGGGTTTTCCTCCACCACCGCGGCCACCACCGTACACACCCTCTCCTCCTCTCCTCCCCTTCCGACCCTCCTAGACCACCCTCCACTCTGGGCCTTGAGGCTCTTGTTCATTACCCACTCTTACCCAAGATGCTTGAATCTTCTACTGACTCCCAATGAGCCCTACCACCGTCCTCCCACA
Organism: Sigmodon hispidus; assembly: GCA_004025045.1. Classification (NCBI taxonomy): domain Eukaryota; kingdom Metazoa; phylum Chordata; class Mammalia; order Rodentia; family Cricetidae; genus Sigmodon; species Sigmodon hispidus. The sequence goes on along the minus strand of PVIH01000116.1, from coordinate 173,762 downwards.
GATTCTCAACGTTTCTTTCAGAATATATTCTGAGGGCACCCAGGTCTTTCCCATGTCAGCCCCTCTCCTTTCCTAATCCATGCCCCGTCATATAGAACTGTAGGTAGAATTAACAATTGCACTCCAGGCTTCAGAAGTTAACAGGAAAGCATGTTAAAGTGTGGTGCAAATTCCAGGACCCTGATAAGCTGAATGGAGTCGTCTTCTTGTCGGCATAGATTCACCTCCATCACAGCCCTGTTGCGTTACAGACAGAACTGGTGACCAGGTAGAAAGAAAGAGTTAGTGAGGGGGGGGGGGCGACAGGAGCTATCAACCACTGATGAAGTCATTCGCCAATTCAACCCCCATCCCGAAATCCAAGCTGACAGTGGAGCCGGACCTTGCAAAGCCTGCCCTGGCCCCAGGAGACCGCTGAGAGGCCCCGTGGGAGCTGAACTCAGCTAGACTGGGCCTCTTTAACCTGCACTAAAGGACTGGCAGACACTCTTCCTCAGTGAAGAAAGGAGCAGGAAGCCCCCAAGTCTGGCCTAAATTGCAGATGAGATGGGTAGGGGAAAAATTAAAAAAGAAAGCTGTCTTTGAAATGGACAAGCCCTGTTAGGATCCAGTGGCTTTTGTTTTGTGCCACTCTCTCTTACCCAGGAACCACAGGACGCTGACTGGTCACTCATTGACAGGGCTAGCAATAGTAGAAGGACCCACAGCTGGCAACTGAACAAGAGTCAGCCAAGCAGGAGCCCAGAGGGAGGAGAGAGTCCCTCCTGCAGCCTACTTCAGCTAACAGAGGTGGGACCTACACTGTGGGCACCAGGAAGCCCCAAGATGTGTGCGGAAGGTCTCTTTCTACCTCTTTTCACATTATCTGAGGCTCACAGAACAATGTGAACTCTAGCCAACCTTCTTGAGAGACCTCACAACAATAACTTTCAGGTTGTTTTAATGTTAGAGAGAGAGAGAGAGAGAGAGAGAGAGAGAGAGAACAAAACAAAATTATCTCGTTCCATATGTGAAGAGATCATCTAGCATTTGGAGAGGGGCTCAGACTTGGGTATCCCGAATCTTCATTCTCTTTCTTAATCTTCTGTGGTCCGGAGGACTGTCAAACAAACCTGTCAGAGACAGATGATGCTGAGGCAGGAGGTTTAAAAAAAACATCTAACTTTCCTGTGTCCTGCAATGTAGGGAGCAGCTGACCCCATCCATAGTCAAGGCTCTGAAATTTGTCCTGTCTCCTGCTATGTCCGGCCTCTGTGTTCCCACAGTTACAGCACTCGGGGGACTAACGCCCTCCTGCCCCCACCCCTCCACTCTCATCCCACTCCACATCTGGAGCCCATCAAAAAGCTCAGTGCTCTCTTTTCACAGTTATGCAAGAGGTCGAGCAGCTGGGAGCTCAGAAAAGGGGGAGGAAGAGAAGAAAGTAGGAAACGGCTTTCCAAGCATGCTCAGACTTTCCGAAATGGAAGCAGTGGGAGATGGCAAAGGCTGGGCGTGGAAGGAAGGGTGAGTTCTTCAAAGCCTTCAGCACTCGCCTGTGACCGTCAGGAATGGATTTCCACACCCCTCCTGTCTTTAGCACATTTCCCATTTTGTCCCTTTTCTCAAATTGTGCTCCCTCTGGCTGTAGAAGAGGGTATCAGTCATTTGGCCAGCGGCCTCTGGAGTTTACTCCCTTTTCTTCAAGATTGAAACATTCTTTCCTTCAGGGAAGTTTCTTAAGCAGGAAGGCAAACAACTTAAAAATAGCTTCAGGAAGTCCCTGAAACTTACCAGATTCTGTAGGCTCCTCCCTGCCAAAATAACTAATAAAAGCAGAGAGTCCTTCTTAGCCAAGCTAAGCTGCAGAGAAAACTCCAGAGCCCAGACCAGCTACCTGAAAGAGGTGTAGACAAACCGAGCTACTTGGAAAGTTAGACCAACTCTCCAACCTGTTGAGTGGCCTTCGGGTTCCCAGCTTTTGTGAGTTGTCCTGTGTTGAGTGGCCTTGTGATGCAGCTGTCTTTGAATCATTTTTGCACTTGTAAGTAACTACAATAAAACTCATTAATTTATCAAGTTGGACTTTGGTGGTATCTGTACTTTGGTCTGTCATGGGTGAGTAAACATGTATGTTGTGTCTTCTCAGGAAGAGTTTTGTCATACAACACCTTGATGACCCCTTTGGGTCCTGATCGTTATTGATATAGGTGTGGTGGCACTGATGACACCAGACACATACTCACTGCATCCATCTTGGTGGAAAGCACAGCCAAACTTGCTCTTTTATTAGTTGGTTTTAGAAAACTTGCATAATCCACCTTTGTATGCAAATGTAATCAAACTGTGAGGGAAATTTGGTCTTGTCTCCCTCTGTGCCTCAGGACCTGTCTATGAGCAGAAGAGAACAAGCACTCACACCTGGGGGTGCAGCACATAATGCAGTGTTCGTGTGGTTTGGTATGTGAGTCTTGAATTTGGTCCCCAGTGTTGTATGATATTCTGTGCATGCTTTGCCTGGAGATCAGAGGGCAGTCTAGTCATCAGCTAACCATAGAGACCAAGTCATGGTGGCTCACACCTTTAATTCCAGAATTTGGGAGGAGGAAGCAGGAAGATCAGGAGTTCAAGTTCGCTGGGCTGCATGAGACTGAACCAGTCTATAAGAGAAACAGAGCCAGGCAGTGGTGGTGCATGCCTTTAATCCTAGCACTAGGGAGGTGGAGACAGGATATCAGTCCCCATTCAGTCTGAGGATTTATAGAGGTAAAAAGTGATTGCGGCTGCTCCTTTGCTTCTCTGATCTTTGAGCTTTACCCCAATATCTGACTCCAGGTTTTTATTAATAAGACTAATTAGGATTATGCTTCACCCCAGCACTGAATGCACACTTATTTGGGAAATAAAATCAGTTCTGTTTCTCTTGTTGCCTTTAATTTGCAGGGCCACTTTTTCAAACAGTTCCTGTTGTGGTTTGTTAATCAAACTGATAAAAAGGAGGACACCCAGGTGTTTCCCAGAATTGGATTTGGACATTTAGGGGCTATGAGGTATTTCCAACTAGTTGACATTGTAACATAACTTGTCATCTATAAAGAGCATACTCAAGATCCATGTAATTGAGTTATCAAAGGGTGAATGTGCAGGCTTTGGAGAGATGGCTCAGTTGTTAAGAGCACTGGCTGCTCTTCTAAAGGACCTGGGTTTGATTCCTAGCACTGTGGTGGTTTACAACCATCTATTATTCTAGTATTAGGGAATAGAGTGCTCTCTTTTGCTCCCTGCTAGTAACAGGCATGAACATGGTACACATACATTCATGTACACATACACATAAAATAATTAAAAAATAAAACACTATAAGACAATAAAATCAGTTTAAAAACGAGGGAGCTGGAAAGATGGCTCATTAACTGCTCCAGAGGACCTGAATTCAGTTCCCAGCATCCATATCAAGTGTCTTCCAAGCCCCTGTAACCCTAACACCAGGGAAATCTGATGCCTCTGGTCTCCGCCAGCACCTGCATTCATGTGTACCTACCACACACAGACATATACATACATACACATTATTGAAACTATTAAGAATTAAAAGCCCAAGAAAACAGCAAAAACATTTTTTAAGTAAGTTTATGGTTTTGTTGGGTCATATAGCTATCCTCAGTCATATAATCACTTAGTCCCTGATCAGTAAGAAGCAAGGTAAAAGACTTTCCTTTTTTGGCAGGGGACAGAATGCTCAACTTCTGTTTGTGAGCAGGAAAAGCCCAATTGGGTATGGTTGTCTGGCTTTTGTAAAGACCTCCTTTGTGTTAATCATTAACTCCCTAGTACAAAATGAGACACGTCAGGGATTCTCCCCATTCTTGGATAACAGCAATTCACAGCCAACACCGACTAGACTAGTGGATTTTCTATACATTGTCTTGAAGAAGCCCTAGAGATGCAAATATGTTTACAAAAGGGTACAAAGAAAGGGGTGGAGGGGCATGGTTGTGAGGAAGCACATGTGTAATAAGGGAGTCACTAGGCTTTGTTTCTGCTAAGCCTACAAGGCAGAAACCCTATAAAACTACCACCCCTCTCACCTAGAACTCAGAAATCTACCTGCCTCTGCCTCCCAAATACTGGGATTAAAGATGTGTACTGTGAATGTGCCTGGCACCCACTGGGGCCAGAAGAGGGCACTAGATCTCCTAGAACTGAAATTGTGAACTGTTGTGAAATATTATTTTATATTTATGGTTGTGAGCCAAGCCTTTAACGGCTGAGCCATCCCTCCAGCCCGTGAAATATTATTTTAAGTGAGCAACAATGTGTTAGTTTGTGCTGCAGAATATTGCTTTAACTGTATAAAGGTGCATTACATTTGTTTATACTGCATTTGTTTAATGATGTAAAGATGAGCTGCATTTGATTCACCTTGCCTGCCTAAGGCACCTGATTGGTCTGATAAAAAACTGAATGGCAATAGCTAGGCAGGAGAGGGGTAGGTGGGGATGGCAGGCAGAGAGAATAAATAAAGAAAAATCTAGGAACAAGAAAGAAGAGAATGAGAAGAAGAGGGAAGGAACATGTCCGGGGCCAGAGGAGTTCACCTGTAAATGTTAAATATACAGAAAGAAAAATAAAAAGCCCTGAGGCACAAGGTAGATCAAGAGAAGTAGGCTAACTTAGAAAGAGCTAGGCAGAAATGTGCCTAAGCTAGGATGCACATTTAAAACATGATTTGGGAGCTGGTTGGTGGCCCAAAAGAAAAAGTGTGGTACAGAGAGCAACAATATGGATTCTGGAAGCCAAACCTAGATCCTCTACAAGAGCATCAAGTGCTCTTAACCACTGAGCCATCATTCCAGCCCCTAGATGTAAAATTTAACAAAAATTATTTAGTCAGTCTTAGTGATACATACCCTTAATTCCAGCACTTGGAAGACAGAGGCAGACAGATGTCTGTGAGTTCTAGACCAGCCTGATCTACAAAGCAAGTGCAAGGACAGTCAGGGCTCTGTTACTCAGAGAAACCCAGTCTTGACCCCCCCACCCTCCCCCACCCCCTCAAAAAAAGCCATTTAGATCGGGGCAAATTGATACACTGGGAGGTAGAGGTATGATTAGGAGTTCAGGTTAGCTTGAGCTACAGTGTGAGACACTATTTTTTTTTTTTTTTTTTAAAAAAAAAGCAAAAGACAAACTGAGGTCTGGTGACAGCTCAGTATTAAAAGGTGCCTGCCACTAAGCTTCGGTACTGGAGTTTAATCCCCAGAACTAATTTTTAAAGTTATCTTTTGGCCTCCACACCTGCTTCAGAATATTACCTTAACTGTGTAAAAGTGTGCTGTTCATATTGCATTTGTTTAAGATGTAAAGATGAACTGCATTTGATTGACCTTGTCTACCTAAGGCACCAGATTAGTCTAATAAACAGCCCTGTCCCCACCTAAGTAAAATATAATACAAATTTTAAACTGAAATTAAAAGTGAGTGTTGACTGCAGAGATAGTTCAGTTGGCAAAGTGCTTGCCATGCACACACAGACCTGAGCTCAATTCCCAGAACCCTTGTAGTAACCCAAACCTCAGGTTACTACAGCCTCCACTTGTAGTAAACTCAGTGCTTGGGAGGTGGAGATAGTGACCCCTGGCCTCCACATGCATTCACACACTGCATCCACCCAAACATTACCTGTCATATATTAATCCTAAGAGTCTCTCAGGTCCTACCAATTGTAAACAACTTCATATTAATTGGAGGGTGGTTTCCTTTACCAAAGCCGCATGGATTGATAAGAGATTTGAGCTTTTAGCTACTGTCCCAGAGGTATACTCTGTGCCTTCCTTACATGGGATTAACTAGAACATTTAGTCAGATACAGCTATGGTGATAACCTCCCTCAAAAGCCAGATATACTGGCTTGTCAAGGCATGTGGCATGAATTAGGTTTTCATTTCATTAGATTAAGATTATAGTACAGGGAAGCAAGATGAATTTTAGTACAATTAGATTAGGTACTAGTTCATTAAAAAAAATAAAAACAAAACCTTAAACCTCCACCAGAAGATTGTCATCCCCAACACTGCTTATTAGGGAGAGAAGAGTCTGCCTTCCAATTTGTTCACACAATAGATTTTCCCAAATAAAAGAGTAAAAAGCCCTATTTGAGAAAAGGTCTCACTATGTTGTCTTGGCTGGCCTCAAGCTCATCGAGCTCCTGTTCCCTCTGCTTCCTAAGTGCTAACATTAAAGGTACACACTACGTCTAGCAAGCCTTTTGAGGGAATAACGCATTTCTAAAGCATCCACCATATCTTCCTGGTCCACTTCCTCTTCACTGTTTGACAAGGCAAAGGCTCCAGGTACTGCAGAATGTTTAAGAACTCTTCAGTTAGTTAGGTGTGGTGCCCATGTCTATAATCCCACATGGGAGGCAGAGTTTGAGACCAGCGTGGTCTACGGAGCCAGTTCTAGGACAGCTATGACTACACAAGAGAGACTATGTGGCAAAGAACTGGGCAGTGGTGGTGCGTGCCTAGTGCCAGCATTCAGGAAGTAGAAAGGCAAGCAGATCTCAGAGTTTGAGGCTAGCCTGGTTACAGAGCTAGTTCTGGACAGCCAAAAGCTACACAAAGAATCCTTATCTTGAAAAACGAGAGGGAGGGGGGAGACAGAGAGAGGGGAAGAGCATTATTTGTTTGAATCTAAACTGCTCCTGACAGAGCGTAGTCTGGCCCTAGTGAAAGCTCTAAGAAGCTTTATCTAATCCTGTTCAGAAACTACAATGTCAAGAGTGAGTGTGTGTGTGCTCAAATAAACATAATAGCACAATACCGGGAAAAGACAAGGAAATGAATACACTTGGATAGGTTATTTTCTTTTAAAAAAACATATCATTAATCTTTAATCTTAGATCCTATTACAGTATCATGAATCAGCAAGCGACATCAAAGTTAAGGAGTCCAGTAAACATCCCATTTTATAATATTCTTTTATTTGATTAAAGAATTTGCCTTCGTTGTGTACATTGGAATGTTATATTCCCTATGTATTTTACAGGGTTACAAAATGTCTCTCATTTTAAATATTACCCCAAAAGTAATTTCAGAAAAAAGTCTCTGTGAAATTAAACTTGACTTTAAAAATCATAGGGACAAACAACTCTGAAATACAACTGGATTAATAAGATTTGTCTACTTAACTACATGACAGACTTCTTATCTCAGTCCCCTTCCTCAGAAAATCTCACATGAAAACCAAGCTAGAGATAAGGATTCTTCCCTGATGCAGCTTAGAGGAAAGGGAAAGGCCAGAACTTTCTTCGGCAAGCCATCCAGCCACAGCCATTTTTGTGTGACTACTCTGCTTCATGGGTAGTATGCTCTTGCCATGGAGGGCCATCTGCTCAGAATGAGAGCCCCGCTCTCCAGTCACCTGAGAGTGTGGAGGTCATGTTTCCCACTGCTAGTGCCTACAGCCTTGCAGCAACTGATCATCCAGTCCACCCAGTGCAATGCTTGGTGGGACTGGCTGATTCAGCCTCCATGAAAAAGGCAATGGATCAAATGCAGCTGGGAAACAATTACTACATGATGACACAAAAAAGGCTAAGAGGGGGAAAAGGATTTCAACAACAAGGACAGAGTGGCAGGTGGAAAATATCTGGGTAGATGGAAGGAAATGGGGTATATCTGAGTAACCCCTCTCCACATATCAATATAATCTCTCATCTCTCAAAATGCTACCACACTAATCATGAAGACGGGAACTCCTTAATAGTCCAGGGATAATGGGAAATGCACAGACTTCCTAGCCTCATTTCTGCTGGAAAGAAGACTGATTGAGGAGCACCTGGGAATCTAAGGGGACTATGACACTATGAGTGACATGCAGTAACTCAAATGCCCCACATGGTGGACTGTAAGTTGGGTAGCACTAGCAGCAGACATGATTACATGTGGAAATGGATGTAGCCACCTTAATTAGGCATTTAAGAAGGTGTGTACATCTGAAAGCTGCTTCTCAGCTACCTTTAATATTGACATGAGTGGGATTCACAGTACTGCTTGCAACTGGAAAGGCAGATATTACAAGGGAGCAACTTAGCAAAGAAATGGAACATTAGACAGACAGGAAAGGAGATAAGACAACCTTCTATTTCAACTTCTAGACTCTACATCCCTTAAGCAGTTCACTGGTGCTGTCTAAAGTAAGAATGGGTTAGGTAAATTTGTTCTAGGAGTGCTGAATATAATACCTACAAAGAAATGATCCCAGTGCATAACCGAGTGTACTGGAGAAAAAAAAAAAAAAAAAAAAAAAAAAAACACCTGAAAAGGAAATGGAAAATTTAAATCTACAGAGAAAACCTTTTAAAACAAAGTATGAAATATAACTATATTTAGGGATTAAAATAAAGGGGAAACTTATATGAAGGCAGAAGGTGTTTATGGGACATTCCCTGGAGAGCTTGCTTTCCTGCTGGCCAGTAAAATCTGCCAAAGAAATCGGCAGCCTTTCCCTTTATGTTAGTGTCATTTCTTTGTCAAAGAATGCCTCTGTGACACCAGGACACTGGGGGCGAGTTGAGGGTCCTTGTGCACAGAGGATGTACACTGTATCAGGAAAAAGGGGCGTCTCCAATGGCTTGTAGATTTGGAAAAACTCTTCAGCCGCTTTTGGCTTCTTTATCAATCTGAAATCCGCTTTGCTCCCTTCTTGGTATTACAGGATTTCATATTTGTCCACTAAGAAAGTGGTCTCTGTAGAAAACCTGACAGGGCTGTTTCCATCTACCTGGGTCACTTTGGTAACCTAGAAAAACAAAAGGAAAACACAGTAAGGAAAAGGACAGTGAGTCTACAAGATGGTGACTACATACATTTTCATTAGAGATTACATAAAATTCTCTAAAAGCACCCACTCACACTTGCAGCATTATCTAATCTGCTTTCCAGACAACAACAACGGCTGCAGTAAAACCGAGCAACTGCCACAAGGAAAAGTTCAAAATGAGTGCTGAGGCCCAGCTTTGCCATATAAAATCCAGGAAAAGTCAGACATTCTATAAGGATGATTAATTAACATTCTGATCCCAAATGCAGTGTGCTAACTCTTTGCATTACTTATTAAAACCATCTCTATCTCTTGTGTCCAAAGTCCCAGTACGTTGTAAGATTCTCTTGTTTCTTTTTTTTTTTTTTTAAAAACTTTATTTATTTATTTATTTGCCTTGGTGTTTGCCTGGAACTGGAACTACAGACAGTTGTTAGCTGCCATGTGGGTGCTGGGAATCGAACCCGGGTCCTCTGGAAGAGCAGACGGTGCTCTTAACCGCTGAGCCATCTCTCCAGCCCTGTTTCTTTTTTTAAAAAAACTTTTTATTTATTTATTTATTTATTTGCCTTGGTGTTTGCCTGGAACTGGAACTACAGACAGTTGTTAGCTGCCATGTGGGTGCTGGGAATCGAACCCGGGTCCTCTGGAAGAGCAGACGGCGCTCTTAACCGCTGAGCCATCTCTCCAGCCCCTGTTGTTTCTTTTTTAAGCTTAGTTTTATTTTATATGTATGGGTGTTCTTCATTTATGTGTCTGTGTGTCTGGTGCCAGCAGAAGCCAAAGGTGGGCATTGGATAGGCTGGGACTGGGGTCACACATAGTTGTCACCCACCATGTGGGTACTGAGAATCAAACCTGAATATTTTGCAAAAGAACAGCCACTGAGCAGATGCATCTCTCCAGCTACTCTTTTGTCTTTTGAAACACAATTTCTCTGTGAAGCCCTGGTTGTCCTAGAACTCACTCTGTAAACTAGGCTAGCCTCAAACATAGAACTCAAGAGATCTGCATGCCTCTGCCTCCTAAGTGCTGGGATTAAAGGTGAGTACCACCACCACCACCTGGTTTAAGACTAGTCTTTTCAGGGTTGGAGAAATGGCTCCTGGTTAAGAGCAATGGTTGTTCTTCCAGCACTCCTGAGTTCAATTCCCAGAAACCACATGTTAGCTCAGAACCATCTATAATGGGATTTGTTGCCCTTTTTTTGTCATGCAAACTACAGAATAGACAGACAGAGCATTCAGATATATACATAAATCTTTTTTGTTTTTTGAGACAGGGTTTCTCTGTGTAGTCCTGACTATCCTGGAACTCACTCTGTAGACCAGGCTGGACATGAACTTTTTTGAGATCTGCCTGCCTCTGCATCCCTAGTGCTGGGATTAAAGGCATGTACCACCATGCCCAGCTCCAACTTATTTTTCTTTTATGTATGCGTATTTATGTGCTTGGTGCCTGCAGAAGTCAGAAGAGGGCACTGGATCTACTGGAACTGGAGTTACAGATAGTTATAAACAACCATGCTGGTGCTGGGAACCAACCCAGGTCCTCTACAAGAGCAGTAAGTGCTCTTTAAATGCTGAGCAGCTATCTTTCTAGGCCCTACCAAAAAATAACAATAATAATAATAATTTTTTTTAAAGGCCAGGAATGGTGGTACAGGCCTATAATTCCAACACTCAGAAAGCAGAGCTCTGTGAGTTGGAGGGACATTTGCCTATACATCTAGGCCAGCCAGGGTACACAGTCAGACCCTGTCGGAAAAGGGAAAAGGAAAAAGAAATGTGATGAGCAAGTCAGAAATGGAATCTGCAGAACATATCAGCTTTGATTTTTGCCTTGACATGAAACTGTGCTGCCTATCAGACATGTGTTCCATCCTCCCCACATCTGCCTTCTGTTAGAACAGAGTACCTGTATGTTGCAGTAATTTTTTTTGGAGATGAAGGAAACTTGAACAGGGAAGAAGTCATTGGGCTGCCCAGGAATGCTGAACTCCAGGCTGCCACTCTTATTTTTGGCATCAATCACTGGCAGGCACCACTCCAAGGTATTTCGACGACTATCATGTCGATATTCCCCATCAATCTCACCAATCACCGGTGCACCAACACCCGATCTGTCATGAGAAACATCTGGTCACTATAGTTATCTAGAGCTCAGAGACTCCAACAAGGAAAGAAAAACCAACCCCAAATTTGATCACAGCTGGGCACTGGTGGAGCATGGCTTTAATCCCAACACTTGGGAGGCAGAAGTAAGTGGATTCCTGTGAATTGATGGCCAGCCTGGTCTACAGACAGAACAAGTTCTAGGACAACCAAGGTTAGACAAAGAAAACCTGTCTTGAAGGAAAAAAAATTACCACATTTCAAATTCTGTCTCAATTTTTCTAAAAATTATGCTGCATAGTAACTACAAGGATCACCTAACTAACACCTTAGCTAAGGATATCATGTAACTTCCTTTGTAGAAAAAGATACTAGAATAATATGCATTTAAGACACAGCTTTGGGGGCTAATTAGGACTGGGAGCTAGCAGGGAACTGAAACTGCAAATGTCTAAAAATGTTTTTATTGTAAAAGTCACTTCATGGGGGGGGGGGCTGGAGAGATGACTCAGCGGTTAAGAGCACTGACTGCTCTTCCAGAGGACCTGAGTTCAATTCCCGGCACCCACACGGCAGCTCACAACTGTCTGTAGTTCCAGTTCCCAGTTCCAGGCAAACATTAAGGCAAATAAATAAATAAATAAAAAGTTAAAAAAAAAAAAAAAAAAGTCACTTCACGGTTTGCTTGCCCGTTAAGAACTTTTTAACGATGTATGTCCTTAATAAATAAGGATGAAAAATAAAGCAGGTTGATAGTAGGGGAGACTTTACATAGCAATAATAGAGGTGAAATTGGATCTTTGAAAAGATCTGTTGTCAAACTTTACTCAGGCCAATGTTAGTAAGTTTATCTGATGTCTAATCTAGTGAATTTATCTGGTAAATGAATGAAAGCATGACAACAGAGTCTGTCGAAAATAGAGATAGACTGGAAAAGGAGGCACACGGTTGTTTTGGTCACAGAATTATCAGGGCTAGTTAGGATGTACTTTGCACTCCCACAAATGGCTGACAGGCAGTGTCACCTACTCCTACACATTCTAAATTTATCCTCTTTTAACTCAGCAGTGACACTCGGTGCTTACATTAGGGCAGGGGAAAGCAGGGAAACAAATTTACTTGAAGGGCTGCAAAAGACTTTAACTCTTTCCCACCAATTTTACAGTGCTCATTCCTCCTCTGCTCCAATTCCAATGCTGACTTCTAATCTGATCAACTCTAGAGACCAGGGTAAACGACTCCAAAGATCTCTTCCCCAGGCCACTGCAAAACTGAACAAAGACACAGGAAACCACCATAGCCACAATTACAGAGCAGACAGACAGGCCTCAAAACTGTGGCATCCTAAAATAGGCTAGTAAAATAAATCTCAACGGAGTCTATCTGTCAGCAATGCCAAAGTCCTACCATTCTCCAAGGTAGCTATTTATTGTTCTGGAGGAACAACCGACTTGTGAAGTTGGTCACCCTATTATTATTTTACTTTTTTCAAACAAGGTCTTTTTGTATTAGCTTAGGTTAGCCTTGAAATCATAAATCTCCTATCCCTAATTCTCAAGGACTGAAACTACAGGTGTGTTGGTTAATTCTATTAATGGGGACACTGGTAAAATAGCATATTTTTTAAAAATGGAAATAAGAATGCCTAAAATTAGATTTGACCAAGATAAATCCCCCAGTAATCAAAGGAAACAAAACTAGAAATTATTATTTTGTTGCAATAAAAATTGAGGAATTTAACAATAAAGATACGCTAATGCACAATTAAATCCTGTATTTCCTTGTAGCACTGGTTGAATGGTAGATGAGAAAAGCTGAGGTGCACTGTTGAAGTAATGTCAGTGGACACTCTACTTAACATATAAGGAACCAAACTTAATACTTTGAGGACCATAGAGAATACATCATTGAAATATATAAGGTATCATTAGAACTAAAAAACTTGAGGTGTATGTGTGTGTGACAGGAATTCTGTTTGCAACAGGGTCTCATTCTGTAGCCTAGGCTGACTTGAAACTCAAACTAGAGAGAATCTCCTGCTATGGTCTCTCTAGTGCTGAATCAGTGTTTAAATCACCATAACCAGTTTAATATACATGCCTATCTTGCCAGTGCAACAGCTTCCTAGGTGTATGCATGTCAAAACTAACTGCACTGTTTACTGCCCCACCCCTGATTTGTCCGTGTTGCCCTGGCTGTCCTGGAACTTGCTTTGTAGACCAGGCTGGCCTCTCATTCAGAGATTTGTCTGCCTCTGTATCCCAAATGCTGGGATTAAAGGTGTGTGCCACCACTAACCTGGTTTGCACTACATATTTTATGTCAATCATAATGTAAAGCTTCTATAAGACTTAATGAAACTGATGTAGATATGTTATATCCAAAATATACTCTCATCTTTAGTTAAAGATAAAGGAAAACTCAGCCACTGTACTTCTCTAAACGTGTAAACGAAGTCTGGCTAGAAAGCAGCACATCCTCCTAGCCATCAGGGTGACTGCATAAACAAGCAGAGCTTACCTAACTCAAGAAAACAGTTCCAGCACTGTGAATGGTTAGTTTTGGTTGTATTCCACCACTGTGAAAATGTACAGCTTGCTGGGGAGTGATGGCACTAAGGTACCAATCTCTCTTGAATTTGGGTCAGCCAAAACTACATAGTCACTGTCTCAAAAAATCCAGCCTAACCAGAACCAAACAAAGGAAGTATACAGCTCAATGGACTGACAAATGTCAGTTGTCTTGGAAGGCTGACCACCTTAAGTCATAGGACATTTTCTTTTTTTTTTTTTTTTAAACTTTATTCATTTATTTATTTATTTGCCTTGGTGTTTACCTGGAACTGGAACTACAGACAGTTGTTAGCTGCCATGTGGGTGCTGGGAATCGAACCCGGGTCCTCTGGAAGTGCAGACAGTGCTCTTAACCGCTGAGCCATCTCTCCAGCCCCGTCATAGGACATTTTCATCAGATGGCAAAGGTCCTTTGGCTCTTTTCTCACCACACACTTTCCTCTCTACCTCCTGATTTCTGATCAAAGAACATCACCCTCTTCTAGAAAGCCCTATGTGTCTGCCTTCTTTTACACCGTCACCAATCCCCATCTCTCCTTTATCCCTCACACACAGCCTATGCTCAAACTTATGATCCGCCTGACTTCATCTTTCAAGTGTTAGATACAGGTCTGTGCTGCCACTACACCAAGTTTCACAAATTTTTGTTGTTGTTGTTGCTGCGGTTTTTTTCCACACAGGGTTTCTCTGTGTTGCTTTGGAACCTGTCCTGGAACTCACTCTGTAGGCCAGGTTGGCTGGAACTCCCTGAGATCCTCCTGGCTCTGCCTCCCAAGTGCAGAGATTAAAAGGATGCGCCAGGACACACAGCACAACTTTTTTTAAAGCAAGTATCAGCCATGTCTATTGCCTCAGGCCTGTAATCCCAGCTACTCATGACTAAGGCAGGAAAACCACAAATTCAAGGCTAGTCTGGGCAACTTAGTGAAACCCTGTCTCAAAACAGGTAAAAAAGGACTGGTAATGTAGCTCAGTGGTAGAGCTTTTGCTGTGTTTAAGCCTCTAGGTTTAATGGGTATTACCACAGTGGGTAAAGAAATAAGCAAACATTTCAGAATGGATATTCAGTGACGTACTGTCTCTAAATTCATCCCCAAACCCCAGGAACCAGCTCTATAAATCCACGAAGAGGATTAGGAGAATTTTACTTACGGGAGTGGGATGGTGATGACAACATCATTGAGTTCTAAATTATCTTCCTGTAGTTCATATTCTATGTTGACATCACAACCATTTCCACTTTCAGAGGGCCAACAATTGACTGAGAAGAAAAACAAGGCCATAACCCATCAGCTTTAGAAAAACAGGAGAACTGTTTCTTGGCCTTGAGGCCAAGATCAAGAGTATGGAAGAGTGGAAAAAATGTTAGGACAGTAAATACAAGCTGACCAACAATTGCAGGTCTATAGCATCCTAATATAAAATATACATTGATGGCTCAAAACCAGCTCCAATTCCAGCTCCAAGTAATATGACGATCTCTTCTGGCCTTCACAGGCACCTATTCATAGGTGCACACATTCACACAGAAACACACATAAACATAAAAGAACCTAAAATGATTAAGCTATACAAAATACAGCAGCAATTCCATTTTGAAGACAGCCACTTTGCCAAAATGAACTTGCTATGTTAATGAACATAAGAACATCAGAGGCACCTACTTGTCAAGGGAATGAAAGATTCCTCTGTTGTCTGTAGTCTCCACTTTAGTACCCCTACATCACTGTTGACTGGAAATGACTTCTCTGGGTTTTTCAAGCCAATAAGAGACTCTGCAGTGAAAAGTTTTTTATCCACATTTGGATGGGTCTAGAATGAGAAGAGAAAGAAATCTGAAGTTCAGAATGACAAGTGCGGGGCAAGCAAGATGGCTTAGCAGGTACTTGTTGCTAAGTCCAATGACCTGAGTTCAATCCCTAGAACACATACAAAAGGAGAAAAAAACCAACACTCTTCAAAGTTATCCTCTGAGCTCTACACAAGATACATGCACTCCCACACAGACACATATATACAAGCATACAGACACACACAGAGTAAAATAAATGGATTAAAAATAAAATTTAAAAATTGAGTAAGAGGAGGTTGGCAAAGTACTTGCCTAACACACATGAAGCTCTGGGTTCAATTGCCTGTAATCCTAGCAGTCTGGAGTTGGAGACAGGAAGATTAGAAATCCAGGGTCACACTCTGTCACATAGACCCCTTTGGGCTTATAGGGCACATAAAAAGCATTCCTAATAAATTACAATTTTTTTTTTTTTAAAAAAACTTTATTTACTTATTTGCCTTGGTGTTTGCCTGGAACTGGAACTACAGATAGTTGTTAGCTGCCATGTGGGTGCTGGGAATCAAACCCGGGTCCTCTGGAAGAGCAGACGGTGCTCTTAACCGCTGAGCCATCTCTCCAGCCCCATAAATTACAATTTTTAAAAAATTTGTGGAAAGATGTGCCTTCTACAAAGACTTAAGATTTTAGATCAGAGCAACACAATCATGCCCCATCTCAAACAAACAGAAAAACTGAAAGCCAAGGCTAAAAGCTGAGTATAAACCTAACTCGAGCAGGAGTCTGTGTTCCATTTCTAAGTACTGCAACAAGTCTAAATACTCAATATAAAAAGCCTCTACACACCTGTAGCTGTACCCCTTTCTTATCTTCATTTTCTACATGAAGACGAATCCGACCAAATTTGTCATCTGAGATCCTAAGCATGATCATGCCATGTAACTCCATATTCTGTAATCCTCCATCTCTCCCACAGGTTAGTGTGATCTTCTCTTCAATCTTCATATGCACACTACAAAGCAAAAGTTTTGTCAGAAAATTTTTGTGAACAAAGTTTTATCAGGAATCAGTCTGGAGATGTAATTAAGTTGGTAGTGATTGTCTAGCATGCAAAAAGCGCTGGGCTTGATCCCTAGCTCCATAGAAAACCAGGTGTGATGGTGCTGCTTTGGTGTACTTGGGAGGTAGGATTGGGAGAACAGTTAAGGCCATCCTTGGCTCAGAATGAACTCAAGGCCAATCTGAACTACAAGAGACCTGGGTCTTAAAAAAAAAAAAGAAAGGAAGGAAGGAAGGAAGAAAAAGAAGGGGGCTGATGAGACGGCTCAACTGTTAACACATACCCGAGCAGAAGGCCCAAGTTTGGTTCCCAGCACCCCAGATGAGGAGGCATCTTACAGTCACCTGTAACTGCAGCTCTAGGAGATCCCTCTTCTAAGTCCTAATATACTTGCACTCACGTGCACATACCATCACTCTCCCCAAATACAAATGTATACATTAATTTTAAAAGATTAAAAAAAAAATCTTAGAAAGGAAAGAAACTAGAACTCAATATTACTTTGGAGTTTAATAGTAATTAGCCTCAATTAAAGTTCTATACTTTATTTCAATATTGGTACTCTGCAAAAGTGGATGATGCTTCCCCTAGAACAAAGGGTTATTAAATAAAAATGCTTTATTTTATATGCTGCCTTGGTTATTGGGGGGGGGTGTCAAGATAGGTTCTATGTAGACTTGGTTGTCCTGGACCCTGCTCTGTAGACCAGGCTGGCCTCAAGCTCATAGAAATCTGCCTGCCCCTGTATCCTCAGTGCTGGGATCAAAAGTGTATGTCATCATTGCCTGGCTCCAGGTTTTTACTCAATATACTATCATTTTACTCAGAATGATACATAAAAAACTTAGCAGGGTGATGGTGGCACATGCCTTTGATCCCAGTACTTGGGAGGCAGAGGTAGGCAGATCTCCATGAGTTCAAGCCAGCCTGGTCTACAAATCGAGATCCAGAACAGCCAAGATTGTCACAGAGAAACTCTATCTCAGAACTCCACCCACAACAAAACAAAACAAAATAAACTAGCTAATACTGGTTGCCTCCATCATATAAAATTTACCTGGTTGGGAAGATTTTATACAAACAGTGAATATTTTTTTTAAATATTTATTTTTATTTTATGTGAAATTGGTGTTTTGCCTGCATGCATAACTGTGTAAGGGTGTCTGATCTTGGAATTACAGACAGTTGTTAGCTGCCATGTGGATGCTGGGAATCCAACTCAGGTCCTCTGGAAGAACAGTCAGTGTTCTCAACCGCTGAGCCATCTCTATAGCCCTCAAACACTGAATATTTTACTATAGAAATACATTAACAATAAAAATGCTACTGCTATGGGCAATTAGTATGTATAATCTATATATATTCTATGATATAAATGTATGCATATATACATGCATTCCTAGCGTCTGGTACACCATTTGAATGCCTGGCACCTATGTAAGCCAGAAGAGGGCACTGGATTCCTCCAGAACTAGAGTGACAGATGGTTGTGATCCACCATGTGGGTGCTGGAAACTGACCTTGAGTCCTCTGGAAGAACAGTCAGTCAGTGCTCTTAACCACTGAACCGTTTTCCCAGTTCTAGAATTATTTTTAAGCTAAGTGAACCACAGTAGCTACAAAGAATATTTGGGACACTTGCTTTTTTGTCTCAGCCTCTTAGATCTTTCCAGAAACAAAGGCTCCAGACTCAAGAATACAAGCATCTGAATCTTTGGATAATGTAAAGTTCTTCTTTACCTTTACAAGAGTTTGCTCTGTGTTTGAAGTAATGTTATCACTTAGAAAAGCTGAGACTCACACCTTTAATCCCAGCACTCAGGAGGCAGAGGTAGGTGGATTTCTATGAGTTAGAGGCCAGCCTGGACTATAGAGCAAGTTCCAAAACAGCCAGGGCTACAAAGAAACCCTGTCTTTAAAAACAAACAAACAAACAAACAAAAAAACCCCAAAAAACAAAAAAGTGGTAATGGTTGTTTAAAAGTGTGAAGCCTCTAGTTGTTAAAAATTCTGCTTTCTTAGAAGACCATGTTTAGCTCCTAGTGTCCAAGTGGAGTGGGCTCATAACATCTTTCAACTCTAGTTCAAGGGAAATCAAGTGCTGGCTTCTGTAGGTACTTGCACTCACATATGTACAGGCCTATACTCACATAACTTAAGCATTCTTTCTTTTCTTTTCTTTTTTTAAATATATTTATTTATTTGCCTTTGTGTTTGCCTGGAACTGGGAACTAGAACTACAGACAATTGTGAGCTGCCATGTGGGTGCTGGGAAATGAACCCCAGTCCTCTGGAAGAACAGTCAGTGCTCTTAACCAATGAGCCATCTCTCTAGCCCCTCGTTTTGTTTTTTTAAGGAAGGCTTCAGCCACATAATTTAAAAAACAAAATTAAATCTTGAAAAAAAAAAAAAAAGTATGAGGTCTCAGCTTTTCTTTTTTTTAAAGATTATGCTTTTTCCTTTTATTTATTTGTTATGTATACAGTGGTCTGCCTGCACATATGCCTTCAGGCCAGAAGAGGACACCAGACCTCATTACGGGTGGTTGTGAGCCACCATGTGATTGCTGGGAACTGAACTCAGGACCTCTGGAAGAGCAGCCAGTGCTGTTAATCTCTGAGCTGTCTCTCCAGCCCACCCTGAGGCTGGTTTTAAACTCCAGATCTTCCAATCTCCACCTCCTGAATGCTGGGAATATAAGCAAGTATCCCCATGCCACACTTAAGAGACAAGCTACACAGCAAGCATAAAGTTACCTTTTCTAAGTTAGCCAATAAAAGGCAAGTTCTAAACTTCATAGGAAATAAATGGTTGAGAGTTTTCATGTTTAAAGTGGAAAAAAAAATACCTTAAGTTAATATCTGAATATGTTCTAAATAAAAATTTTAAATCAATAAAAGTTAAAAGAAGCAAAAATATAAGACTAGGATATATGTAGTCCAGTGGTAGACAGTATACTCAGCATATGTAAGGTTCTGGGTTTGATCCCTAGCACAAGAATAAATACATAAACAAGAAAAGAACTGATGGAATTTAAAAACAAGTTTAAAGGCTAGAGAGATGGCTCAAGAGTTAAAGAGCACATACTGCTCTTCTCCAACACTCATACCAGGTTACCTCACAACCACCTGTAACTCCAGCTCCAGGAAGATCTAACACTTTTAACCTCTTCAGGCACCTGTACTGTACAAACCCAGATACAGACACACACATAACTAAAAATAATAAAAATAGCCAGGTATGGTAGCATGTGCCTTTAATTCCAACACTTGGGAGCCAGAGGCAGGATGTGTTGTGAATTTGAGGCCAGTCTGGTCTACACAGTTGAGTTTTCCCCTTGAGACAAGGCTTCTCTGTGTTACAGCTCTGGTTGTCCTGGCACTCAGAGATCTGCCCGCTTCTGTTTCCCAAGTGCTGGGATTAAATGCCTGTGCCACCACCACCCAGCTAAAAAGACCATTTTTATATTGTTTGTTCTTGTAGAAGTCATTACCTTTCCATATTAATGGGCGAAGCGTGCACTTTGGTTGCTTCCGAGGTACGTTTCCCAATATTAGAAGATATAATATTTTCTCCTTCAGATTTCAATTTGTCCACAAAGTTATCTACTTCCTTTCCTTTAGCTCCAAGTTTCAAAGCCTTGCTGGGGCCTGAAGGTCTAAGAGGAAAGAATGCAAAACAAATGAATACATGATAAAATTACAAAAAGCCCTAAGCATTAGTTAATAGCCTTCTACCAACAAAGATTTCTCTTTTAAGCATCAAGAATCCAAATACCAAAAGTACAATTTTATAATCATAAATAATCTAATTAAACTTATCTTTCAATCAGATAAATGTGACTATGCACAAAAAAAAAAAAAAAAAAATTCATGGAATTTCAGGCAGCCCAGAGATTCTTCTTAAACATTAGGACTGAAAAACCATAATCTGGTGCTAGAGAGATGACTCAGAGGTCAAGAGCACTTATTTTTAAAGAAGTCCCAGGTTTGGTTCCCAGCATACACATGGTGGGTCACAATCATCTCTAACTCCGGTAACGATGTACTCTCTTGACTTTTGTGGGCACCAGGCAGCCATAAAGTACACATACATAACTGCAGGCATACAGCTTTAAAAAATCTATTTTATTTTTTAAATTGATATTCTAAGAGCACTTACTACATTTGCAGAGGATCTGGGTTCCATTCCCAGCCCATAAGGCTTCTCACAACTCCAGTTCAAGGTGATCTGAGTCTTAGACTCTCAGACATCAGGAAAGAATATGATGAAAAAGTCATACACACCAAATAATCTTTAAAATGAAAAATTCAGGCTGGGTGGTGATGGTGCATGCCTTTAATCCCAGCACTTGGGAGGGAGAGACAGGTGGATCTCTGTGAGTTCCAGGCCAGCCCGGAGCAGGTCTACAAAGTAAGCTCCAGGACAGCTAGAACTGTTAAACAGAATCTTGAAAAACCGAAAGAAAAAAATGCATCTTCTACAAACCATTAAATATCCACTCTGTCCCGAAATAATATAACTGTCATAAGAAATGAAGAAATCATGGTGTAATTTGTCGACCTTTCTTTTAAACAAAACGAAAATAATACAGATGTTTCCTTTATACCTACCTACCTTTTATATATCCAAATTTAGTAGCACATCTTACTTCATTAAGTCTCTCATTATTTACGAATTAGCTTAGAAACCAAATATCACTCCCATGAAACACATACACACAGTCTTCTTCTGCATACTAGGGTTGCTAGTAATACACAGGACTATACCTGGCTGGTGCAGGTGCCACCTTTGGCTTATCAGTTTCAATGATAGTCTCTGTGATCATGGCTGCTGTGCTGCCTCCAGACACTGCAGAACTACCAAATCCCCCAAATCCTGGTGCTTTTTTGCCCTGTCTCTCTGCATCTCTTCGAGCCTGTTGTAATTCCTTTGCTTTACGCCGCATCTCAGCCTTAGCTTCACGTTCTTGAGTCTATGGAAAGAGACATAATTTTTGGAGTTTTCAGTAGTTGACATTAGCAAGAAAAACCAGAGTGATCAGACTAGTGAAGGCTAAAAAAAAGACATTCAAACTGGCAGTCTCAGAAGGTTTCAGTTACCTCTCTGACGGCTCTGAATACTTTCTCCTCATGAGAATCCATTTCTGTGAAGGTTCTGATCTGTGCCAAGTTAACATTCTCTCGATATCCCAGGGCAACAATTTCATCAAAAGCAAAAATCAAATCAAAACAGTGCTCAGATATTTCATTTTCTTCTAAGGCGCGGCAATATTCAGGAATCTAATCATGGACAGTAACAGAAAACAAAGATTAAGAATTTCGGGGCTGGAGAGATGGCTCAGAGGTTAAGAGCACTGACTGTTCTTCCAGAGGACCTGAGTTCAATTCCCAGCAAAACCACATGGTGGCTCACAACCATCTATGATGAGGTCTGGTACCCTCTTCTGTAAAACTGTATGCATAATAAATAAATAAATCTTAAAAAAAAAAAAAAAAGAATTTCATAGTAGCTATGTTTCTAAGCCTTATTTTTCAAACATAAATTTTAAAAACAGTCTTAGCATTTGAGAAGTGGATCGGGAGTTCAAGGTCTCATTCATATATATATATATATATAATATATACACACATATATATAGCATATATATACACATATATGGCATATATACATATATAGCATATACATACATATATAGCATATATACATACAAGCAAAACACCACAGACATAAATAAAATTAAACTAAACTTTGGCATAGTCTTAGGGTGTTTGTGTTTATCTGTAGTCTTCATAGAAAAACATTTCCAAATCTGGTTATGGTGGCCCATGCCTTTAATCCCAGCACACAGGAGGCAGGCATATTTCTACGAGCCTGGTCTACCACAGAGAGCTTCAGGATAGCCAGAGCTATATAGCGAGACCTTGTCTATACACCCACAGACAGACAGGCAGACAGGTAGGCATGAAGCGCACACACGCACACGCACACACACACACACACACACACAGAGAGAGAGAAATACAGACATATTAAATTACTTAAGAACTGGGATATGGGGCTGGAGAGATGGCTCAGCAGTTAAGAGCACCTTTTGCTCTTCCAGAGGACCCAGGTTCAATTCCCAGCACCCACATGGCAGCTAACAACTGTGTGTAGTTCCAGTTCCAGGCAAATAAATAGATAATTTTTTTTTAAAAAAAAAAAAAAAAAAAAAAAGAACTGGGATATAAGGGGCTGGAGAGATGGCACAGCAAGAGCACTGGCTGCTCTTTCAGAGGACCAGGGTTCAAAAAGTTCAATTCCCAACACCCACAAGGCAGCTCACAAATGTCTGCAACTCCAGTACCCACAAGGCAGCTCACAAATGTCTGCAACTCCAGTTCCAAGGGATCTGACACCCTCACACCCATTCACATAAAATAAATTTTAAAAAGGAAAAAGAACTGGAATATGAAAGATTGATTCTGCATTCTCATTTAGAACATTTATAGCCTAGGAAGGGACCAAACAAGTGGCTACTGAATGAATAGTGGCTACATGAGATGGGATGTGGCACAATGACAAGAGTGCTTGCCTAGAATGCATAAGGCCCCAGCACTGCAAAATAAATAAATAAACCAAGCAAAGCTTTTTTTTTTTTTTTTTTTTTTAAGGAATTGCATTAGTAAATTGTTGAGATGTGAGTAGGGGAACAGAGTTCACAAAATGTTAACATCAGCTATTTTAGAGTCAAACTACCTTCAACAACAACAAACCATAAAACACAAAGCGGGGGCTGGAGAGACAGCTAACAACTGTCTGTAATTCCAAGGTCTGACAACCTTACACAGTTACACATGCAAGCAAAACACCAACTCACATATATTAAAAAAAAAAGCAACCACAAAACGGAATCCAATATTACAGGCCTCTTACCACTCTTGAGAAGAGCCTTAAAGTCTCCAAATCTTCTAAAATATTGCTGTTTTTGGTAGTGATCAACACCATGTATAGTTTCTCCATAGGTTGGTAGACATATCTTACACTCTCTGTTTCAACAAAAGTATGTTGTTTTCCAGTGTTCATGAGTTTTGGAAAAGCTGCTAATAAACCCTCGATCCTAGTGCGGGTCATCTCCACAAACTGTCGAGAAACAATAGCTTTTCCTGCTTTCGTGCAGACTGCTGCCGCCAACAGCACCTGGCAAAAACATACACATAAGTAAGTGCTTTACTCATTCCTTACATCTGTTTTCTCAGCACCTCAGGACATACTATAGCACATTCAGTGACATGACTACTATTAGAAAGTTTTCAAACTATACTTCATTGTTTCTTTAATTACAATATAAGACAAAGTTAAGATAGAAGAAAATAAAGCAATTATTCCATAATCAGTATATAAGGCCACAGTATCCAGAGAGAATACACGATCTCAGCACCTAGAGGCAGGAGAATTATAAACTCAAGGTCATTGTTTACATACTGAGTTCAAGGGCAGTGTAGGCTACAAGAGACCATCTCAGAGAGGAGAGAAAAAAAAATATGAAAGCAAAAGAAAAGTTAGCTAGTTAAGGTATCTGGAAGAGAATTAGCATCATGCTTATTTTTAAGCAACAGAATAAAACGATTCATAGAGCCAGATGTGGTGGTGCACTTTTAGTTCTAGCACTCAGAAGACGAGGCAGGTATATAGATTTTTCTGAAAACAAAACCAGTCTAATCTATATTTCACGTTGCAGGACAGCCAGGGTTACATAGAGAACCTGTTTCAAACAAAACAAATCCCTCCAAATTCCAAAAGACAATCTGTTGTGATATTTTGATTGTCTTCTGACAATCAAGTTTGCTTTGAATCAGAGGGTGGAGCAAGCCACTAGCTGGCCAAAATTAACCATAGAGGTTTTGGAAAACTGAGGACAAGTGGGAAACAGGAAGTACTAAGGCGGGGCTGGGAGAGAATCTCAGCCCTTTTTGATGGAGGAATAGAAGAGGCAGGTCACTGGTGGCTTCTCCGAAGCTTCTCTGATCATTCAGATTCTAATCCCAATATCGGACTCCCAATTCTTTGATAAAGAATAACTAGATAAATACATCAACAATTCATATTGTAAAATATTTCATCTATATCAAGCACAAATAAGATCCCTCCACCAAACAGATATGTACTTTAATTGATCTACTTTAAGTAATCACTATGTATTTTTTTCTCAAGAGCTGATACTATCATCTGTTCCACTTCCCAAATAAAAATCAAAGTTTAGTAAAAGCTAGGTTTAAGTGATTAACACAATTCTCCTGCATAACTGATTCTATCAACTCTTCATCAAATTTCTCGTATCTCCTCTAGGTGGTACCCAGGGCCTGTACGTGCTAACCCAGTGTTTTACTATGACATCTCCAGCCTTTGTTTCTGCTGTTCTGCTTTGCTTTGTTTGAGAGAAGGCATCCTTAAGTAGCTGAGACTGGCTTATAACTTTCCATCCTCTTGCCTCTGCTTCCTGAAGGGCTGAGATAACCTGTACATGCCACAATGTTAGGGCTGTGTGTTTTATTTAATACCTATTATCACACTAGAGATCTCAGTAGTTAACAGCATTAGCTACTCTTCTAAAGGACCCATGTCCGCTTCCCAGGATCCACATGATACTTCACAGCTCTCTGTAGCTCTACTTCTAAGGTATCTGATAACTCTCTTCTGGCCTTCACAGGGACCAGCAGTGTTCATGGTACACACATATAGGTAGCCAAAACATACATAAACATACAATAATTTTAAAAAAGGGACCCTGTCCCAAAACAAAGACCAAAAATTAGTAGGGAACACACCTTTAGTCCCAGCACTAGAGAGGCAGAGCAGGTGAATCTGTGAGTTTGAGGCCAGCCAGGTTCACAGAGTGAGTTTCAGGGCTACATAGAGGAACACTGTCTCAAAAACAAACAAACAAAAAAAATCAGTAGGATTGCTGTGGTATAATCCTTCTGTACACTGTGAATGTTTTACTCTCATTGGGTAATAAAAAGCACGCAGGCCTGCAGCCACACAGGAAATATAGGCAGGACAGGAAGACACAGAGGACTCTGGGAGGAAAAGGGCGGAATCAGGAGAGCCACCAGCCAATCAGCCCTTGAGGAAGTAAGATGTGTAGAAAATGACGTAACAAGTTATGCGCTACATGGTGAAGCATAGATAAATATGGGTTCAGTATAAGAGTTAGCTAGTAACAAGATAGTATTAAGCCTCTGATTGGTTATCTGGGAACTGGCAAGTGGGAGAGAAACGTCTGGCTACATAGAGTAAAATAGCATCTCAAGCAAAAAAATCGAGATTCTATTTTGAGTCATTTCATTAACCAGATATAAGCAAATGAGACTACTGAAACAGATCAAAGTTCCCTGTACTAATGTAGATAAGCCTCAAAACACCTAAGACACAAGTCACAGGGTGACACAGTTTCCAATATTAATATAGTTAGAAAGGTCATCTCTGAACAAGATAAAATTTATTCTCTGCAAAATTAACATCTCGGGGCTGGAGAGATGGCTCAGCGGTTAAGAGCACCGTCTGCTCTTCCAGAGGACCCGGGTTCGATTCCCAGCACCCACATGGCAGCTAACAACTGTCTGTAGTTCCATTTCCAGGCAAACACCAAAGCAAATAAATAAATAATAAATAAATAAATAAAGTTTTAAAAAAAAAAAATTAACATCTCTTCTTACATGCCTCAACATAGTAATGCGTCTCTTCATACACACATTTACTTGATTAGAACTACTGAAATAGAACATGTATTAAAAGGTAAATTATCCCAGCATGATTTTCACTAGGATCTCACTATGTAGCTCTTTGGCTGGCCTGAAACTCACTATGTAGATCATAAGAACTCACAGAGATCTGTCTGTTGGAATTAAAGGCATGCTATCAAGCCTACTGACAGTTCAGCAGTTAAGGACACTTACTGCTCTTGCAGAGAACCTGGGTTTTATTCCTAGCACTCTCGCAGCAATGCACAACCATTTGTAACTCCAGTTTCCGGGGACTAGGATAACCTTTTCTGCCCTCCTCCAGACACCAGGCATGTGAGGCAAAACATTCACACACACATAATCATAATATTTTTAAGATTTAATTGAAGAAGAATGAGTAACTATGATTCTCAAGTTTTTTTGAGCTGGGCAATGGTGACTCACCCCTTTAATCCCAGCATACTCGGTAGGCAGAGGCAGATGGATCTGTGAATTTGAGGCCATAGAGCCTGGTCTATAGAGCTAGTTCTGACAGCCAAGGCAACCAAAGAAACCCTATCTTGAAAACACTCAAAAACAAAACAAGAACAAAAACAAACAAAAAAAACCCCAGGAGTTTAAGACCAGCCTTATCTACTTTAGAGTTTGAAGCCAGCCTGACCTAGGTAAGAACTTATCTCAAAAGAAATCAAGATCCTCTGAACTTCACATTTACACAGGGATCCCAAAGAGAAAATAATTGTTTAGAAGACCAAACCATTTATTTTAAGACGGTCTTGCTGTGTAGCCCTGGCCAGCCTGGAATTCATCTTTTACGTCTGCCTCTGCAAAGTTAGAATTGAAGGTGTGCATCACCACACACAGCTCCAACAACTTAAATATTTACTGGGTTTCACTATACTGTTTGTACAGGTTTAATATATAGATCAGGGGGCTAGAGAGATGGCTCAATGATTAAATGTGCTAACTGTTCTTTCAGAAGACCTGAGTTTGGTTCCCTAGCACCTACATTACCACTTTAACTTCAGTTCCAGGGGATCTGATGCCCTATTCTGGACTCTGTAGATGGCACTTGCACACATGTGGAATACGGAATACACACACACACACACACACACACACACACACACACACACGGATTAGAAACGCTTTGATTTAGAAAATTTGCAGAAAACTGCCACTAATTGTGCAATCTAGGATAAGTCATTTGACTGCTCACTGAAATGACCCTAAAATATTAAGTTAATTTATATGAAATCAAAGTGTCATTGTGGTTTTTTGTTTAAGTGGGTTTTGTTTTGAGAATCAGGAATTAAAACAAGGGCCTCTGATACTCATATATTCTATCCAAACACTCACTCTATAGTACTCGAGCTACTACTCCTATCCTTACCAGTTTTATTTCTCTTTTTTATGTGAATGTATATATGAGTTATGTAGATGTCAGCAGAAAACTTTCCTGAACTGAATTGGTTCTTTTATCTTACCATGTGGGTCTTAGTGGGGAAACACAGGTTTTCTACAAGTGTTTAAAAAAAAAAAAAAAAGCTAGGGGCTAGAGAGATGGCTCAGCAATTAAGAGCACTTGTTGCTTTTGCACAAGATAGGGGTATACACACAACAGCTCACAACAATTTGTAACTACAGTTCAAAGGATCCAATACTCTCCTCTGGCTTCTGTAAGTACCAGGCGCACATGTGATACATATAAACACATGTAGACAAAACACTCATACACAAAAACTAAATCTTAAAAAAAAAAAAAAAGGAGTGGAGTGGAGAAACAGTAAAAAGTTTGTCTAGCTCTACTAAACCAACACACATCAAAAACAAAATAAAAACATGCGGTTGAGAGCAGGCTGGGAAGATGGCTCAGTAGATAAGAGTGCTTTGAAGCTCTTGTAAGCTCAAGGACCTGAATTTGAATCTCATCTCCTACATAAATAGCTAGCCATGGCTTCCAGTGCCTGCAACCCCAGCGTTGCAGGTTGGAGACAGGCAGATCCTGAGAGCTTACTGGCTCACCAGCATAGCTGAAAAGGCAAGCTTCTGGTTCAGTGAGGCAGAGAGCAATAGAGGATGCTCGACATCCTGCATCTCACAAACACACACTATCTGTGGTTTAGGTGTCGTGAAAGTCTATAGACTCTTTAAGTTTTTGAAAACTGCACAGTAGGGTTTAGTAGATAAAGGTACTTGCCATCACAATGAGTCTGTTTACTCTCTTCTTAATAAATAAGAACAGTGGTCTATAAAAAAGCAAAGATTTTAGAGATGGGTGCTATCACAGGACTTACTATCAAATTTATTCAAATGTAAGGTTAAAAAAATTTACTAGGGGCTGGAGAGATGGCTCAGTGGTTAAGAGCACCGTCTGCTCTTCCAGAGGACCCGAGTTCGACTCCCAGCACCCACATGGCAGCTAACAACTGTCTGTAGTCCCAGTTCCAGGCAAACACCAAGGCAAATAAATCAATAAATAAAAGTTTTTTTAAAAAAAGAAAAAAAAACTTACTATAATGATATTTGGCAAATATTAAGAAAACTAAGAAAAAGGAAAAATCAGGAGATGCATTTCAGCTAGTGTGGCCAAGTCTGTCAGAAAACTGAGAGAAGATGTCAGTTTCAGACCAGCCTGGACTATCTGGTTAAAAAAAAAAAAAAATACATAAAAAGGCATTTCCTTATACTTTATGTTATGACCCACTTTTGCATTTTGCTCATTCATACATCTATAGTGACTGCAGTCTAAGACATTCAAAAACAATGCTTATGTATCTGTTAACTTACTATGAAATATGTTTTAGTGATGAATGATTAGGTGTCTGATAAAATTATAGTAATATGTTAAGAGAAACTAGTTGGTAGTTACATGACTGGTCCCTGTAAGCTTCCTTGAAAATTTTCAGATGTTGGAAAGTCTTCTAATAAAATGTTGAGGAAAAACTACTTCTAGAAATTTTGATGCAACTTTGAGATCAAAATTTCACCCCACATGGGCAAATCTATGATACAAGAACCTTTTTTTTGTATTTATGTAGGGCCCAGAAACATTATACAGAAGTAATACCAAGTCTTTGACTTGATAGAGCAGATTGTACTGTTCTTCACACACCCAAGTTTGTGGATATCTGGATCATGCTAAGTCTCTAAATCCGAAAGACAGGACACAGCTATATGAATAAGTATACACATCAAAAAGACATGCAAAAAATACACATACACACATACAAATACATACAGACATATCAATTAACACCTAAAATGTTATTTTGTTTTTATTTTGAGACAAAGTCTCAATCTGTAGCCTTGTCTGTTCTGAAACAGGATCTGTAGACCAGGCTGGCCTGGAACTCACAAAGATCCACCTGCCTCTGTCTCGGTGCTGGGATTAAAGGTATGAGCCACCACTGCCCAGCCTGCTCCTCAATTATCAATGAATTTAAAAATATTAAAATTCAGTAACATTTTAATAAACAAGATTTGATAAAGATTATCTGTATTTGGTTTCCTATGGCTCTAATTTTAATATTAAAGTGATACACTCTAACATACACTATGAATACTCCCCAAAATGTAAAAGAAATCACTATACAGGCCACTAGTGGTGATGCACACCTTAATTCCAGTACTGGAAAGGTCAGCCTATCAACATAGTGAATTTCAGAACAGCCAGGTGGGCATAGTGAGAAACTCAATCCTGAAGAATGGGGCTCTAGAGATAGCTCAGCAATTATGAGCACTTGTTCTTGGAGAGGACTTGGGTTAGATCCTCTCTACCCACAAAGAGGCCAACAAGTGCCCAAAACTCCAGTTCCAAGGGATCCAACACATAAAATAAAAACACCTTATAAAACAGAAGGAAAGGGCTGGAGAGGTGGCTCAGAGGGTAAGAGCACTAACTGTTCTTCCAAAGGACCTGAGTTCCATTCCCAGCATGCACATGGCAGCTAACAACTGTCTGTAATTCCAAGATCTGACACCCTTACACAGTTGTACATGCAGACAAAACACCAATTCACATAAAAAAAATTAAAATTAAAAAAAAAGAAGAAAAAAAGCCCCATGTGAACAAACAAAAGCAAAAACAAAAAAAGTAACCTTGTGAAATTGGGGCTTGAGGTAG
Organism: Sigmodon hispidus; assembly: GCA_004025045.1. Lineage (NCBI taxonomy): Eukaryota > Metazoa > Chordata > Mammalia > Rodentia > Cricetidae > Sigmodon > Sigmodon hispidus. Next base: position 143,563 of record PVIH01000116.1, on the reverse strand, counting down.
GTATTTGAGGGTTGGGAAATTTTATGTCTAGTACCAAAATTGGGGAGGCAAACCTACTTGATGTAATTCATATACCTGAGGCTGGAAAAGGAACTTTCCAACGGCTTAAAGACCAAGCAAGAATCTCTACTTTAGCCAAGTTCTTATTGAAAGAATTGTTAATAAAACTTAGTATGGCAAGTATCAAACAAAACAGTCTGTTAGGTCTCAGGTATCCTTGCAAACTACAACACCCCCCCCCCAGCAAAAAAAAAAAAAAGGAAAAAGAAAACCCTTCAAAAGATAAATCACTAGCTTACTAGCTCCTTGGAAGAAACCGTAGAATTTTCTATTTCATGAATATCCAGATTTGAGTTGATAAAGTAGGATCTGGTGGGGTCAAATTCTACTTTCTCCCATCCTTATGCACATTAATTTTTCCCTACCTCGTAACAGATAAAGCCTCTGAAGGTCCCCAAATAGAGTCTACACCTTCTACTCCACCCAAGAATCCCTATTACAGTATGCCACCCCGCTTGAACTGTAGTAGGTTTCTCGCAGGCAGAAACCCTGTATCTGTCACTCCGTTTCTCAATGGTCTATACACTGAGCGAGCACTCAGGCTCTCTGCCAAAGGTACACGTACGCGCTGCCCCGGTACCGACGCTTCGGGACACCCGGGTCCTACAAACGAGCGTCCCAAGTTACTCCTTCCCGTGCTGCCTCCACTTCCCCCTTTCGATTTAAAAAAGAGAGAGAGAGAGATGAACGAGACAAAGTGACCGGGAGGACGAGAAGCTGCCCACAGGCCCAGCCTTGCGGATCCGGAGCTCGCAGGGAATCAGCAGGACGTGAGGACGAAAGGCCGACCCGACCACCACCAGCCCGGGCGGGTCGGACGCGGCCGCGCTGCCTGCGGAGGCCTGGTGGGCGCGGCAGCTCGCTCAAGATCCCCCGGAGGCCGCACCAAGCCCGGGCCGCCTGCGGGGCTCCGGGCGCGGCTCCTGCGGTCCGGGCCCGGCCGGAGAGAGCACCCGGCTCGGCGCTTACCATGGTGAGACCGCAATGGGGCGCACCACGTTCTGGTTCCGCTCTGGCTCCGCTGGGGCTCGGGCTGCGGCCCAAGGAAGCGGAGCTGGGGCCGCTCCGGACCTGCTGCCCCTGACAGGAGCCTCCGCCGCTTCGCTTCTGGCCAAGATGGCGGACCCAAGCCACGTCTCCAACCGGAAACGGCGCGGGTCAAAGGGCGGGAGGCGGGGCCAGCAGGCACCTCCTGGGTACCAGTATCCTTATTTCTCCGTTACCCCGGATGGTGTGAAGGAGTTCGGTTAGAGTTGTAAAGCATCATCTGTCTGTCAGTGTGTGTGTACGCTTCATGATGGCTTCTCAGCTGTAATCCCAGCACTCAGGAGTCTGAGGAGAGAGATCAAAAGTTGGAGTCCAAGTACTTAGGTTCCAGTATCTAGTTAAAGGTCAACTTGGTATATGTTGAGAGACACACACCCCCTAAAAAAAAAATCAAAATAAAAATCATCTAGGGAGAGCAAGATGGCTCAATCATTAAGCCTAACAACCTGAGGTCCATCTCTGGGACCTACATGCATGGTGGAATGAGAATAGACTCTGGGAAGTTGTTCTCCGATCTCCACAGATGTGTGGTAGTGTGCTCTTGCATTTCCTCTCAAACACAGATCATGCACACATATATAAATAATGATTATAATAATAATAAAGTTTTTTGTTTTTGTTTGTTGGGGACAGGGTTTCTCTGTGTGGCCATGGCTATTCTGGAATTCACTCTGTTAACCTGGCTGGCCTCTAACTCAGATACTAATTTGCCTCTGTCTCCCAAATGCTGGGATTAAAGCCATGTGCCATCACTGCCCAGCTAAAAGTAGTTTTCTTGAAAGTAAAAAATAAAAAAGGAGTAAAATACTGACATATGCTACAACTTTATTATGCTTAAAAACAGGTCAAAAAAGCAAAATGCAAAGGCCACTTTATGCATTGTTCAAACCAGGCAAAACCATAAAAATAGAAAGCATCTAACTGGTTTCATGGAGTCCAGAAGACTGGGAAGCGACTGGACTGCTAGTGCATGAGCTTATATTTGGAGTACAAGTGTTCTGGAATTAGACAGAGACAAATAAAAGCCACAGAACTGTATGCTTTACTTTACAAATATAATTTATTTATTCACATTTATGTGGGGTGTGTGTGTTTTCTCTGAGATAGGGTTTCTCTATGTAACATCCCTGAATGTCTTGTAACTTGTAGACCAGGCTGGCCTTTAACACACAGAGATCCCCCTGCCTCTGCCTCAAAAGTGCTGGGATTAAAAGCATGTGCCACTACCTTCCAGCTTTATTTTGTTTTTTAAATCATGTGTTTGTGTGTCTGTATAGGTGTGTGCCTATGAGTTAAGGGTTACCTGATGTGGGCACTGGGAATCCAACTAGGGTCCTCTGGAAGAGCAACACATACTCTTAACTGCTGAGCCATCTCTCCAGTTCTGAACTGAACTGAACAAAAGGGTGAGTTTTTTGTTTTGTGTTATCGTCCTGAGAGATAGGTTGGCAGTTAAGATCCTGTATTGCTCTTGTAGAAGGCCTATTTGGCAGATTTGGTTGTCATGCCCACCAATCCTCAAGAAAGAAAGAAAAGAAAAATGTATGTTCACAAGTATCTTGTGATACTAAAGGCCCAGAACAAAATGAGTTAAAGCAGAACAGGAATCAGACTGGCAAGTGTTCGAACCCTTCTCAATATTTACTGAGTGGTTAGTTAAGTCACTATACCTCTTTTATCAGTTATCTCTTTTATTAGTTATCACTCTTTAAACTGATGGTAACACTTATTCCATAAATTTGTTAAATTAGATAATATGAAGTAAGTTAGATTTGCATGCCTTTAAATTAAACTAAGTTTTTGGCCATAGTAACTTCTCAACAATATGTACTTATTAGAGTGAACAATAATATGTCACAAAAATAAAACAAAAAGTTACAGTTCCACTAGAAACAAGTTTTTTTTTTTTGTTTTGAGAGAGAGAGAGTCTTACCTCATATACCTGGCTGACCTAGAACTATGTAGATGAGGCTGGTCTCAGACTCACAGAAATATATTTGCCTGCCTTTGCATCCTTAGTGTTAAGGTTATATGCAATCCCATTTTTAACTTGAAGCAGCAAAAGAGGTGTGTGATAGTTAGCAGCCAAAAAATAGAATCATCCTGTGTCCATTAACTGAATGAATGGATAAAGTAAATATCATCTGTATACACACACACACACACACAGACATACACACACACACAAACTTAGAAGTCATCTGCAACAAACAGCATGAATGGAACTAGAGAACATTTTGTTAAAAAAAAATTCTGGGGCTAGAGAGATAGCTCAGTGGTTAAGAGTGCTGGCTGCTCTTTTGGAGGTCCTGAGTTCAATTCCCAGCACCCACATGGTGGCTTACAACCATCTGTAATGAGATCTGGTACCCTCTTCTGGCCTTCAGGCATGCAAGCAAAACACTTAATAATAATATTATACATAATAAATAAATAAATCTTAAAAAAATTCCCCAGATTGTGGTGGCACCTGCCTTTAATCCCAGCACGGGGGTGGGGGGGTGGAGAGGCAGGTGGATCTCTGAATTCAAGTTCAAGCCTAGTTTACAGAGTGAGTTCCTGTACAGCAAGAACTAAACAGAGAAACCCTGTCTTGAAAAGCCAAAAAAACAAAACAAAATAACAACAAAAACAATAAACAGGCTTTCTTTATGTAACCCTGGCTGTGCTGGAACTCACTTTGTAGACCAGGCTGGTCTCAAACTCAGAGATCCACCTTCCTCTGCCTCTCAAGTACTGGAAATAAAGTTGTTCAATACCACTCCTGGAACATTCTCTGAAATTATTAAAAAAAAAAAAAAAGTCAAACATAAGCCAGGTATGGAGACACACTCTTGTGATCGCAGCACTTGGGAGGTAAAGACAAGAGAATCAAGGGCTTAAAGTCTAAGCTGGAGAGATGGCTCAGCAGTTTAAGAGTCCTCACTGCTCTTCCAGACAACTGGGATTCAATTCCCAGCACACACATAGCAGCTGACAACCGTCTGAAACTCCAGTTCCGAGGGATCTGGCGTCCTCACACAAACATACAAGCAGGCAAAATACCAATGCACATAAAATTACATAAAAATACAGCAAACTGATGAAAAAAGAAAGAAATGAGAACCGTTGCTAGCACACGGGAGTAACAGCAACATTAGGGAAATAGAAGTAGGACTCCTATGAACTCGAGGCCAGCCTCATCTCTATGGTGAGTTCTAGGCCAGCCAGAGTCTCATTGTGAAGCTGTGTCTCAAATAAGAAAGAATAACTACAAAAAATGGTTGGAGAGCTAGAAGTTGTATGATTTGAATACCCTGCAGTATACACATGTATGGAAACAACACACAACATCCCATAAATCTCTGCAATTTTTAAATATCAGTCTTTTTTTTTTTTTTAAAGACACGTGTCCTTTTTTTCCTCACTATCCCCACCCCACACTCCCAGTTTCCTTTTTATTTATTTAGACAAGGTTTCTCTGTGTGTCCCAGGCTAATACTAACCTGGAGGTCCTTCTGTCTCAATCTCTTGAGTTGGGATTGCAGGTATATGCAAGTCTAAACACTGCTTTTCTTTCTTTTCCCTCCTGACCCCACCCCCTTTTTTCTTTTAAATTTTTGAGGCAAGTTTTCTCTGTGTAGCTCTGGTTATCCTTGAGCTTGTTTTGTAGATTAGGCTGGCCTCGAATCCAGAGATCAGCCTTCCACCACCGCTCAGCAAAATAAGTGTTTTTATTTTTATTTTTTAAAAAGATTTATTTATTTATTATGTATACAGAAGAGGGCACCAGATGTCATCATAGATGGTTGTGAGCCACCATGTGGATGCTGGGAATTGAACTTAGGACCTCTGGAAGAACAATCAGTGCTCTTAACCTCGAGCCATCTCTCCAGCCCTTAGCCTGGCCTCAAACTCACCAAATTTGAAGATGATCTAGACCTTCTAATCCTCCTGCCTCCACCTCCCCAGTGATAGGATTACAACCATGCACCACTTTGCCCATGATTTTCTTTAGCAAGTAAAAACACAGTAAACAGTTAAATCCTAATCCCAGCTAAAGGAAGAATGAAATACGGACACCGTGAGGAAAATAACTATCGTATAATAACGCTACAAAAGGGCTTTTAAACGTGCTTGGGCTTTTCCCTGAAGAGCGTTTAAATTCTGACTAGGCTTATGTAGGAAAAACTGCACGCCAAATAAGCCTTGTCTTTGAGATGACAGTTTCCAGTTGAGGGAAAGAAATCCAACAGCCTGCCCTGCCATCTTTGGCCACTAGATGTCACAACAGACACAGTTGCGGAAACCATAGACAAGCGGGGCGCTTGGCCGCCTAGAGCGCCCGGCCGCTCTATCCCAGCATCGGGCGCCCGCTACCTTCATCACCCGCGAGGGGGTGGGGCGGGTGTGGGTGATCAGCGCGGTAGGTCTCGCGATTATTTCTTCTCGCTCTCGCTCTGTTTTATTTTATTTATTTATCTTTTTGCCTAGCGACTGACAACAGGCAGTTTGCTGCACCTAGAGATCCCTGAAGTTGCTGGGCCTGAGAGGTGAGACCCCAGTCCTAGGCTGGGGTTTTTTCCAAATAGAGGAAACGGATCCAGAGGAGCTACAGGTAATTATTGGTGCTTACTCCAGGAGACTCCTACGGTCTTTCTCTACACTCCCGCGCCCAACCAATTACCCTGGATCCTTGGCTCTCCAAGAAACCAATGGTCTTCAAAACGGGTGGAAGTAGTAGAGGTGATGCTTTGGGGCTTAGTGGATGGAGCCGAGACTGGAGTCTGACTTCTCAGGACATCTTTCTTTCTCGGCCCAGACCTACAGGCTGAACTCTGTCCAGACTCTAGAACCTCTATAGTCCTATTCTGTTTTCCCGTACCCCTTAGCACCCACCTACCTACCCACCAGAAGCCTCAACAGCTGTGGGAAATCTGACCAAACCTGAAACGTTCGCAGTCTTCCTGTCCATGCTCTGCTTCCTTTGAATGTATCTTACATTTAGCTTTTGGTTTGCTGCTGGGAAAGGTTGAATATCTTTTTTCTCCACAGTTCTCTTGGCTCTCAGCCAATGCTAGCCAATTAAAGGTTAAAGTTGGTTAGCGGCTTGCTCTGGAGCCAGGAATTTTACCTTTGGGGAAAGCTTGGGTCGGGGTGAATGCATCCCTGCGTGGAGTCCTGAATGTATACCCCATTGTAGGAGCTATGTAACATACCTCCTTTCGCTTAGACCAAAATTGTTGAGAACCAGACTTACGATGAGCGTCTAGAGATTAACGACTCAGAAGAGGTTGCCAGTATTAGCACTCCAACCCCAGGACATCCAGGTAAGAGAAGAAGAAAAGAGAAACAAGCGGGGTGGTTTTCAAAACACTAGCATAGATTGAGTTCATGTTTGTATTCAGTTTGGGAATCAAGAACTTGCCACCCCTGATTTTGTTTTCTCACTAGTTCAAGAAGAAATCATTTCATCACATTGCAGAATCTTTGAGTGCAAACTCATCCCCTATTGCTGTTTGCTTCATGCTACTGCTTGTATAGATTCTGCCACAAGTTGGCTCTATTCTGTTATTTTTAATTATTATTATTATTTTTAAAGATTTATTTATTTATTATACATACAGTTTACAGAAGAGGGCACCAGACCTCATCATAGATGGTTGTGAGCCACCATGTGGTTTTGCTGGGAATTGAACTCAGGTCCTCTGGAAGAACAGTCAGTGCTCTTAACCTCTGAGCCATCTCTCCAGCCCCTTTAATTATTATTTTTAAAAATTTTATGTGTTTGTTTTTTGTTTTGTATTGGTTGCTTATCTGTATATTTGTCTATGTACCACCTGCATGCCTGGTGCCCTCAGAGGCCAGAAGAGGGCATTGGATTCCCTTGAACTAGAGTTACAAATGTTTGTGAGCTGCCATGTGGGTGCTGGGAATTGAACCCTAGGTCTTCTGGAAGATCAGCCAGTGCTCTTAATCATTGAGTCATCTTTCCAGCCTGGTTCACTGCTGTGTTTTTGTCTTTAACTCATTAAGATGTGTCATACCATGCCACCCCCAACCATAATTGCAACAGAATTTTATGGGAGGACTTGACACCATTCATTTATTCATCTACCTTTTTTTGGGGGGGAGTGGAATTATTTAAGGCATTTTTTATTTGTTTGTTTTGTTTTTTCTCAACACAGGGTTTCCTTGGCTGCCCTGCAACTCAGTCTAGACCAGGCTGGCCTCCAGCTCAGAGATCTGCCACTCTCTGCCTCCCCATTGCTGACAATAAAGGCATGTCTCACCACACCCGGCTCACCTAACATTTTTGAATGCTTGCTATGGTGCCATCTTAGCACTGGGTAATACAATGACAAAGAAAAGACATGCTTCTGCCATCCCGCTGCTTATAATTTTAGAAGACAAATGGCCAGTGAATAAACAGTCATGGGGCTGGAGAGATGGCTCAGCGGTTAAGAGCACCCTCTGCTCTTCCAGAGAACCCGGGTTCGATTCCCAGCACCCACATGGCAGCTAACAACTGTCTGTAGTTCCAGTTCCAGGCAAACACCAAGGCAAATAAATAAATAATAAATAAATAAAGTTAAAAAAAATAAAATAAACAGTCATTATTACAAATGTCATGTATGCATTGATGTAGGCAAATTGTTTACTGCTATAAAACATAATGGTGATGGGTGAGATTGATTTGTGGCCAGGGAACATTCAAGAGAAAAGACAGGGGACCAGTGTATGTTATGGTTTGATCAGAAAAGTGGTAAGAATCATAATAAGCAGAGTGCATAATTTCAGAGGTGTGTTGCTGTTACATGTAGACTTTATTGGAGGGTTCACAGATGAAAGTGAGGCAGTAAGTGTCAGTACTGTGGCAGTGGGTGGGCTGAGTTGGTAATGGTTTGGATAATGGCATGAATAAAAACAACACAAATACAAGATAGACTGTTGCTACAGAATCATTAAGACTCATACATTAGATTTGAGTCCTGAGTTAGAGATCACACTCAGTTTTAGTTCGCATTATAGTAAAATATACATGGTATAGAATACTAAATTAGTCACTTTAAATGTAAAGTTAAATGACCTTAAGTACATTTACACCGTGTGATAACTGTCACCACAGTCTTAGTTGCTTTTCTGATGCTGTGATAAGACACCATCACCAAGGCAATTTATAGAAGAAAGAGTTTATTTGAGGCTTACAGTTTCGGGGGGTAGGAGTTTATGATGACTGAGTGAAATCATGGAGGCAGGAACAGCTGACAGCTGATATTGTTAGACATAACCATGAGATAGAGACAGCTGACTAGGAATAGCATGGGCTTTGGATACCTCAGAGCCCATCTCCAGTGACAAGACCACACTTTCTAATCCCTCCCAAACAGCCCTACCAACTGCTAACCAAGCATTCAAACATAGGAGCCTCTGGGGAGCTGTTCTCATTCAAAATAGCACAGGTTTTCTAGAACTTTCTCATCTTTTAACAGTAACTGCTGCCAGGCATGGTGATGAATGCCTTTAATCCCAGCACTGGGGAGGCAGAGACAGGTGGTTCTCTATGAGTTTGAGGCCATCGTCACATAGTCAATACCAGGCCTGCCAGAGCTACATAGTGAGACCCTGCTTTAGACACAAACAGATCTCTTGACTCCTTTCTTCCTTCTAGCTGCTAACCACTACTTTGCCCTTATGAGTTTGCCTATTAGGAGTACTTTGTAAGTAAATAATCTTGTCCTTTTGTGGCTGGCTCATGTCATGTGTACATGTTTTAAGGTTTGTTTATGCTATAGTATGTATCATAATTTTATCTAATCTTATGGCTTGATAGAGTCTATTGTATGTGTATATATAACATTTCAAAGATTCATTTGTTTATTATGTGTACAGGTTCTGCCTGCATGTATGCCTACATACCAGAAGAGGGCACCAGATCTCATCACAGATGGTTCTGAGCCACTAGGTGGTTGCTGGGACTTGAACTCAGGACCTCTGGAAGAGAGTCAGTGCTCTTAACCTCTGAGCCATCTCTCTAGCTCCATAACAACATTTTAAAATACCTTTATTTCCTGATAGACAGGAAATTGTTTTGTTCACTTGTGGGCTATCATAACAGTGCTGATGTATGTGGTACTGAGTTCTTGTTTTAAAAACTTTTGAGTATATATTTTATTTTTCAAAGTTATGGAATGCATAGATTTCCATGTAAACCTTGGACAGGGTGGTGCCAGTGTCTGCATGATCAGTATATGTTCTGTGGAAGTGAGAAGGTTGAGTAATACTCAGCTACTAGGGTTTTACTCCATCATGTTCACTTCTGATGTGTTTGCTTCAGACTAGGCTTCATTCAGTGGAACCTCGACTAACCTGGTACTCACTGTGCAGCTCAGGCTGGCCTTGAATTTGAGGTACCCTTTTGTTTTAGTCTCTGGCCTGCTGTGAGCCACCATTCCCAGTGACTTGAATAAATTTATGCTCTTGCCGGCTGTGGACTTGTTTTCAGCTGGGTAATTTAATGTCAAAAATGTTAATTTTTATGGATTTGAATTAGAATTCATCTGACCTGTTTTCATGCTGGTTAGTCTTTTAATTTCAGGATATGCTATTATTTTTAGATTCTTCTATTGCTCTTAGGCTCTGATTCAAATTCAAATTCACATGTAGCTGCTATTTGCTGGGCTCTAGGCCATTCTCTTTCAGATAGGCTTTTCTCTTGATCCGGTTGGTCCCTGACCCCGTTTAGAGCACACTGGAGTTCTGGAGGGTGAGTCATTTTATGAACATGGTGGAGTTGCCCTCGGACTGATCCTCCTATTAACCCAGCACTCTTTCTCTTTATTAATCATGCTTCAGTTTACCCCGATACAGCTCAGTTTCTAGTCATATAATTGCGAGTAACCAGTTAGTATAGCATCTAGTCCAGCACGTAGGCAAAGAAATATTTATAACAATGTCTTGAACTGACAGAGCTGTGATTAGAATTCAGTATCCTATCTTTCCCCTCATGTTTTGTTTTTGAGACAGGATCTCACCAGGTAGCCCTGGATGGCCAGGGACTCACTGTGTAGATCAGGTTAGCCTTGAGCTCACAGATCTACTTGCCTCTGCCTCTCTGGTGCTGGGGCTAAAACATGCCATCACACCCAACTTATTTTTTATTTTTGAGTATGTGTGCATGCATGTGAGTGAGCACACATATAGGCCAGAGGACAACTTTCGGAAGTCATTGATCTTCTTTCACTGAATTCTGGGGATGGAGCTCAGGCCTTCAGGTTTAAAAGGCATGGGTACACACACACATCTGAGCTATCTCACTGGCTCCCTTCATGTTCCTATAAACTTTGTTACATAAAATATTATAAATTTAGGCTGGGCATAGTGGCTCATGTCTTTAATCCCAGCACTTGGGATACAGTGGCAGGTGGGTCTCTTGAGTTCGAGGCCAGCCTGGTCTACAAATTGAGTTCTGAGACAGCTACGTAGAGAAATCCTGTCTTTAAAAAAAAAAAAAAGAGGGGCTGGAGAGATGGCTCAGCGGTAAAGAGCACCGTCTGCTCTTCCAGAGGACCCGGGTTCGATTCCCAGCACCCACATGGCAGCTAACAACTGTCTGTAGTTCCAGTTCCAGGCAAACACCAAGGCAAATAAATAAATAAATAAATAAATAAATAAATAAATAAAGTGAAAATTTTTATAAAAAAAAGAAAGAAAAAAGTATTTTTTTTTAAAAAAAAAGGGGTAAAAAAAGAAGAAAAAGGAAAGGAAAGCTAAAAATAAATAAAAATTTTAAAAACTGTAAACTTAAATTTTTATTTTGTTTTTACAATAATTTAAACACTAACTGATGAAAACCTCTCTTCTAAGGACTTCCTCTTTCTGCTGGTCTTCCTAACAAGACCATGGCTGACAACAGCAGTGATGAGTATGAAGAAGAAAACAACAAGGTGCAGTATGGCCCACAGCATCCTTGGGGGTGTGAGTGCAGTATGGCCCACAGCGCCCTTGGGGATGTGGGTTCTGAGTGGCTGATGTGAGATGACACCAAGTCAGCAGGAAACATTTCCTGAGTACTCACCTCTAGTGCCTTCACATTTACTGATGAGCCTGTCCCTGACACAGCCTTGTCCTTACAGCTGGCTTTTTTCTTCTTTTTTTAAATGTGCATCATGTTTTGCCTGCTCGTATGTCTGTGTGATGATGAATTGAACTCAGATCCTCTGGAAAAGCAGCCAGTGCAGTTAACTGCTGAGCCATCTGTCCAGCTCCTATAACTGGCTTTTAGTGAGGAACTTCATCTAAAATGGGACAGTGTTTCAGAGTTTATTGATTATATAAATCAACTAGGATTCTTGCTTTTAAAAATGTAGATTATAGCCAGGTGGTAGTTCGCATTCTTTAATCCCAGCATTAGGGAGGCAGAGGCAGGTGGATCTCTGAGTTTGAGGCCAGCCTAGTCTACAGAAAATTTCAGGACAGCCAGGGCTACACAGAGAAACCCTATCTTGAAACAAAACAAAAATATGTGTGTATTCATTCCTTGGCTAGAGAGGTCTCAACAGTTAAGAGCACTGGTTACTCTTCTATAGAAAGATTCCTGGACTGGAGAGATGGCTCAGAGATTGGGAGCACTGACTGTTCTTCCAAAGGTCATGAGTTCAATTCCTAGCAACGACATGGTGGCTCACAACCATCTATAATGAGATCTGGCGCCCTATTCTGTATATTGTATACTGTATACATAATAAATAAATTTAAAGAAGAAAAAAAAAAAAAAGAAAGATTCCCAGCCCCCAGATGGCAGCTCACAACCTTCTGTAATTCCAGTTCCAGGGAATCTATACTTTCTTTTGGCCACTCTGGGCACCCAGCATGAAGGTTGGGCACTGACATATATGTACAGGCAAAACACCCATACACATACAATAAAAAAGTAACACACACAAAAATATATAGATTCGGGGCTGGAGAGGCAAATAAATAAATAAATAAATAAATAAAGTTAAAAAAAATATATATATAGATCTCTAATTCCCTCCCAGAATCTCAAAGATACTATCTCAGAACTTGTGTGTTTGTTTATATGTGTGTGTAATTTTTGTTTTGTTTTGCTTTTGGAGACAGAGTTTCTCTGTAGCCCTGGCTGTTCTGGTACTTGCTTTGTAGACTAGGCTGGCTTCTAACTCAGAGATCCACCTGCTTCTTCCTCCTGAGTGCTGGGTTTAAAGGTGTGCACTACCACTGCCAGCAGAACTTATATTTTTGATAAGAGGTCTAGGCAGTTCATATGTTAAGCAAGTTTGAAATTATTGGCCCAGGCATGATTTTATTTCCAGCACTTGTGGTGATGCCAATATTCTGTGAAACATGTGAGCAGTCACCTGTTTCTGAGGCAAGGCTTGTCTAGCCAGTCAGGAGTGACACCTATGCTCAGCGTAGCACCTTTGTATGCTCAGCCTTCTCTCATGACCCATTGCTTATGTCTCATTTGTCCTTAGGTGTTTGTGGCACATGTCTATACCAACACTTGGGAGGCTGTGGCAGAATGATGAAGAATTTAGGGTCAGCCTGGACTCCATAATGAGTTCTGGCACAGATTAGATTATAGAGAGACCTATCTCATAAACAATGAAACTCACATTTTTATTGTCCTTTAATCAGGGGCTTGGGTGACTAGATATTAGCACTTGCCTGCCATCCCTGAAGCTCTGTCTTTAATCTCTAGCACCATAAAACAAACAAATGGGCTGGAGAGATGACTCAGTAGTTAAGAGCACTGTCTGCTCTTCCAGAGGACCCAGGTTCAATTCCCAGCATCTGCATGGCTGCTCACAGCTGTCTATAATTCCAGTCCCAAGAGAATGCAACCCTCTCTTCTGTCCATGAACACCAGATACACATGTGTGTACATACATACATGTAAGCAAAACACCTGTACACATAAAATAGACTTAAAAAGGAAAACACACAACAAAAAACTTGGGAAATTTATATGAAGAATATTTATAGTAATACCAAAAGCTGAAGTGCTACAAATTGACTACATTAAGATATTAGGATGTAAGATTTTTTTTTTAACTTTATTTGTTTATTTGGTGTTTTGCCTGGAACTGAAACTACAGACAGTTGTTAGCTGCCATGTGGGTGCTGGGAATTGAACCTGGGTCCTCTGGAAGAGCAGACGGTGCTCTTAACCATTGAGCCATCTCTCCAGCCCCAGGATGTAAGATTTTTAAAGCCCACTCTGACTAGTGCATTGTTTTATCACCTTATACACAAAATAGTCTCCTAGACATTTGTCTATGGTATCGAAAGCCAAATGGCATTGTATCAGGAAGCTCCCAAAGCCCGACTCTGAAGAAGCAATGAGAAAGGTGAACCCTTTTTCCAGGTTGATCTCCACAGTTGGTAGAGCCACATTGTTTTCTTTTAGGCTTCATGTAGCGGATGGTAGTCAGGGCTGGTTTATCTTTACAATTTAGTACATACCTATAACTAGGAAAAGCCATCTATTTTTGAGCAATTTCTAAAGTGACAGTCAATTTTTATTTTTTTAAATATTTATTTACTTATTTTGTATACAGTGTACAGAAGAGAGTACCAGATGTCATCATAGATGGTTGTGAGCCACCATGTGGTTGCTGGGAATTGAACTCAGGACCTCTGGAATAACAGTCAGTGCTCTTAACCTCTGAGCCATCTCTCCAGCTCCCCAATTTTTGTTTATTTTTTGTAGTTAGTGTTGAGACAGGGTTTCTCTGTGTAGCCCTGGCTGCCCTGGAACTCACTTTGTAGATCAGACTGGCCTTGAACTCACAGAGATCCACCTGCCTCTGCCAGCTGACCCTACACACTGGTTATATAGGTGAGGATGGCTTTGAACTTCTGCCGTCACATCCCAAGTCCTAGAAGTTTATGTGGGTACTGGGGATTGAACCAAGAGCTTCCTACATGTAGCAAACACTACAAATTGAGCCATATCTATAACCTTAAAAGCTACTTTTACTATTTATTTATCTTTTTATTTTATCCATATAGGTATTTTGCCTGCAAATATTTCATTTTCTTTTTTAGTTTTTCAAGGCAGGGTTTCTATGTGTATCCCTGACTGTCCTGGAACTAGCTCTGTAGACCAGGTTGGCCTTGAACTCATGGAGATCCACCTGCCTCTGTCTCCCAAGTGCTGGATTAAAGACATATGCTATCATCACCCACCTGCTTATATATATTTTTATTTGCTTTGTGCCCATGGAGGCTAGAAGAGGACATTAGATCCTCTGAAACTGGAATTATAGATGGTTATGAGCTGCCATTTGGGTGCTGGAAGTTGAACCCAGACCTTAACCACTGAGCTATCTAAAAGCTCCTTTAAAGGGGGCTAGTTGACAGCCTGCCAGGTCCTAAGGGAGAGCATGCTACAGGGTACAGGCCACAGGGGGAAAATAAGGGCTCTATTCTAACTGTTTCTGCAAGTACAGGCACCACTAGACCCTCTCATGAACCTGAGAATGTAGGATGGAGTTATCCAGGACTTTGCCAGGTGATGCTGGTGCACACTTTTGATCCCAGCACTCGAGAGGCAGGGGCAGGTGGATCTCTCTGAGTTCGAGGCCAGCCTGGTCTATAGTGTGAGTTCTAGGACAGATAGCTAGGGCTACACAGTGCAACCTATCTCCAAAAACTGAAGCAAAAATAGCAGCAAAAACAACAGTGATGGGGCTGGAGAGGTGGCTCAGAGGTTAGGAGCACTGACTGTTCTTCTAGAGGTCCTGAGTTCAATTCCCAGCAACCACATGGTGGCTCATAACCATCTATAATGACCTCTAGTACCCTTTTCTGTACACTGTATACATAATAAATAAATAAATCTTTAAAAAAAAAAAACAATGACAAAAAACCGAAACATACAAAAAACCTTAGGCTATAATGCTAAGAACACAGGAGCCCTTGATCCTGAGCTAGAATGTATAGTTAATGCACTTAAATCACAGGGGAAGGGTACTATGGACAAACCAGATGAAGGAGGTATTACTGAGCAGTAATCGGAAGACCCCGATCTCCAGAGCTGCTTGTGTGAATACAGGCCCAGGGCTGAGTAGCTACTTTATTCCTGTGATGTTTTTTTTTTTTTTTTTTTTTTTTTTTTTTTTTTTTTTTTTTTTTTTTTTTTTTTTTTTTTTTTTTTTTTTTTTTTTTTTTTTTTTTTTAAACTTTATTTATTTATTTGCCTTGGTGTTTGCCTGGAACTGGAACTACAGACAGTTGTTAGCTGCCATGTGGGTGCTAGGAATCGAACCCGGGTCCTCTGGAAGAGCAG